>BPTQ01000005.1:357786784-358228323 GCA_019973895.1 Chrysanthemum seticuspe | reverse complement strand
AAAAATTGTGGTTTAAAAGGGCATACTATTGAAAGATGTTTTGAGCTGATTGGTTATCCTCCTGGGTTTAAAAAGAATCCTAACTTGAAACCTTCAATTGGTTTTAATGTTGGTAAAACAAATAATTCTGAGGTTAAGGGTATGCCCATTCTGAATGGTGATGTTAGAAATACTGGAATTGTTTCTTTCACTAATGAGCAGGTTATGAAGTTGATGAATCTTTTGAATGATAAAACCTGTTCTGCTGCTCATACTAGTATGGCAGGTAGTGGTTCTTGTTCCTTTTTTAACTGCAATGTGTTTTTTAACCAACATTTTTATCAGTTTTTCTGTGCTAAGATAAATGGTAAGGGTATTTCATATCATTTGGGATGGATCATAGGTTCAGGGGCTAATCAACATATGACTAATAATACTGATAAAATGTTTGGCTTACTTGATATATCTGATCTGAACTTAACTGTTGGTCATCCTAATGGTACCCTTGCTAAGATTACTCATGTTGGTAATCTAAGACTTAACAAGAATGTTGTGTTATTTGATGTGTTGGTTGTGCCTGAGTATTGTGTTAGTCTCTTGTCTGTGCATAAAATGATTAAGGATAGTAAGTTGACTGTTGGGTTTGATAAGACTAAATATTATATTCAGGATTTAAAAAAGCAGAGTGTTCTGGGGACTGGTAGTGAGTTTGGTGGTTTATATCTGTTTGATAGAGATTGTGATAAGTCCACTATGGTTAATCAAAGTGAGTTTTTTGCTTGTCATGTTTCTAAAGAAGTTTGGCATAATAGACTAGGACATCCTGCTAACCACGTTTTAAAAATGCTTAATCAGTCTTTAAATCTAACTAATGTTGATCATGAAGGACCTTGTGAGGTTTGTCATAAGGCAAAACAAACAAGGGACTCTTTTCCTTTAAGTGAAAACAAATCTTTGGTTTTTGGACAACTCATTCATCTTGATGTCTGGGGTCCTTATAAAGTGGTTAGCAGAGAAGGTTTTAGATATTTCTTGAATGTTGTAGATGACTATAGTAGGTCTGTCTGGGTGTATATGCTTAAAAATAAAGATGAAGTTTTTTCCATGTTTGTGAGTTTTTATAATCTGGTGCTTACTCAGTTTAATAAAAAGATTAAAATGATAAGGTCTGATAATGGCACTGAGTTTTTAAATAATAGAATGTCAGATTTTTTAAATACCATGGGTATTATACATCAGACAACTTGTGCATATACACCTCAGCAGAATGGTATAGCTGAGAGGAAACATAGACATCTGCTAAATGTCGCTAGAAGTCTTATGTTTCAGGGGGAATTCCTCTTGTTTATTGGCCTGATTGTGTTCTTACTGCTACTTATTTGATTAATATGCTTCCTTCCTCTGTTTTAAAGGGTAAGTCACCCTTTTCTCTGGTCTATAATAGGGAACCTAATTTGTCTCATCTTAGGAGTTTTGGATGTCTGTGTTTTGCTGCTATTATAAAAGGGTCTGATAAGTTTTCTGAAAAGTCTAAAAAATGTGTTTTAATTGGATATGCTACAGAAAAGAAAGCTTATAAGCTTCTAAGTCTTGAAAACAGAAGTATTTTGTATTCTAGAGATGTTAAGTTCTATGAAACTATTTTTCCATATAAAATGAATCAGGATATTGATGTCATAGAAGACTTAGAAGTGTCAAACTTAAACTTTTTTGATTTTATTGATTCTGAATATGTGTCAAAAACCAAAACTCCTGTCCCTACTCCCAATGATGATAATGTGAATAAGGAAGCATCATATGTTGGTAGAGATGGTAGGATCCATCAACGAGATGATGTGGCAAACAATGATCAGGATGTAAATGTAGAACAAATACATCATTCTGATAGTTTGCTACCATCTGGAGATGATGTGAATTCTGCAACTCCTTTAGATGAAAATATAAACTCTGTGGGAAATGTTGCTCCAAGTCTAGCAGATGAGAATAGGTTTCAAAGTGTTTTGCAAAATCAAGTTGAGGAAGGGTCTGTTAGTTATAGGAGGTCTTCTAGATCTTCTAAGTTGCCTGAAAGATTGAATGATTATATGTTAGACACTAATGTTAAATATGGTTTGAATAAGTATGTTAATCATGCTGTTTTGAGTACTGAGAATTGTTGTTTTGTGACTAATCTGAATAAGACCATTGAGCCTAGTTGTTATAGTGAAGCTAGTAAAGATCCTAAGTGGGTTAATGCTATGAATGAAGAAATATATGCTTTACATGAAAATGACACTTGGGAAGAAACTGATCTGCCTACAGATAGAAAACCTATAGGTAGTAAATGGGTGTGGAAAATTAATTATAAGTCCAATGGTGAGGTTGAAAGGTATAAGGCTAGACTTGTTGCTCAAGGCTATGGTCAGAAAGAGGGTATTGATTATGAGGAAATTTTTAGTCCTGTTGTAAGAATCGGCACTGTTAGATGTTTGTTGAGTATTGCTGTTAAGTATGATTGGTGTATCCATCAAATGGATGCTAATAATGCATTTCTTTATGGTGATCTCAACGAAGAAGTATATATGCTTCCTCCCCTGGTTATACTACTAAAGGTCACAATAAAGTATGCAGGTTGAAAAAGTCTTTGTATGGGCTTAAACAAGCTCCTAGACAATGGAATCACAAATTGTCTGAAGCTTTGTTTGAAGCTAAATTTGTTCAGTCCAAAAATGATTACTCATTCTTTATTAAAAGAAATGGTAATACAGTTGTATTTATTTTAGTATATGTAGATGATTTGATTATTACTGGAAATAATGTTGAAGAAGTTGAAAAGGTGAAACAGTTTTTAAAAACTAAGTTCAAAATAAAAGATTTGGGTGAATTAAAGTTTTTTCTCGGATTGAGGTTTTAAAGACTAAAACTGGTCTTTGTTTAAATCAGAGGAAATACTGTCTTGAATTGTTAAATGATTATGGATTACTTGTATGTAGACCTGTTATGACTCCTTTACCTGAAAATTATGTTCTGAATCATAAAGAAAGTGATTCTGATAAGCTGTTAAAGAATGTTATTGGCTATCAAAAATTTGTAGGAAAGCTTATTTACTTGACTATGACCAGACCTGATATTTCTTTTGCTGTTCAATGCTTGAGTCAATACATGCATTCTCCTCTACACTCTCATATGAATCTTGGTTTAAGGGTTTTGAAATACTTGAAACTTGCTCCTGGTAATGGTATTGCTTTTAATAAATCTGAGAATAAGCTTGGTGTTATTGCTTACTCTGATTCTTATTGGCAAAATGTCCAGTTACCAGAAGATCTATTTCTGGTTATTGTGTTTTTGTAAATGGAAATCTTGTTTCTTGGAAATGCAAGAAACAAGCTACTTTGTCTAAATCTTCTGCTGAGGCAGAGTATAGAAGTATGGCTTCAGTTACTTGTGAAGTCATGTGGATATTAAAAGTATTGGAGGATTTGGGAGAAACTGGGTTGTTACCAGTTAGTCTATGCTGTGATAATAAGTCTACAATTTAGATTGCTGCTAACCCTGTTATGCATAAAAAAACTAAACATTTTGACATTGATGTTCATCTTGTTGGAGAAAAAGTTGCATCTGGTTTGATCAAAACTGTGCATGTTGACTCTAAAAGTCAAACTGCTGATATTTTAACTAAGGGGCTTGGATAAGTGCAACATAGTTTTCTGGTAAAGAAACTGGGAATGATAAACTTGTTTCTTTCATGAGATTGATGAAGGGTGTTGAAATATACTCCATCCGTCTCAATATAATTGTCCATATTTTCATTTTGGGATGTCTCAAAAATATTGTCCACTTTCCATTTTTATTAAAAACTAGAGAATATATTAGGAGAATATTCTCTTTGAGTGGTTAAGATTTATAGTGGCCCCACTTTTATTAAACTTGGCGATTTCTCTATCATGACAATAATTGTGAGACGGAGGGAGTAGCAATCTTATGAAAGTAAAAGGGTTGTTTGGTAAATATTTTGGTCTAAGTTTTCTAATGTTTAAGTTTATTTCTGTTTTGGTTAGTTTGTATTGTGCAGGGTTGAAAGTGAAACTTCTCAGGCTATATAAAGAATACATCTCTCAAGGGTTTCTTATTCTCTCACAAGTCTGGTTTTCATCTCTCTGGTTTCTTTGGCGATATTGGTGTTGATATTGGTTTCTGGTTTCATTGTTTCATTGTGATATTGTTTAGTTTAGTTGAGATCATCTTGATCTTAATAAGTTTGGTTTAGTGTGTGAGTCTTGTATAATAGCACCTTATAGAGGAACTATTTCTTTTCAGTTGTATTGTTTGCTTGTATCCGTGTTGGGGACAAACTATCAGTGTTTATTGTTATAATAAAAGATTAATATCACCAAGGGGTCGTTGGTTGGGTGATTACACCTTGTGTTCTTGTTGTTTAATACCATTTTTACATATATCTCATTTTCGTGTCAATCGAAAAACAAAAAACAAGTCGATATCATGACTTATATCCAAAGACAAAAAGTTAAAAATATCAAAAACAAAAAGTTAAAAAAATGGTCACGGTCAAATGACCCTGTCTGCATACATGTTGATAAGTTATGCTTATTAAGGTTGTCGTATTAGCATACATGTTTCCAATAAGTTATTATGTGTACGAAATAGTATAACTTCATTTTATTATTTTGACTCAAATGAAATAACATAACATTTCAACAAGATACCATACACAAATAAGACAATTTAACATTCGTAAGTAACAAACTATCTTACTAAAAATATTCTTCTTGAGTTGATTTTTGTGAAAACGTGCTGAGTATAAGATAATATATTTTTATGAAGTAAATTATTAGTCATGAGAACGAAATCATTAAAATCGTAAACAAAAGGTTATTTTTTGAACAAAAGGGGAAAAATTCATTAGGTTGTGAATTTGTGATCGAGAATAAAGACTGATGTAACTGCATATTGAAAATAATGCATGAACTATAGTTGGTGCTCTAACTCTAACTATCAATGATTTATTGCAAAATGCATTAAAAGATCATCTAGATTCTAGACAATGTTACAAGTGTCTCACAATAACGTTCTTGATCCTTTTATTTTCATTTGCAATTATATTTTGGATTTACATAGAGGTATAATGCAAACGAGCAACAAGTTGCATTGTTAGTTTTTTTGGATTGCATAACTAATTTTTTGAAAACTACATATGTGAATCTAAGTGTCATAACATTACTATGTATAACTCGTTGGACTACGTCAAGGAAATCTACTGCCTCAGGTGCAAGGAAGCCAAAAATATCAAACGCGAAAGTAAATAAAAACATGTTGATTTTCAATGCACGCTTTCTTGTGTTTTGTCACTTTGTATGGGGCTACTTTCAAAGCAGCATGTCCTACCGTAAAAATCTAGGCTGCTCAAACCTACGAGAGGAGAAACCCTTAGTTTGATCCACACACACAAGTTTTCCTCCAACCCATCCAAAACACCAAAACGTTTTTCGGTATGAGTGTGGAACTTCAATCCAACGGGTCAGTAAAAAAGTTCACATGTGCTTCTTTCTCGGCAGAGATCCCAACACGCCTACAAACGTAAAAAAGAACATCCTCAACCATATCGTGTTTGTACTTGAAGCCCTAGAACTCTTTGCAATGAACCGCATGTTCCCCAAAGAAATCCAAACACACCTTGCGACAAACTGGACATATCTCATCAACCAGAAATAAATGAATCATAAGACGATACTTAAGGATAGTACAATATTCCATCAGTGACATGTGTTGACCTAGCCCGTCTATGGGGATAGTCAGTAGAAAATTCTGAGCATGTGGAGTCCGTAGACACTTAAAAACTGTTTTCTGTCTCACAGTCATGTCAAAGTGGACTTATATATCCTTGACCATTTCACTAAAAAGTGCACTCGCCAATGTTTATTAGGGTTTTGAAGAGGGGGGGGGGTGTCCTTATTAGTGAAACCACTAAAATCAAAGCTTGAAATCCTATCACGAAGACAAGCGAGAGCACAAACATAATTATCATCCATACCACATATGCTACTGTCCCGTTAGATGTGGTCTTGTAGCACCCAAGATTGGGCCCACAAGGCCACAAAAGCATAAGAAGAAACCACTTTTGCCGTGTACAAGCCCAAACCACCAAATCAAATAGGTAAAGAAGCGAGTCGCTACTGGAAGTTTCCAAAGAAAGGCCCACATCAAACCACTATGTTCTCGATCGACCCAAGCAATCTTTGTCAAAGAACAAGGTCGCTTCCTCTACGTGTCAAAAAACAACTGAACATCAGATCTAAAATAGACCACAGTTTAACGTTATTAGTTTAACCAATGTGTTCTAATGACAAACACATTACACCATGTCTAGTAGAACTTGTAGCTCGACGGTTCATCGAGTTGGTTTTTTATGCTTCTAGTTTCGATGTAAATTTTTTAATTTATAAGTTAGTTTATTTTTAAGAATTTAATGATACATTAGCAAAAGAATGGTCGGGGCAAACATGTTATACAAGTCAAACCGCATAATTTAGTTAACTAGTTATCAAGTTGACACCTAATTTGTAATTCACCAACACTCATAGAACAAGAAACAACTATAAAATGTCTTTTGCAAAGACTTTACACGAGCTTTAACTTTCAAATTAAGCGGCATATGAAATAAGTTTTGTTTGACAAACAAGCTTATAAAAATTTAAAATAAGCTGAAACTAATTAAAATAAGCTTTTAAAAATGAGTGGAGTTTATAGTTAGTCAAATTGCATAAATACTTCTATAATTATATTAAATAAACACGTAAAAGCTTGAAATATATGTAAATTTAAGTTGATGTATATTAATGTCGTTTTATAACAGTAAGTTCGGTTCTAACTAAATCGCTAGACGCTAAACCATTAACTTACGGCATAAACCAACTCCTAATAGTTCCGCCAAAGATAACCTAACACTAATGATAGAACCGTACTCTATCCCTCCTAATTTATATGTCCATGTTTCTATAGTAAACTTGTCCTAAAAAATACTTGTCCACTTATTTTAACCAATCTCAAAAACTTTAATAGATAAAAAATAATATTCGATTGGTGACAAATGTAATTAGTGATAATTTATACCATTTAAAAATGCTGAACATTTTTAAGAGTTGTTTTACACATTATAATTACGCATAAATCTACGTTGCCAAACGTCTTTATAGAAAAACACAGCTGCTGCTCACATTTACTGTTCATTGTTAATACTTTTAGTTATTGGTCACTGCTACTGCCATAAAGTATCAGGGTTGAGCATTGGGTCAAAACCGACCCGAGCCAAATCAAAAACCGATTTTGTGGAGGACATGAACCGAGAACCGAAACGAGCCTCGCCTTGGTTCAATTTTGTGTTAGTTCATTCGGTTCAATTTATACGGTTTAGGTGTGTTTTCTCTGTTTTGACTCGAACCGAACCGAATCGAACCCGAAAAATCATAAATATCAAGGTTGCAAAAATCATGAATCAGTAGTGAGGCGGTCGATCCCGTTGTAGCTTGTAATCGGTCTAGGCGGGATTAATCGGTGATTAATCGGATTGGCATTTTTGGCAAGTTTTGGGTAGTTTTGGGTATTCCCGAAAAGTTTCATTAAAAGCATCTTGTAATAGATCTAAACAACGACTATAAGTGATTACATTTATTCAGGGTTGCAAAAATAGCGAATCGGTGATTAATTGTATTGGCATTTTTGGCAAGTTTTAGGTATTTATGGCAAGTGTTGGTATTTTTGTAAAGATTTTCCTTGAAAAACATCTTGTAATAGATGTAAACAGTGATTATAACTAATTTATGGCGAGTTTAGGGTATTTTCGGTAAGATTTCCATGTTTTCGGCAAGTTTGACCATCGTTAACCGCCGTTGACCATGGTTGACCGATTTTTTGAACGATTTACACAAATCGGAAAAGTCGGTGGTCAAGTAGCACCTAATCGGTGATTAATCAGCCTTGTAGACCTTTTTTTCAACACTATTAAATATATAGAATCGAAAATCAAACTGAATATGGCAGGTTCGGTTTTAGTCGGACCGGTTTAGTTCGATTTTTTTAGTCGGTTCGGTTCTCGGTTTTGGACCGGTTCGGGTTTGGCCCAGACGGATAGAAGCAATGTTTTGAAAACCGGGTTTATAATCGACCCGTTCGAGTCACCGGGTCAACCGGTTCGACCACCGGGTCAACCCGGTTTTTCATTAAAAAAATAAAAAATAAAAATACCCGGGTCAACCGGTTCGACTCAACCCTGGTTAACCGGTTCAACCACCGGGTCAATCTGGGTTAACCCGGTTTTTATAAAAATATTTCGAAAAAAACCAAATCCGGCCGGGTTTCGAGAACCGGGTTGACTCGGGTCACTCAAAACCCGGCGGGTCTAACCGGTTAACCCGGTTTAAGAAACCCGGGTTTTTTTGACCTGTTTTTTTGCCCGGAACCGGTCCAACCGGTTAACCCGACCGGGTCGACCCGGGTCTCAAAACATTGGATAGAAGATTTTATTGAATCAAATAAAGTTGTATGAATGACTCAAGAAACAACAACGCATAATAAACCTTTAACACGAAGCAAGCAACCATCACCTCAAAACTCTTTCCTTCCATTTATTTATTAAAAATTTTCAATCAACTCGATCTCTCTAGACTTTATTTAGACAACCCTTTATTTATTATAAAAACCCAAAAAGAAAAACACACACAAACACGTTAACACACACTAAAGGTGCACAAAAACCATGTCGAGCAATGAAGACACAGATGAGTACCAATCAAATGGGAGCCAAAGGTTTCAGAAAGTTAAGCAGAGGTTTAAAGATCGATCCAAGGTATATATATTAATATGGTTTTGTTTTGTTGGGTTTTTTTTTTTTTTTATAAAAAAAGTTTTATAAATTTGTGTGTGTATTGGTATTGGGTGGTGGTAGAAAGTAGCAGAGACAAAAGAGAAGACAAAGGAGATATTGTCGAAACATGCGGTGATTATTGCTAAACAAGCTGAGGAACATGAAAGCTTTATCACCAAGGTAGTAACTTATTTGCATATGTAACATTTGATGTTGTTGTTTTGTTACATACTACTAGACGAATACCCGTGCATAACGACGATGTATAGTGAACGGGTTCAATTTTTATAGCTGCAAATAATTATACCTGCGAATAGGGGTGTGCACGGTCCAAAAACCGGACCGGACCGGCTAAGACCGGACCGAGACCCGATTTCGGCAAAAAGCTTAGACCGAGACCGGACCGAATGTGGTCGGTCCGGTCTCGGTCCGGGTTGGTCCTTCGGTCGGTCTGGTCCAACAAGGCCAAATTAGCCGGTTTTGGTCCGGACCGGACCGAAGACTGAATTAGTCTAAAAGCCGAGACCACGGACCAGACCGAATGTGGTTGGTCCGGTCCGTTCGGGTCGTATGCTCACCCCTACCTGCAAACTTGTGGTTCTGGTGTGACCTTTGATGCAACACTTCTTTTTTTTTTGGTATACCTGGGTTTCGACTCGACATTGCTAGCAGACTAATCCCACAGCTACTACCCTTTTGGATAGCCCGGAGTCGTCGCAGGTGAACCTCCGTGGCCAATGGGGGATTAATTTTCTCCCCAGGGTTTGAACCCAAGACCTCTTGGCACTTTCGTCTTAAGAGGCTAAGCCCTTACCACCGGGTCCACCCCATTTCAACACTTTTATTTGTAGTCATTGCAAGAAAAAAGTAAGTGGGTTAGAAATGGAAAATGATAAAAGATGTTTTGAATAAACTAATTAATAGTAAACAGAGAGGGATGACAGGGATCCATGTTCAGGAAATTTCGTGGCCGTTTCCTGACTCTTCCATGCCCATCCCAGATGTTTACCTAGCGAGTGTTGTACCTGGGACTCTTGTGAGACTTTCGGCCCGCCTTACCACTAGGCCATCTTGGAGATGGTTAGAAGTCATAGTTAAGCAACTCAGGGGTGGCCTAGTGGCAAAAGGCTTGTGACTGTCATCACTAAAATGTGAGACGTTTCCTCCTGAAAAGGGAGGGCTTTACCCAGTTTGAGTTTGTGTGGCGATGCGCGTGGATAGGCGGCCAAAAAGTCGGAAACCTTGGTTAACAAGAAAAAAAAAAAAAACAGCATATATATTTGAGAAAGTTGTTTTGAATACGCTATATGGATGTCTGCTAGTTGCTTGAGTAATTGAGTTGTATTAAAAAAGTTTTGAGGATGTATGTCAAAATTGCTTGTAGCACTATGCTTGTGTATCTGTAAGCATAAATAAGTTGATGTAGATAGGGTACGCATATAGATAAGCAGTTAAAAGTTCTGCTTATTGTTTAAACATATCTAATAGGCAAACCCAAACACTCCGCTAGACTTAGAAATGCTTTAGTTTCAAGCTCAAAATCATTATACAGTAGTCTCTAAAATAATCTCATGAATATATTTTGTAGCTAACTAAGCTCTCTACAAATTACAAAATTCATGAAAAGCATTTGTTCAATTCACTACCAAGTTTATATGATTTTATTTGTATTTTGAAGCACCTTTATTTGGCATCAAAAGTCAAAGTTTGACTTATTTGAGGGTTTATGCATTGGACTAACATTAACCTTGAATGTGTTTGCCTCTTTGTTGTATTTGTAGCTTACTCATTTTATGGGTGTCTTTGCATTTGGAGGATTTTGCTTTATTTTGGGTGCAAGTGAGTATATTTCCAATTTACTGTTCTGCAATTAATTCTGAAACTTTTATAAAGAATCGCTCATCAATGTATCGGTGGTTGTTGTTTATTTCAGGACCACAGGATATTCGATATTGGTACTGTTTTTTCTACATCATATTTGTGCCACTAAGGTGGATTTATTATCGGTATAAAAAATGGCATTATTACCTGCTGGTAAATCCCAACAACCATAGTACTTCGATTCATTAATGCTTAAATTTGCTTAAATGAAGATGATATTCATGTCTTATTCCGTATGTCATGCAGGATTTTTGCTACTACGCCAATACCATCTTCTTGATCATGCTTTTCTTTTATCCTAAAAACGAGAAGCTTTTCATGGTTTGCTTCTCGTTTGCTGAGGTAAGCACATTGTATTTTGCTTTCTTTTTCTTTTTAGGGGGTGTTTGGATTAGCTTACTTTATGGGCTTAACGGCTTATTGAAATCTGGAAAAGCTGATAAGCTTACTTTTTTGAGCTTATGAGAAGATAAATTTAAGCTCATGGCTTAAATAAGCCATGAGCTTAACCTCATAAGCCCAAAAAAGTGAGCTTATCGGCTTTTCCAGATTTCAGTAAGCTGTTAAGCCCATAACATAAGTTGATCCAAACACCCCCTTATAACCTATCATATTCATGACTCAGTCATCTTATTAATGATCATTACTTTTTGTAGGGGCCTCTAGCATGGGCGTTAATTGTTTGGCGATGCAGCTTAGTGTTTAGCTCTGTTGACAAACTTGTAAGCGTCCTCATACATCTTTTACCAGGTGAGTTTCATTTTAAACTAATACCAAGTACATGAAAATTGCGGGTTAGTGTATTCTTAAATTGTGTTTATGCGTTATTGCAGGGGTGGTGTTCTTCACTATCCGATGGTGGGACCCGGTCTACTTTGAAGCTATGCATCCAGAAGGAACTGCTATGAGAGCTTCATGGCCTTATGTTGGAGACAAATCGTTCCTCTGGACATGGCTATTTATCGTCCCGTTGATAGCTTATAGTCTCTGGCAGGCTCTTTATTTTCTCATAGTCGATGTTCTTCGCAGACAAAGGTTCTTAAGGGATCCTGAAGTCATGAACTCTTACAGGTAAGCTGTCTATCTATCTCTCTACCCGTTCACTTCTATATTTCATCGTTATTTGGCTAAATGTGGTACGTGTCAGTCATTTACTCTTACTCCCTCTGTCCCAAAATAATCGTTCATTTCCAAACCCATAGATCTAAGCATACTCTAAACCCACTAAGGGGGATGGGTTTAGAAATCTATTCCTACTATGAAAACCATATGCACAGTGACAACCAAACGCCCCAAATACCTAGGCCGTCATCTAACCATGTGATGTTTGATATACAACTTGTAGGGAACTTTCTAAAAAGGCGCAGAAAGCAAACAACATGTGGTGGCGGCTAAGTGGTGTGCTTGGAGATCAGAACCGTTTGTTTATGTACATTCTGCTGCAAGCCCTTTTCACAGTAGCAACAATGGCACTCACAGTGCCGATATTCCTGTCGTACGAATTGCACCTCGCATTTCAATTCCTCAAGGTGTCGGCAATTGTGTGGAATGGTGGTTCATTCTTACTAGAAGTCATGCCACGACAAGTTGTTCTCAAAGAAAAGAGAAAACAAAAAGTCGCCCAGCCTGTACAAGAAAATTACCAGCAGGACCCAAATCATGAAACTACAACCGAGGTAAATCACGGGTCTGAAACCACACTCTCAGAGTAACTTGTTTCCATGTTTTCTCGACTTTTCTCTATGTGGTATGGAAGTATCCATCATAGGTTCTATTTTGTTAGGTTGATAGTTTTTTCCCTGTAGATTTCTATATGTATAGACCTTGTTGAACGAAAAAGTGTGTTTGCTTTTACTCTGTTAAATACTTAAATGAGTGTCAAATTGTTCATGTTCGTGCTTGGTGTACAAATGAGAAATGATAAATATCCGTAGCTATATCACTCTGGCTCTTCTTAATAATGTTTACAAAACCGTTTTAAAAAACATCACATTTTTCATGCCTCATGCTTGGTGTACAAATGGTAACAATCCGTTGCATATGCATTAGTCTCGTTACTTTTACAGTGTTTACAAAATCGTACAATAAACCATAGCAACCAATGTTGTATGTAGACATGTCGAGTAGCTCATGTTCACCTACAAAATCAAGAAACAATGTATTAGCTAACAAGAATAAACGACAGAAAGTCTGTTGCATGTAGTTGCATACCTTAATCTTTTTTGCTAGAGCATCGTCCTCCAATCCAGGTAAAGCATGCTACTAGTTTATTCCAAAATTGTTCTCCGTAAAAAGCAATGCTGTAAGATAATAAGGCTATAAAGTCGAAATAAGAATCAAGAATATGCTCGCGTAATATTGAAAGGGGAACGTTTATTACACAGTGCTATTTAGTATGTACAAATGGTTATGTTTGACAAAAGGTGACAACAAATTGGGTTATATCAAGACAGCCATGAGTTTGTCAATTGTTTTCTAGAGAACTTTTTTTTTTACTGATTTTGACTTTTTGCGGAGTTGACCTTTTTCCTGAGAAATTACACAACAGTAAAATCATAGTTAGGAAAAGGCTTATTTTGCAGAAAACAGTAGTTTCGAAAATCAACAGTCCATTATGTATAAACAAATCCTTATATGACAATTTGTTAAGAACTACGTATTGAAAATCAACCCGGTTAAGCCTATGGTCTGACTATTTGAAGTAGAAAGGACAAACCTGTCACAGATGAAACACATCCAGGAACAGCAACAACAGTTTCCGGAGCCAGTCAATGTTTTCTTCTGGTAACATGACATAATTCATCAGAAGGAGAACAAAGAAATGGTTATAACATTTTGGTTTTTAGATATGGAAGCTTTTACTACCTTGGTAGGATTCTTTTGCAGCAGAGAGTCTGTTGGGGCGGTGCCGTCACCATTGCTAGAATCTGAACGTGTACTGTTACTTCTTTTGATTTCAGAAACTTCAGGTTTCTCGACGGGTATCAAGTTTTCATTGGTGCTAAAGTCATTAAAGTCTCCTCTAGTACTGACACTCAGCTCAGGTTTTGCCCCGGTTTTCAATAACGCACTATGTTTTCCATCATTCTGAACCTGCTGATCCTGCACCCGTTATGCGTTTCAATGGTTGAAAATGTGACGATAATGTTTTGAAAAAAGAAGTCGATTAATGTTCGCATAGAGATGAACTCACCATTGTAATCTCCATACGGGTAATCTTGTTTTCCATCTTTTCTTCCTTGCTCTCGGTATCATCCTTGCTATCCTTCTCTTGTTTGGCATCTTCACTACCCAAGACCGGCCGATGAAAGCTATGTAGTAGCTGCAAGATCAATGGTTCAAGTATTGATTAAGACCACTGTGTAAGTGTGCTAAGATAGATTTATTTAATGTCATGATTATGGACTAACCGTAGCAGAATTACTAACGTCGCCATTGTTAGATTCTTCAGGTGTGGGAATCTCATTGCTATCGTTATCTATTTCTTTCTCCACGATGATAACGGGTTCCTCATTGGGCTTAGTATCAACAGTATTTTCTTCTGTGCTCTCGCCATTCTCTTTCTTAGCATCCTCAATGTCTTCAATAGTTTCTTCGGTCACCTTGGATTCTTCCGCTGCTTCATCAATGGCGGTAGTTTCTTCAACCACTTTGGATTCTTCCTTTGTTTCATCAATGACCGTAGTTTCTTCAACCACTTTGGATTCTTCCTCTGCTTCATCAATGGCGGTAGTTTCTTCGATCACCTTGGATTCTTCCTCTGTTTTGACATCCCCTTGTTGGTCAACCTCATCGACAGTTTCTTTAGTTAGACCATTCCCAATGCGGCTGCCAAGGATATGGATGCTGGATACTTCACCTCCCTAGATAATGAAGAAAAAAGTCGATATGAAATATTTTAAACGGTTTAAATGTTTTATGCAAGTACGTGACACAACATTGGCATGATGAAATTCACCTGTAATCTCAATGCTTTCTCGAGTTCTATAACGACCTCAGTCATAGTAGGACGTTCTTCAGGGTTTTTCATCACACTTCGACATGCTATTTTGGCATAAGTTTCCAAAGCTTCTGTTTTTATCTCATTACGAATATCAAAATGTACAATCTTACGTAACATATCTTGTTCCAGCCTCTTCGGGACCAATTCAGTGACATGTCGTTCCTGATAATCATCAGTATCGACTAGTTCCGGAACCCCACATAAAACCTCAAGCAGCAACACACCGAAAGTGTACACATCAGATTCCTTCATCAATACCCCCGTGACTTCATACGCTGGGTCCATTGATCTCGGAGCAATCGTAACATCTCCTGGTAATAGTCTCGAAAATCCAAATCCGGAAACCTTTGCCTTAAATCTTGATGAATTCGATTCTGAATTCAACAGGATTTTAGAAAGTTTAATGTGACCATGAACAATACCAGGTGTTGACTCGTCAACACCTGCATGCAAATATTCGAGTCCACGAGCTGCATCAAGACAGATCTCAAGGCGCTGAATTGTGTTAAGATGCTTACTCATTTTATCCGCCAAATTCCCACTTCTGACATACTCGTAAACGAGTATTATTTCACTGCTTTTCTCGTCACAGAACCCTATGAGAGCAACAACATTGGGATGTTTCCGGAACCTCGCAACTGTTAAAATCTCCTCTAGAAGCTTTGGTTTGATGTTATTAAGGTTTGTGATATTTAACCGTTTTAAAGCAACTTCTTGATTATTGTACTCTCCTTCAAATAAAGTCCCGTAGCCACGCGTGTCTATCTTCTTACCAAATTTGATCTCATCAAATGGTATTCGAAGATCCTCCAGTTCGATGACCTCAGCGTAGATTTCATGATGTAGATAATCGAAGTTTCTGCTGCCTGACTTCAGAAACCCGGAGTTCTGTGCATCCTGCATTCATTTTAGTCGTTTAGTCTAAACAGTATCGTGCATAATAACACACGAGAAACAATCACCCTCATGAAACCGAGATTTTACCTGATCTGTGGTGTCAATGTTGCTAGCTTCAGAAGATGTAGCAAGTTCCGTGCTCTGGTTACCGTCTTTGTTTTCCCCATTGATGATTGGTTTGTCACTGCAGATTAGTTCATCCAAGACTTGTTTTGTAGTTTCTCTGTCATTGGTGCTCATCAACACATCGTTGCTACTCTCTTCTTGAGCATCTTTAATATGGGTCGTTTCGGTTATACTTTCAGCATCTATGACGTCTGAAATTGGAACACTAGAACTCTGATCTTCCTGCATTAAAACCAAGGTCTGATTTTCGTTAGGAGCAGAAATTCCCTACACGACTCAAAACATGACTAAAAAATAAACGAGTAAGGGTTGGGTACAAACAGTTCGGGTCATAAACAGGTTGACCCCCCTAACTCATGTACTAAACGGGTCATGAATGCTAGTTAAAACTCAAGATGAACTCACCGGAGCAGTAATGTCAACAGTTTCCTCAGTCACCTTGGAGTCATCCTCTGCTATATACGAGCTCATTGTCTTACCCGTGTCATCCCCTTCCTGATCATGATCGTTGACGGTTCCTTCAGTTAGACCATTGCCATTACTCCTACCAATAATGTAGAGATCGGATACCTCCCCGCCCTGGATCAAAAACACAAATAATGAAATGTGGTTAGTTGTGTTCTGCGTCTTGTGCAAGTATGTGGCACTATATCAGTAGCATAAAATATACCTGTAATCTCAATGCTTTCTCGAGTTCTATGACGACCTCAGTCATAGTAGGACGTTCTTCAGGGGTTTTCATCACACATCGACATGCAATTTTGCCATAAGTTTCCAAAGCTTCCGTTTTTATCTCATCTCTAATATCAAAATGCACAATCTTCCGTACGTTATTTTGTTCCAGCCTCTTTGGGACTACTTCCGTAACATGCCTTTCTTGATAATCATCGGTATCGACCAATTCTGGCACTCCACACAACACTTCAAGCAGCAACACACCGAAAGTGTAAACATCAGATTCCTTCGTCAATATCCCCGTCGCTTCATACACAGGATCCATTGATCTCGGAGCAATCTGAACATCTCCTGGTAGTAGTTTCGATAACCCAAATCCTGAAACCTTTGCTTTAAATCTCGAGGAATTTGAATCTGAATTCAACAAGATTTTAGAAAGCTTAATGTGACCGTGAACAATTCCAGGTGTAGAATCATCAACACTAGTATGCAAATAATCGAGTCCACGAGCAGCATCGAGACAGATCTCTAGGCGTTGGATTGTCGTAAGATGTTTATTCATTTTATCAGCTAGATTTCCACTCGAGACATACTCGTAAACAAGTACTATTTCATTGCTTTTCTCATCACAAAAGCCGATAAGAGCAACAACGTTGGGATGCTTCCGGAATTTTGCAACTGTTAAAATCTCGGCTAGAAGCTTTGGTTTGATGTTAGTAAGGTTTGTGATGTTTAACCTTTTCAAAGCGACTTTTTGATTATCGTACTCTCCTTCAAATAAGCTCCCATACCCGCGAGCATCTATTTTGTTACCAAATGTAATCTTGTCAAATGGAATCCTAAGGTGTTGTAGTTCGTCTCCCATGGCCTCATCAGCGTGGTTTTCATTTGGTAGAGCCTCGAAGTCCCTGCTGCCAGATTCCACGATCACGGAGCTATGCACTTCCTGCATCAAGTTAAGTCGTTTAGTTAGAAATATATATAGCAAGTAATAAACCGCACAAGGGACAAAATAAACTCTAGCAAGAACCCGACTAGCTTACATTGTCTAGGAGCTCTTGTGTGGTCTTTTGATCAATGTTGCTAATCTCCTTTTCAGAATACTCAACCTCGGTTTTGGTTTGGTTATCGTCTTTGTTTTCAACAGAGATCGTCGATTCCTTATTGGAGTCTATATCATCTATGGTCGATGGCTCGTTGTTGCTGCTCTCCTTTTGCGCATCCATTGTTTCATTTACACTCTCACCTTCTACACTATCCGAAACCGGAACAAGAGAGCTTTGCTCTTCCTGCATCAAACCCGCAGTCTATATTTTGTCACTATGATAAATTTTTCGAAAAAAATTATACCATAACACTTGCATTAAATGTATTAAAATTATAAACAGGCATAAGAATTTGGACATTTTCATGCCACATATACATTGTTTAAGCTTATACGTAGCTTATGAGCTTATTTGTGTTTTGATTTATATTTCATAAGTCTTAATTTTCTTGCTTATTTTGAGACTTGCGGGCTTATATAAGTTTATTATGATATAATAAACTTATATAAGTCTATAAGTCTCAAAATAAACCAGAAAATTGAGGCTTATATAATATAAGACGAAATAAAAGGCTAAAATTATGTATATTATATAAGTTAAAAAACGTGTGTAAAACGTAAAATGCACACCTACGCAAATTCATCCATTATTTTATTTCTTTTTTGCTGATTTCAAAACAATGATTCAATTAAATTATTTGTTCGTTTTCATAAGTCAAATTCATAAAAGAGTTTACTTATTAAATTATTATGACAAATTCAAAAAATATATATAACGTCTCAATTATGTTGAAAATTATGCATTAATGCTAATAAATGTATGATAATTGACATGACATTTACATTTAATAAATATGTGGTTTTGGTCTAATTCGGTCTCGATCTGGTTTGATTTTTGCTGGTCCGGTCCGGTCTTAGACCGATGCTCAACCCTAGTAGCAACTAAATATCGCAACTTATGTTACATAGGCAGATTTTAACGTTACAACAATGTTGAAACATATATAGACCAAAATCATGAATTCGACTAAAAAGAACTTACCATAGTCTCAACATTGGTAGTTTCTCCAGCAACATCTAGCTTGTCATCACTCACCAAGCCCGCCGCGCCTTTTTCAAAAGTTGCATCCTTCGCGTCCTCAGGTTCATTCACGGGTACATTTGAATCCACCGTCACACCATTACCATCCTCGACGATGGTTTCATTTGGTGCAGTTGCGATGTTTATACTACTAGGAATATGGACAGGCGAGACTACACCTCCCTACATCAAAAAGAAAAAAAAAAAAAAAAAAACGTTTGACCCGTTTCATTAGGCAAACGAGCAACAAACTGCGATACAATAACAACAACAAACCCAATCCCGCTGATGCAGGGTATGGGGAGGTAAAATGTAGACAAATCCTACCCCTACACCAGGGTAAACCCGTGGGTAGAGAGACTGCTTCCGCCGAGGCAGGGTACGGGGGAGGTAAAATGTAGACAGATCCTACCCCTACACCTGATCAGCAACAAACTGCGATAATAAAAATAAACTATATGTAACATTAAAGTACTATACATTGCACGATTTTGTTACAAAGTATAAAATCTACCTGTAAGATTAAGGCCTTTTCGAGTTCTTCAACAACCCGAGCCATGGTAGGTCTAGCTTCAGGGTTCTCAATCACACACTCACAAGCGATTTTCGCGTAAGTTTCCAATGCTTTCTCTTTAATCTCTTTTCGAATATCCCTATGTACAACTTTGTCTAACTTCTTTTGTTCCATCTTTTTCGGGACCAATACACTAACATGTCGTTCTTGATAATCGTCCGTATCTACCAACTCCGAAACTCCACACAACACTTCAAGCAACAACACGCCGAAAGAGTACACGTCTGACTCTTTCGTAGCTGGCTCCACGGGTTCTAGATTCTTCCTAGATTGCCCGGGGACCACTTTTGACAACCCAAAACTTGAAACCTTAGCTTCAAATCCTGTTGAATTTGAATTCAAATTCAACAGGATTTTGGAAGGTTTTATATTACCATGAACAATACCAGCAGGCGTTGATGACTCATCAACGCCTGTATGTAAATAATCCAGTCCTCGAGCTGCACCAAGGCAGATCTCGAAGCGATGGATTGTATTAAGACGTTTCCTCATCTTATCCGCTAGATTTCCACTAGCTACATACTCGTACACAAGTACTACCTCGTTGCTCTTCTCGTCACAAAATCCGAGAAGAGCAACAAGATTCGGGTGTTCTCTAAACCTCGAAATTGCCAAAATCTCGGCTAAGAGCTTCGGCTTAACGTTCACAAGGTTCGTGATGTTCAACTGCTTTAATGCCACTTTTCTTCCATCAAATTCGCCTTCATATATCGTCCCATAGCCTTGAACCTCGAGTTTTTCGCCAAATTTGAGCTTTTCGAATGGAATTCGAAGGTGATCCATCCCATCACCCGACATGCTAGCTAGCTTTTTTCGAGTTTTCGATCAGAAAAATGTTGGCAAAAAGGTGTAGTAATCAAATGAGCATTTGAGATTAGACAAGGAGATTAAGCTAGAGTTATATAATGTGCATACAATGTAATAAGATTAATGCATAGTCAATGAGGGTACATGTGAATGATAATTTTTATAAAAATATTTGATGAAACTGGTAGAAGATGAGAAAGGTGTGAAAGCACCATTAATGAAACATGTTGAAGGTGTGGGGTATTTTTTTAATGGATTAGCTGTCTACTCATTAAAATCTGGTAAGTATTAAGTAACATATGGAGTGAAATAAGTTTATAACATGTTAGAAAATAGGGCAAATGACAAAAAAATGCATCAAACTTGACATTTTTTTTATGATTGTGTGTACTGAATTTTCAAAATTCGATTGTTGTGTGTATTTTGTGACCATTTAAACATTGATTTTTTCAAATTTTGAAGGGTAAAATGGTCATTTTACATGGCAGAATAGTCACAAGATACACATAATGATTGAAATTTGAAAGTTCAGTGCATACAATAAGAAAAAAAATAGTTGGCTACACACAATCACATAAAATGTCAAGTTCGATGATTTTTTTATCATTTGCCCTAGAAAATATCAAGATTAGGTAGTGAATGATACTATATTTACATGTGTGATATAAATCATTTGTAAAAATCTATAATTGACATCTTGTGATGATAACAAGACGTCAGAAAATGACCAATTATCAGGATCGTCTCATGAATTTTAGTGACTTTTTATCATTATTACAAGAAGACTTTTAAACACATACAAAATACATAAGTATGAGTAATAAATTACATAAACTAAGTTTTATGGATAAGCTGTCTACTCATTAAAATTTGGTCCTACAAACTTGTGACTATAAATTGATAACATGTTAGAAAATATCAAGATTAGGTAGGTAGTGATACTACAAATTCACATGTGTGTTATAATCATTTGTTAGAGCATTTCCCATATAACATGAGTTATCCTTTTTAATACCGGTCATGTCAGCGCCACATCAGCTTTAACATTTCATTTTAACATTCTCAAAAAACACTCACAACAATAACATTTCCAAGTTAAACTTTAACACTCAAATAATTTACAAAAACAACCCCTCATTTAAGGGCATAAAAAAAAAAGAAAAAAAAAAGAAGCAAATAACGCCTGTTAGGGGCTTAACATTGCCCCAATAACGTCGGGTCTCCATTGACTAACGCCATATAACGCTGAAAATTTTAATGCTAACGCCGTTGAGGGTGTTACTACTGTAAATGCTCTTAAAACCCAGAATTGACATTTGTTAGAAAATGACTTGTTGGAAATTAGCGAATATGAGGAATACATGTGTGTTTACAGGAGTTACACATTGTCATTTAAGTAATAAAGTTACACCACAAAAAACAAAAGAAGCAAAAGAAAATGATTGATATTGCCTATATAAAATATCAACATTTTTTTTTTTTTTTTTTTTAGCATTTACTGATTTAAAATCGAGTATAGCATGTGTCACGCCTGTCACCATATGCTTATAATATAAAACTAATCATGTTTGGTAGATTGTTCCGAATAAACTATAATATAAAGATTTTCTTGTGATTATAAACTTCAACGAAATTTATAAGATAAATTATTTACAGCAATACGTTGACTATTGATATATAATATTTTAGCCTAATCAGTGTTGATATGTGTAAGCACGATGATATAATATATAAAAAGATAGGTTAACAAGATCGAAAACGCAATTGTTATACTAGTAATAATTTTAACTTTAGATTTTAACTAAAATTTAGAACGTTATTATACTAATAAATCACGGATCAGACTGAATCGAGAAACTAGACTGAACCGGACCACTCGGTTCAGTCTGATCCGTGATTTATACTAAAAGAAAGTATTTTCCAGCTAGGAATTGAACAAACTTTCTAACCTTTTTAAAAATAAGTGCTTATAAAATAGTACTTTTGGAACTAGTGTTTGAATTTTCTTGTTTTAAAAAAAGCGCAATATATTTGTAAAAAAATAGTTTTAATATAAATTTTCAATCAAGTTCGTTTATAAAAGATTTAGGTTATGTATAAAGTTAAAAGTCATTTTAATATAACATGGAATAACTAACACGAAATAAGTTGCTCCTAGCTTGCTTATGAAAAACTTTTTTTACTTTATTTATTTATTTAATATTTTTTTTCATAAGCAGAAACGCAGACAGTGTTTAGATTGAAAAACTAATTTTCTACTTTAAAAAGAAGTAGGAAAAAAAAAAAAAAAAGCAATCTCAACTACCCTTTTATTATGTTGGAGAGTAGTTCATTTAAGTATACACATCTCTTCTAGCTAGTACTAGGGGTGAGCAAACGGACCGGATGGACGGACAAAACCGACCGAACCGATGGACCGGCGGTCCGGTCTCGGTCTAAGGTTTTTGCCGGATTCGGTCTCGGTCAGGATCACAAACCCGAAATTTAGCCTTGTTGGACCGAACCAACCGACGAACCGACCGAGACCGGACCGACCACATTCGGTCTCGGTCTCGATCTAGGGTTTTTGCCGGATTCGGTCTCGGTCCAGTCCGGTTTTCGACCGATGAGCACCCCTAGCTAGTACCACAAAAATTATCACAAATATTTATTATTTATTTTTTTAAATAAACAAAAGTTATAGAGAAAACAACATGTTATTTTACGCACGTTTTTTAACATCAAAAATCATTGTGGGTCTAAGAATAAGCATGTTCACACATAACCAACTTTTATTTTCATATCCACTTAAAAAAAATTATTCATAAAAACAATTATTGTCTTTAAACCTTTTTCCTCCTATCATAGTTAGGGGTGGCAATCGAGTCGTATTCGTGTTAACCTATTCGGGTTCGCGTGTTGGCGGGTTAGTATAGCCTTTACCCAAACACGACCCATTTATTAATTGTGTCAAGAAACTCAACCCTAACCCACACCTGCATAACACGTGTAACCCATTTGTGACCCATTTAACTCATTTACGTAAATAGGTCAAGTGTGAATAAAGCTGGTGGTTTGTCGATTTAACTAGTTTAAATGCAAAAAAATGATATAAGGATCTATAATATGATAAGAATAACATACAAATAACTATGCGACAATGTTCTGAATTATAAGCGTCAATTTTCATGATATCTAAGGTATAAAATTATAATTCACTCATACTAAGTAAATAACAAAATACATTTGATCCACATCCAACATAAAAACCAGGTTATATATTTTGTTTTTAAGATCTTATATACTTAAACGGGTTCACGGGTTGACCTGTTTAATACTTAATCAACCTAAACACGACCCGTTTATTAAACGGGTTAGACAGGTTGACCCATTTTTGACCCAAACCTGTTTATTCTCAACCCAAACCTGTTTAACTTCGTGTCGGGTTCGTGTCATTTATCGTGTCGTGTCGAGAATTGACACCCCTAATCATAGTACTTTATGTTTTGTTACTTTCTTTTTACAACTTTTAGAAGGAAGGGATGAAAATATATAAAAATTCAATTATTTGTTTGAATTATTAAATGTTATCGTTAGCATTAAATAATGTTGGTATGGGCATTTACGTCGTGGCGAGTTATGCATTGATGGATAGGTAGGGTTGGTACAATTGTCACAACCAATAATATCTTTTCACGTAGATTACATGTGATATTTTATTTTATTTGATAGATTATTTTTATTTCCTTAGTTTCACGCTATAAAGAATTCTATAATAAACTAAGATTGAGACGTTGCCATGGTTGAAAAAAAAAAAAAAATATGTCGATTTCATAATTAGTTTGATAGAAGAAAACCAACCATCTTACCTCAGTTGTTCGTTGGAAGAGATTTTACTCAAGGTTCAAGTCTAGTGAGTGATAAAAAATCTAGGTTTTCTTCCTAGTGCGAAGTCGTGAGTTCTAGGGGTTTCTTTTCGTGAATCTCTCCTAGTGGTTCGTGTCTCGAGGCCTGCCCGTTTGGATGGTTTAACTTGAGGAGTCGAGGGTCGGATTTCAAGTGTGGTACCGTAAAAAAAAAAAAAATAGTTTGATAGAAAATTAATGTATACTTAAGTAGGTTGAGCATTATAGATTGTGGACAGGACCGTATCGAGAAACTAGATCGAACCGGACCGAGCGGATCAGACCGGATTTATTTAGATCCGGGTTCATCGTTTTAATCATTTTAGGTTTTCGGTCTGGTCCGTTCCGCTTCGATCTTCCACACAGCCGGACATTATGCTTTGTTGGACCAGACCAGACTGACGAACCAAACCAAACTGGACTGACCCGGACATGCACCAAACAGTTCGGTCCGGTCCTCGGTTCGGTGTTTTGGGCAAAACCAGTTTTTGCTCCGGTACGGTTTTCAGACTGTGCTTAGCTCTACTTAATGTTTTCACCAACTATCAAAACTTAAATGACACAAGTTGTGAAACTCAATTACATGAATGGTCCCTGTAGTTTGTCGGGTTTTACAGATTTAGTCCTTAAACTTTATTTTTTGCGGATCTCCTCCCTATGGTTTTGACCCCATTACGGGTTTGGTCCCTTGACCACTTTTTCTGTTAGTCGTTTGACCGCCAAGTAAGTTTTTAAATGGCTGAAATGACATAAATACCCTCATATTATATGGTCTCCGTGGTTTGTAGTATATCACGAATTTGGTCATATTTTTTATTTATTTATTATTTATTCAACTAATTAGTTATCATTATTAATAATTTTTTTTTCAAAATTTTTTTTAAAAGAAATTTTTAAGTAAGTTTTTCACAGATTTTTTTTATAAACTTTTTTGACAGATTTTTAAAATCTTTTTGAACTTTTTACGAGATTTTTTTTTATAAAATTTTCACAAAAAGCTTTTTAGAAAATTTGGTTAAATTTTCGTCAATTAATTAAGTCAGATTTTTTTGTTTTTTTTTTGTTTTTTTTTGTTTTTTTTTTATTCGACAAAAAAGTTTTGACATAATTTTATGTAAAAGTTTTGACATAATCCGTCAAAATTATATATATTTTTTATTTAAAAAAATATTGTTCAAAACTATAAAATTTTTAATATGTTAAAATTTTTTAAAAAATTTTAAATATTAAATTTTAAATAAATATTATTAATATACTAGATTTTAATCTGTTAAAAAGAATATTGTTTTTAAAGTTTTGACATAATCTATTTAAAAAAATTTAACTTTAAAAGCGTTAAGGGTTTGACATTTTTTTGAAAAACTTTTTAAAATTTAAGAAAATTTTGACTAAATATGTGATAAGAAATAAAAATAAAAATTTACAAAAAAATGAATTAAAAATTTAATACTAATGTTAATTAAATAGTTACAAAAAGCAAAAAATAAAATAAAAAATGATTTAATCTGTTATACGAGACAAACCACAAGGACCATATGCTAATATAAACGAGGGTGTAAGTGTCATTTTAACCATCCTTGACAGTCAAACTAACAGAAAAAGTGGTCAAGGGACCAAAATCGTAACGGGTCAAAACCATAAGGAGGAGATCTGAAAAAAAAAGCTTAGGGACTAAATCCGTAAAACCCGACAAACCACATATACCATTTATGTAATTAACTCTATTAGAAATTTTAGTTTAGTTTGACATGACCGAGTTCTAACTTTTTTCGAGCACCATTTTTTCTTGATATAATGGATTAGCATTTGCACCTTGTCACCTTGAGAACGACCGAGCTGTGGAATTTGGTCGACTAATCCTATATCTTAACACATTAACGACGCACAACTATGTAGATGTGGTTTTACTTGAAACGACCATGATTGTTTAGTTCCAATATAGAGTGTTGGAATATAATACTCATAACAATTATATATAAATCAAATAACATCATCAAAGCATGCAGCGGAAGTAAATAGAAATAATACATGTAAGTAATTAACCGAATAAGAAAATGCGTACCTTTTAGCAATTCAAGAATCAAACGTTGATTGAACAAGAACCAAAAACCCAAAACCCTAACTTTAGGGTTTATACAATTCGACCCACACAAGATCGACCACCAAGGAATTCACAAACACAAATGTGTTTGTTCTTCGTTCTTGTACACACGTACTAATAGCGATTTGATGTGAAAAGCTAGGTTCTTGAATCACAAATAAAACCAAACACTTGTTTCTTGAGCTTGGAAAAATCGATCCCTTGAGGAGGGGGTTGTACGATCGGCCAAGCAAAAGAGGGAGGAGAGGAGAAGAGAAATTAGGTCTATTGGTGATCCAATGTTAAGTTATGAATGAATACATTGATTTGTATTTATAGTTACCTTAACTTGGTGACCAAGTTTGAGAGGGATTGGGTTTGGAACCCAACCGATCGGCCTAATCAACCCAAGAGGGGTTCTAGATCTTTCCCGACTTCTAATTTCAATTCCAGTCCCTTTAGTTTATATTTAACGACCGTTAACCAAACCTCGTTAAATACTAACTATCGTTATGTTTTATTTCGTGACTAATAATTAATAATAACATTTTATATATTAATTATTAACATCAACTCTCATACGTAATGTGTGCAATCCCGAAGTCTCGAGTTCGAATCCGGACATACTAATATTTAAATATCCATAAAACCTTTCAGCTCCCACTTGGATATTACTAAATATAGTAATGACACTGGTTTAGTCTAGCCTAACACGCCAATGCCCCCAGATCGAATCGAGTATGGTTTCCTGGAAAAACCATTTAATGATTCATCATTTTTACTTATCTTTTTGTTACTAATACTACATTAACTATGAATATGGATCAAGTCATTTCATAAGTTAATATTCTGTTTCTCGTTGTATTTGATTGAACAAGATTACCAAATCATCTGAACGTATTCCAGATAGATCTTGGGTATGGCCATACAAACATCTTGTCAACCCTACGAGGGGCCCAAATATTGTATTATGCTTTGAAACAAATTCAAATGAACAAATTCTCTTGACTACAAACATAACTCATGAATTTTGCAACACTTCCGAAAATAGCCCTTATAACTACCAGTTACGGATAGCATTAGACTATCTTACACAAATGCACTACATTCATATCAGTTATCTGGTATCTCAAGTATGAGGATAAACACTTCATGATATACTTAATGACAAAGATCCATAAAGTATCATCATGTAAAGTTGGGATGAGTCCTATATTCAATTCATTGAATATCATGTGAATCTGGTATGTCTCACGCTTCAACATACTTTAAAAGTATATTCTACCAAAACTCAAATTTGTCTTGATTCAATGACATTCCCACATCATTGAACGACAACGGACTATTTAGAATAACATAAGTTATTCACGGATTAAACATGCAAATATAGGATATAATATTAAGAAAATGAAAAATAAACATAAACAACTATTTTATTTCATTAAAGTAATATTTGTTCATAACATCCTTTATCCAAATACTAATCACAGATTTGCATGAAACTACTAGCTAAACGAAGTCCTATCCCATCAGCATGGTCAGTAAGTTTTTCTTTTGGCAAAGGCTTCGTAAAGGGATCAGATAGATTATCATCTGTATGAACTTTGAGTAGATTGATTTCACCTATGTCGACTTGTTCTCGAACATAGTGACATCGACGAGGAAAATGTCTGGCGCCCTTCATGACTCCAGGCTCATTGGCAAATGTTATTGCAGCAGAGTTGTCACAATACACATTTAAAGGTAATTCGATTGAGGGCATTACTCCGAGTCCCGAAATGAATTTCCTAATCCAAACAGCTTCCATCGCAGCTTCTGAAGCAGCTATGTACTCAGCTTCTGTAATAGACATCGCAA
Organism: Chrysanthemum seticuspe; assembly: GCA_019973895.1. Classification (NCBI taxonomy): domain Eukaryota; kingdom Viridiplantae; phylum Streptophyta; class Magnoliopsida; order Asterales; family Asteraceae; genus Chrysanthemum; species Chrysanthemum seticuspe. Next base: position 358,200,577 of record BPTQ01000005.1, on the reverse strand, counting down.
CCGTTGTTTGCTTCTTGCTCTTCCAGTCAACTGCTCATCCATTAATGACAAAGACATAACCTGTCTGAGACTTCGTATCATCTTTATCAGTTTGGAATGACGCATCGCAAAAACCTGTAACATCAAGTTCTACATCTGGATTTCCTCCATACACTAGAAACATTTCTTTAGTAGCCCTTAGATACTTATGAATGTTCTTAACAGCTTGCCAGTGTTTCACACCTGGGTTCTGTTGATACCGACTGGTGATATTCTGTGCAAACGCCACATCAGGCCTTGTACATCTCACAGCATACATGATAGATCCTACAGCCGAAGCATAAGGAACTTTCTTCATGTGTGCCACCTCTTCAGGTGTTGACGCGCATTACTTAAGCCATGTTCAACTTGCATCGGCAAATATCCCTTCTTGGAATCTTGCATATTGAATCTCTTCAATATTTTATCAATGTAAGCACTTTGGCTTAGTCCAATTAACCGCCTTGATCTATCTCGATAGATCTTGATTCCCAGAATAAATGCTGCTTCTCCTAAATCCTTCATAGAAAAGCACTTTCCAAGATAAGACTTTACATCTTGCAAACTTGGAATGTCTTTTCCAATGATCAATATGTCATCGACATATAAGATAAGGAAAATAACATTACTCCCACTAGCTTCGTGATATACACATGGCTCATCAAGATTTTGAGTGAAACCAAATTTCTTGATTTCTTCATCAAACTTCTTGTTCCATTGCCTTGATGCTTGCTTCAACCCATAAATGGATCTTTGAAGTTTGCATACACGCTTCGAAAACTTTGGATTCACAAACCCTTCAGGCTGCGCCATATAGATGTCCTCATCTAGGCGACCGTTTAAGAAGGCAGTTTTGACATCCATTTGCCATATCTCATAGTCATAGTACGCAGCTATGGCTATAAGAATCCTAATAGCTCTAATGTCTGCTACAGGAGAAAATGTCTCCTCGTAGTCTATCCCAAAGGTTTGAGTATACCCTTGAGCTACAAGACGAGCTTTATAGGTGTGTGCATTGCCATCCATGTCAGTCTTTATCTTATAGAGCCACTTACTTCCAACTACCTTAGCATTTGGAGGTAAGTCAACCTCTATCCAAACTTCGTTATCTTTCATGGATTGCATTTCCCCATTCATTTCAACTCGCCATTTTTCCTTTTCAGGACTCATCATGGCAGCTTTATAGTTAGCAGGTTCACCAAGATCCCCTAACATATTTTCCTCAGCTTCTACGTTGAGACATAGACGCTCAGGTGCACGCGTAGTCCTTGCAGATCTACGAATGGGAACCACTTCAACTTCAGGTGGAACCCCCAGACTTTCAGGTTCTACTTGAGGTTGGCTAGTGTTTTCAGAAGGTGTTGTATCTTCTTGATCATATTCCAGATCATAAACTCTCCCACTGAATTCATGAGATATGAGATCCCTTTCAAGGAATTCTCCATACCTAGCAACAATTACTTTGTTTTCAGGTGGAAAGTAAAAGTAGTAACCCATAGTTTCCTTTGGGTATCCTACGAAGATACACTTAACAGATCTTTGTTGTAGCTTATCAGCAGAGTCACGTTTAACAAATGCCTCACAACCCCAGACCTTTAAGTAAGACAAGTTGGGAGCTTTCCCATACCACACTTCATAAGGAGTCTTATCAACCTTCTTAGTTGGAACCATATTCAATATGCGAACAACAGTTTCTAAAGCATAATCCCAAAGGATAAGGGAAGAGTTGTAAGATTAAACATTGATCGCACCATGTCTAGCAGTGTACGATTTCTTCTCTCAGATACACCATTTTGTTGTGGAGTATATGGAGATGTGAGTTGCTGGACGATACCACACTCAGCTAGATAATATTTAAACTCTTGGCTTAAATATTCACCACCTCTATCTGATCGAAGAGCTTTAATCTTCTTTCCTAGTTGCAGTTCTACTTCACTCTTAAAAACCTTAAATGTTTCAAAGACTTCATGTTTATGTTTAAGTAAATAAACATAACCATAACGACTGAAATCATCAGTAAAGGTTAAGAAGTAGCTAGCACCCTTCCTTGACACATGTCTTAGTGGTCCACATACGTCAGTATGTATTACACCAAGAAGATCAGAAGCCATTTCTAAACTATTTGTAAAAGGTTTCTTGGTCATCTTCCCAGATATGCAAGATTCGCATTTATCAAATGATTCATCATTGATGTCTTGCAAAAGCCCATCGTGTTGCAGCTGTTGCATGCGTTTCTTGCCTACGTGAGTAAGTCTACAATGCCAAAGAAATGAAGAATCCAAATCACCTTTGATTCTTTTATTATTGATGCTAAAGACATAATTATTTTTATCAATCAAATTATCATGCAAATCAATTTCAAACACACCATTTACTGGAATAACATTAAAGTAAAAAACATCATTTAAAGAAACCGAAATTCCAAAATCAGTAAATGTATGAATAAAACCAATATCTTTTAACAAGGAAACAGAAACGACACCCCTAACAATAGAAGGTGCGTAATGACAATCGTTCAATGACAGTACTAAACCCGAAGGTAAAACTAAATCAAACGTGCCTATAGCTTCAACGACTGCATGTGCTCCATTACCCACGTGCAAGTATTGCTGTCCATAGGCAAGCTTCCTTGCTCCTCTAAGTCTTTGCAGTGTATTACAAATGTGAATACCACATCCAGTATCATATACCCAGGAATTTATTTTATGAGGAAAAGCAAATAATTCTATCATCAAAAGAGTACCTGAAGTACTAGCCACAGTGCCAGTATTTTTATACCTCTTATTGCGCAACTCATCAAGGTTGAGTGGACAATTCCTCTTCCAGTGTCCTACCTCGGTGCAGTGATGACAAGCCTGATCCTTCTTCGGATTCTCACGCTTTTTGGGAGGGTACTTCTTGGGTTCTTGTTGATAAGCCATAACTTGTTTTCCCTTATCAACTTTACCCTTACCTTTCCCTTTCTTGTTCGCTAGCGGCTTATTAGGCTTAGAAATCCTACCCTTCTGGATGGTCAGAATCGCAGGTGTAGGGGCCTTCTTGGGCAAACCTTTCTCATAATCAATGAGCATTGCATGTACCTCACTGACTGTCTTTCCCGTACAATGCATATTGTAATTGCGCACGAAACCATCAAATTCCTTGTTAAGGGATCTGTTGATCATGCCAATTTGTATGTCATTAGGGTAGACATAGTTAAGTCGCCCGAGCTGGTCCATGTAACTCATCATTTCCAGGCAGTGGGCGCTTACAGGTTTCCCTTCTCCTTGCTTGCAACTGTGTAGAGCATCTATCAGAACATACAACTCTACAGTCACAGGTTTTTCAAACAACCTTTGCAATTCTTCGAGCATTAGATTAGGGAAGTAATTTTCAAACTGTTTTTGCAAGTTTGAATTCATACTCCCGAGCATAATGCAGGCGACCTCATTATACTTGTCATACTCAGATTGCCATGCAGCACGTGCTTCAGCAGTAGCACCAGCTGCAGGTTCAGGAGGACAAGGCGTAGTCAAATAATCTGGTCTTTTGGCAACCCTCAAGACAATTCTGAGTTGCCGATACCAATCATTGAAATTCGCGCTACCAGTCAATTTCTCTCGATCAAACATAGATTTGAACGACGAGGCTAGTGCAGTAGATTCAGCTTGAGCCATTTCTACATAAAATAAAAGTCCAAAAGTTAGTACTTTCGATAAGTAAACATTCAAGAAAATAAAATACCGTTTGGTCAATATTCATATTAACCATAGTATTTTCCTTGAAGTTTGGATCCTCATTATCATAGTTCCACCACATCAGTTGATCTGCTAGTGGTGAAAGTATAGAATAGGTAATCGTTGAAAAACGATAATTGACAAACAAGTTTTCAATTACAAAAGTTATGGGATTTACGATTTTGACAAAACAATTAATGCAAAACGTAAGCATGTTTCATCCCATCTTATGCCTTAAGTTATAGGTCTCACTAACTAACTTAATTAAGTCGTCTAATTTAGAAACTGCAAATCATAAAGCTGAGGTCTCACACAACAAAATAATTCACCTCGTTATTGTAATCTAGATCAAGGTCTCACATAACTAAATTACAACTTCAAGTGTTTCATATCATTAGATGGCATAAACTTAAATTTAAAGGGTACAATTTTTGACGTGTAATCAAAACTTATGTATAAAGTAGCATGCATACAACTTTATAACATAAAATTTTCGAAAAAACTTACATTAGATTTTAATTGCTAAGATTGAATTCTACAAAGTTTTAATCGATGCGTTGAGAAACTTACAACTTTGCACTAAGATGCTTCGTACATAGAATGGTTATGCTAGGTAGCTCCAATCGAACTCACAGGGGGCAGAGGACCAGGTAAGCGCTGAAGCATAACCTTAGACATCCATTCAGTGCGACTGTGCGCACTTCTTAAACAACCCCTTTATAGTTTGTTCTAGTGGGTGAGCCGTTCTAACCATTTAGTACAGTCGCATCAATCGATTAAAAGTTCAAGAATAATTCTTAGATAACAAATCAATTTCGCCATTATTTAGTCCATTTAATTTTTTATTCAAAAAACCCTTTTTGCTTACTAACATGTTAAACAATTTATAAACAAAAAAGCACTTTAATAAAAATTAAACACACTCAAATAATATAAACATATAACTAAACAATTTAACATATGTAAAAACAATTAGCCACATGCATAATTATTTCAATAAACTCTAATAAACAATTCTAGGCGTAAATAAATGCATACATTAACTAGGGCTTTCACCTACAAGGTAGATGAGCCACATACATCGACAAGTCGATTGCGTAAGCCAAAGTTAATAATATACCAATTAGCACGTAACGAATTTTTATTAGTTATAATTGAGGTCTTCCCCAATTCAATAATTATTAAATAAATAAAACATGTGTGTATCACTAAACAATTTATCATAAACAATACTCCATGGCAAAACATGCATGTTCCACCATGGATTCCGCATAACAATTATCACCCAAGATACGCATATTACATGGCACATAACAATTTATTCATAATTATCACATAAAATTAACATGCAATCCTAGGGTTTCTACAAGTTTTACAAAATTAAAACCTAATTAAATAATAAAAGGGTAATCGACCCATTAATTAAAAAATTAGGGTTTCGAATTCAAAACCCTAGAAACCATAAAAAGCATGCATATAATCATAAAAATTCAATTTTTATGTGTTTCGGTAATTAATTACATCATATTAACGGCTCGTGATGTCACTGTTGGAATATAATACTCATAACAATTATATATAAATCAAATAACATCATCAAAGCATGCAACGGAAGTAAATAGGAATAATACATGTAAGTAATTAACCGAATAAGAAAATGCGTATCTTTTAGCAATTCAAGAATCAAACGTTGATTGAACAAGAACCAAAAACCCAAAACCCTAACTTTAGGGTTTATACAATTCGACCCACACAAGATCGACCACCAAGGAATTCACAAACACAAATGCGTTTGTTCTTCGTTCTTGTACACACGTACTAATAGCGATTTGATGTGAAAAGCTAGGTTCTTGAATCACAAATAAAACCAAACACTTGTTTCTTGAGCTTGGAAAAACCGATCCCTTGAGGAGGGGGTTGTACGATCGGCCAAGCAAAAGAGGGAGGAGAGGAGAAGAGAAATTAGGTCTATTGGTGATCCAAGGTTAAGTTATGAATGAATACATTGATTTGTATTTATAGTTAACTTAACTTGGTGACCAAGTTTGAGAGAGATTGGGTTTGGAACCCAACCGATCGGCCTAATCAACCCAAGAGGGGTTCTAGATCTTTCCCGACTTCTAATTTCAATTCTAGTCCCTTTAGTTTATATTTAAAGACCGTTAACCAAACCTCGTTAAATATTTAACTATCGTTATGTTTTATTTCGTGACTAATGATTAATAATAACATTTTATATATTAATTATTAACATCAACTCTCATACGTAATGTGTGCAATCCCGAAGTCTCGAGTTCGAATCCGGACATACTAATATTTAAATATCCATAAAACCTTTCATAGAGATGGTCTATTGTCTGCTCGTCCATGTGCATTGGATAAGAATTAAGAAGTTAAGGGTGGCGGTTATCCTTATGCAGGAGCACATGTTGATGGCAGGGCATACATCAAATAACAACGATCCTGAGAAAGGGAAATATGCGCTTATCAAGGATACTGATGACTTCCAACGAGGACTTCATGACAAACCGATGCCTTGTTTTGGTACTATGCCACATTTCTCTATTTTGGAAACTATTATCGGAAAGATCCTAGGGAACGTGCAGGTCTTGCTGCCTCTGCAATTGCTGTAAGTCCTCTACTCTTCTGGCAGAATGGACGTGGCAAAATCGACGGGTCAGGCAGGTTAGGTAACGGTTCAAAACGTGTTTGGTTGACTTGCCATCATTACCTTGTCGTCTTTTAAGTTCACAGACAAAAATTATATCAATTCTGATATACACAAACTAAGACTGAAAAAGTCCTTTTTTATTGAATCTAGCATTTGCAATAAGCCGTTAATGCTCGTGAACGCGTTAGCTGGCTTTTGTTCGTAGTTGTTTGACCTGTTCCTTATATAGCCAGAATTTCCAAATACTTCCTATTTGACCTGATATTTACAAACTGGTCCATTTCTCATATATGGGTTGATAGTACCCGCTTGCAGAATGTTTACTGATGTGACTATGATTGTGATTGCAGGCAATGGGATGTTTGGTTATCTTGTTCATTGTAGCAATAATCCTACCGTTCTAGCTGACGTTGGTGCAAAAATATGAAACTTTATTTGTAACAAACATCAAAACATCAATATAAACAGTTATGTAAACTATCAACTTATTTACTACTATGAAGCGTTGTTAAGATACTTTGTGAGAACATCCATAACAGCTCCATACTCAGCCTTAACCTCAACCGGTGGATTCGCAAACTTGCAATTCATCCCTTCAATCGCCTTCGAATGATAATCAATTTTCGCTTGTGTAAACTTCAATCCATGAGCAGTACTCACCACAACGGTCTTATCGTGCTTCCCTATCACACCACTTTCCCTAAGCTTCTTGAGCGCTACAAGTGCCACACCAGTGTGTGGACACACAAACATTCCGGTTAAGTCGGCTGCAGCCATTTCATTCATTAGCTCTTCCTCGGTGGCTTCTTCAACTATTCCATTGGAGTTTTTTAAAGCGTATACAGCTCGGTCTATTGAAACAGGATCTCCTATTTGAATAGCGGAAGCAAATGTGGTGGTTGCTGTTATTGGGGTGAAATTTTGCCAACCGGACTTGTAATGAAGGTATAATGGATTAGCATTTGCAGCTTGAGCACAAACAAGGCGTGGGATTTTGTCGACTAGTCCTAGTTCTTGGCACATTTTGAAACCTTTGTAAAACGCGTAAATGTTACCTGTTTAGTAAAGGAATTGCAGCATTAGTTCTACTTTTCATTAAGGTACTAAATCGGGACACTGTTGAAGTATATAAATATTATAACAAACCACAAAGGTAAGTAATAAGTACGGGAAATGTTGTTTTACATTACCTAAATTTCCTCCGGGAATGATCACCCAATCAGGAACTTCCCAGTTGAACTGCTGCAAAATCTCGATTGCAGCCGTTTTCTGACCCTCTAATCTCAAACTATTCAACGAATTGGCAAGATAAATCGGTGTCTCAGAAGTAATTTCTCTAATGAGCTTCATGCAACCATCAAAATCAGTATCTAAACTCAACACAAACGCTCCATTAGCTATTGGTTGAACTAATTGCGCCATTGAGATCTTGTTGGCTGGTAAAAACACTATCGATGGAATTCCAGCAGCAGCACAATAAGCGGATAGAGCAGCCGACGTGTCTCCTGTGGATGCACAACCAACTCCTACCAAGTGCTTCCCCATTTTACGCAGACGGTTGACTTGACTTACTAAAACCGTCATACCTAAATCCTTGAAGCTGCCTGTGTGGCTTATACCGCAATGCTTCACCCACAAATCATTCATTCCGTCCATATTTTGTTTTCCATAACGCTCCGCCCAAAATAGATTCGAATTACCTGCATAGATCCATCAAAACTCCATAAGGTCTAATTACACGTTTTATATACTTATTTCAAAGTGCCCGATACATGACAGTATTAGATGTAGACCCAAGCACTACCTACGTGTCATAAGATGTTCTAATCAAGTTCTTGCGGGTTCAAAACTCATCTAATTGTGCAAATTTTTCGGTCTAAAAAACGCTAAAAAGTTAACCAGCAAATACTTTATTTTCTAGTACAAAATCACATGTGACTAAATTCAACTATCTCCATAACTATCGAAAATGAAATCTTTCGCTCTCAATTCTATTTTTTAAGTGTGACCACAAGTTATGGATATCTTTATCCATAGAATGATAAAGATAACATATAACTAAAATCTAGCAAATTCTTATCATAAACGGTAAACATTTTTCTTGTTCATGTTATTATTTCACAAGGAGTCTTTAACTTAAATAAGTGGCTGATCCAAAACTATAAATGATTAGATACATAAATTTTATTTGGTGTTTTTTTTAAGCTTATACGTGGCTTACGAGCTTATTTGTATTTCGGCTTATATTTCATAAGCCTTTTTTTGGGCTTATTTTGAAGCTTGTGGGCTTATATAAGTTTATTATGATATGATGAACCTATATAAGCCCATAAGTCTCAAAATAAGCTAGAAAATTAAGACTTATGAAATATAAGGTGAAATCAAATAAGCGCATAGGCCCATATATAAGCTTAAACAAACACCCCCTTGACATAAAAAATAAACTATCTAAACAAGACATATAACACAAAATATTCATACCAAATTCATTTAAGAGAAATTGGGATTTTTAACAAAATCTACGTTAAGTGGCAAATATCCATATGACACACGAAAACCATGGAAACCCTTGGCACCAACTTTGACTCACATGTATGCGACCTAATTGATTTGAACCTAATATCACATGAGTGTCTAATCACTAGGCCACTTTAGCAACATTTATAATTTAGGACCAGATTCATTTAAGAAAAATCGTGATTTTTTACAAAATTTACACTAAGCGGCAAAAATCCATATGACGAAAACCATGGAACCCATGACTCATATGTACGCGACCTAATTGATTTGAACCTAATATCACAGTGTCTAACCACTAACTAGGCCACTTTAGCATCAATTTTAAACATGCACGGCATATGACACAAATCTTAAGACCAGATTCATTTAAGAGAAATCGCGACTTTTGACAAAATTTACATTAAGTGGCAACCATGGAACCCATGACTCACATGTACGCGGCCTAATTGATTTGAACCTAATATCAGAGTGTCTAACCACTAGGCCACTTTAACAGTGTTTTATTCTTATACTACTAATAAACATGTATACCTTCAAAGGTGCTAACAATATCATCATCATGAATCTCAGGCAACACCCATTCCTTCTTCGACCAAACACCCGACCCATAAGGCCACACAGTCCGTCCCACACGCGAATCAAACAACGTCCTCCAATACTTCCCATCAAACTGTTTCAAAGCCTCCATATCATGCTGCACATCAAGCAACCCTCCAGTACTACTCCTGTACACTATCTCATCGAGCGAATGAGACTCATCAGTCACTGCATTAAAAGGTACGTACTTTGCTTTGAATGGCTTAAGTGAAGGCTGCTGCTTTGCATGGCTGTTGTTGTCTAAGGTGGTCGTTGTGCACTTGATGGTGGTGGTGCTACGGTGGTTGTAGGGTGGTGATGAACGGAGGAAAGTGGTGGCTGGAGATGAAGAAGCCATGATGATAACTACGTGGGTGGTGGAGAGTTTTTTAAGCTATGGTTTTATCTGAATTTTCTATATAAATAATAACTATACGAATACTCGTGCAAAACAACAATAGATATAGCGACAAATAATTATACGTACGCGAACTTGAACATGTGTTATAAGTGGAATATAAGTCTTTTTCTTGAGTTTATTTGTGCCGTCCATTAAAAGAGAATATTTTTAAAGTTAATGTGCTAATAAATATTCTAGTTTTATACCAACTTTAACTCTAGTAATTTATTATTTGGATAAACGTTACTTTTGAAATAAAAGCTAAAGAAAAGTAACAGCCTGCATGTTTGGACTTTTATAGCTATATGTATATTCTAGCCCATTTGTTTGGACTAATGTTAACCTATGGGTTATTGATGGAGTAAATTCTAGTTATTTTATTTGATTTTTTAAGTTTTTTGGTAACCAAGGTTTTCGACTCCAACTAATCGACGGGTTTTGAGTCATCGTCACATGCTTAAACCGTGTAAAGCCTTCGGTTTTTTCAAGAAAGTCAACGTGACCTCTTAAATTTGTTTGCACATAGCAGAAATAAATTAACTTGAGACCTTACTACAAGCTCTTACCACTAGATCACGTTAGTTTTTAGGGAAAATGATTTAAAAAGTCATTCTACTTGTCATATTTTCTTTTTGTAGGCATCAAATTTTTTTTTCCTTAAAGTAGTCAAATACTTTCTTAATCTTTATATTGTAGACATATATGTGACGTGCCATGATCTAATCAAGGGTTAATTACACAAATTTACACAAATCGTCCATGTGGCTCTAAACAATTACACCATTCATCCCTGGTTCAATTACATAAAAGGTCCCTGTAGCAGTAATAATTTACACATTTCGTCCTTGTGGCTATAAACTTAAACTAATCCAGGCAGCCACCATCCACTGCCTGCCACCATCCGCCGCCTGCGTTTCATATAACCCATGAAACTATATACTACAAAACCAATCACTAGTTCACTACTTAAAAAAAAAACCAATTCTATTTAAAACTATAAGCATAGTACAAAACATAACGCTACTGTTTTCTGACTAAATAATCATTCCTCCAAAACTACGGAAGATCAATAACAATGTTTTGAAATGTTACATGCCTTCTCTTTGGAGCGCAGTCTCCATGAAAGCATCATGATGGTCTTCATGAGCATTCCACGAATCAAACTATAATAAAACGAACACATGTGGTTGCCCAAAAGCATGAGTGAATCAATAGTCATACAAATGGATTTTTATGCGTGTAAACGTTTGTTTCATGTTAGGACCAGATCCGCTGACTCGTTACAAAAAAGTTGCATCTTTCAAACAATGCAATTATTATACTTGTTAATACAAATAAACCATAAAAACATTTATTTATATTTTACGATCTTCTAATGTTTTGTCGATAACAAACGTAAAATCATTTTAACGAAACAAATAAAATACGTAAAAGGTTTGAGCCAATAGTTTACTAACACACTTTTACTAAACATATTAAAACTATATCAAAACATGTTTAGTAAATAAGTTATATAAAACCAAAGACATTTGTATAAAACACTAACAAGTAATATTGTTTACATCTTATAGAAATGTATATGTATAACAAATAGTGTTTACATTTTATAGAAATATATATGTACTTTGTATATGTTGTAATGGGTAAGTAATGGGTAAAAACCAAAGTTCATAACCCATGACCCATGACCCCATTGACTAGGTACAATGAATGTTGTTGGGTAAAAACCAAAGTCCATAACTCATAGCCATGGATTATGATCTATAACCCGTGACCCATTGCATGGCATTATGCATGAAGTCATGTTGGGTATTATCCATGATCCATGACCCAAATTCCATGACCCATGACCCAAGATCCATAACTCAATGACTAGGTACATTGCATCTTGTTTGGTATCCATAATCCAATACCCATAACCCATAACCCGGTTTGCAACCTGAAATCCGGACTAAACTGACCTAGTAGCCAGATCCCAGGTTTTGCACTAAACTGACACTAGACATGTTTTGTCTATAAATAGTGAGCCATTTCTCTCCTGCTCACTACCACTTTTAGATATACTTTCTCTCAGTATTCTAACGTCACTAAACACAGATCCAAAGGATCATTCTATGTAGTTTTATTTTTGTGTGATTCTCTAGGTTCCTCTTAAAGGCGAGATCATCACCTCTTAAAGACGTTCAAGCTCAAGATCATGAGTTGCTAAGCTTCGTCATCATCAAAGCCATTGAAGTGCATCTTGTTGATAGTTCTTTTCTCCTCCATAGAAATGTCATGTTGAAGACATTAGTGAAAGGTGCCGAAGTGCATGTTGTGTTGAAGGCATTAGTGAATGGTGCCAAAGTTGTACATTCAATATGGTGCTTCGATGTACAAGTTGTGTAGTTTGGGTTCGAGGATGTTGATATCCTCTCTAGTATTGTAACAAGGAGTGTGTCTCCTGTGGGTAGTTGTGTTGTGGTGTAGTATTGTGTAGTAGTTTCTCCTTTGTAATGGAACTCAGTATCTAGCCTTGTACCGGATAAAGTGCAGGCGGTGTTATGATAGGTTTGGTTCTACCTCGTGGAAGAACTCGGTGTCTAGCCTTGTACCGGATAAAGAGTAGGCGATGTTGTGAAGGCTTCTCCGTCACATTAAGGAGCTTGTGTTTTGTAGTTCTTACAAACTTTCGAGTAGGGTACTCGGGGAGTGGAGTAGGGCAAGGAAGGTGTCCTTGTAGCCGAACCACTATAAATACTCGTGTCATAGTTTTGTGCTCCTTTACTCTTTATCTTTTTCATTATTTACTTATATGCTCATCTATCAATATCCAACACACATACTAAATAGATTGACATAAGTCGATCTAAATACTTTAAAACGAAGTTTTAATGGGTAAAACTATTCAACCCCCCTTCTAGTTTTCCACAATTGGCATCAAAGCTTCGTTACCAAGTTTTTAGAGTATATTGTACATTAAAAACTTGATACGATCCGTGTATGTTTGAAAACGACAAAGAAGGAAATTTCTTAAAACAATAAATTCATGTTTTGGAAATTTTTATATTTTAACAAATGTTGGATAGTGATAGATCATTCTAACTTTTTATTTTGAGAAATCTTCATGCTAGGATTCGTTCAATGACTTTGTTCTATCTAAGGAAAAATGAAGTCAATACCCAAAGAAGAATCCAAAGTATTTACAAACCTGCTTTTACAAAATACGATCAAGTGTTTTACGATCTTCTAATGTTTTGTCGATAACAAACGTAAAATCATATTAACGAAACAAATAAAATACGTAAATGGTTTGAGCTAATAGTTTCTAACATATTCACATTTTCACATAAAACACTAAAACAAGTATAAGTGATTTTATGATTTAAGTAATATATATGTACAACAACTAGTGTTTACATATTTGGATAAAATATACACATAACTAGCATGTAGTATATTGGGTAATATAAATGAGTAAAAACTTAAGTATCACAACCCATTGGGCAAATACATTGAATGTAGTTGGGTACAACCCAAAGCCCATAACACATTGCATGACATCATGCTTATATCATACATGGATAATATCCATAACCCATGGATCAACCCATACCCAAGTGACTAAGTGCATTGCACTCAAAGATACATTGTATCTAGCCAAAGATCCATGGTTCAACCCATGACCCATAACCAAAATACCCATGGGCAAAGAGGAGCGTTCCACGGATCCCTAACTTTGTGCTAGCCGGATCCCAAGTGGAAGGGATCCGTGGGATTCGGGGAACAGTAGGATTTTTTCTTTATAAATAGTGAGCCATTTCTTCATTATTTCTCACCCCTTTCTAACACACTTTCTCTCCTGAGTTAAATCTCACTAACCTTAGATCCAAGAGATCTATGTTTGTAGTTTTTTTTTTGTGTGATCTTTTAGGTTCCTCTTAAAGGCAAGATCACCACCTTTGAAGTCGAGCAAGCTCAAGTCCATGTGTTGCCATTCTTCCTCATCATCAAGGCTACTGAAGTCTTCTTGTTGATGATTCCTTTCTTTCTCCAAAGAAGTGTAGTGTTGAAGACATTAGTAAAAGATGTCTCAAGTGTCAAGACGAAGATATTAGTGAAGGGTATCTATCGTCTATAGGACAAGCACTTGTGGTAGGTGCTTAGAAGTCAAGACAAAGAAGCATTAGTGAAAGGTGCTTAGAAGTCAAGACAAAGAAGCATTAGTGAAAGGTGCTTAAAAGTGAAGACACAAGACATTAGTGAAAGTGTCTTGTAGATCTAGTCAAAGGCATTAGTGAAAGGTGCCTTAGATGTACATTCGATATGGTGTGTTTCGATGTACAAGATAGACTAGTATTAGATCCAAGGATATTGATATCCTTGATGATGTTGTAAAGGAGTAGATCTCCTTTGGGATTAGTCGTTGGTGTAGTGTGGTAGTAGTTCTTCCATTGCAATGGAACTTGGTGCTTAGCCTAGTACCTAATAAAGGGTAGGCGACGTTGTGAAGGTGTAGTTCACCTTGGAGTGAAAGAACTAGGTAATTAGCCTAGTACCTTATAAAGGGTAGGCGACGTTGTGTAGGTGTGGTTCACCTTGGAGTGAAAGAACCCGGTGGTTAGCCTAGCTCCGGAAAAAGGGTAGGCGACTTTATGAAGGCTTCTCCGCCATAAGGAGATTGGTGTAGTGATTACGAACTCTCGAGTAGGTGACTCGGGGAGTGGAGTAGGGCAAGGAAGGTGTCCTTGTAGCTGAACTACTATAAATACTCGTGTTGTGGTTTTGTGCTTCTTACTCTTATCTTTTCATTACTTACCTCTATATGCTTGTTTATCAACATCCAACACACACATCCAAATAGATTGACATAAGTCGATCTAAATAGTTTAAAAGGAAGTTTTAATTGGCAAAACTATTCAACCCCCCCTTCTAGTTTTCCACAATTGGCATCAGAGCTTCGTTACCAAGTTTCTTGAAGTATATTGTACTTTAAAAACTTGATACGATCCATAGTTAATTGAAAACTACAAAGAAATTTTTTTTTTAAAACAAACACCATGTTTTTCAAAACTATATGTTTGGATGTTGATTTGATAACAACATTTTTCTTATTTACTTTTTCATTTAACTGCACTAATCTTCTTTTTCATGTTGATTAGTCAAAGCTCATACCCACCAAGCTTTAGGAGTCGCTTGGTAACAAGAATACCTTCCTTAAGAAGGTATCTTGAACGCAAAGGAGCGGGAATCGTCTAAGTGACATTTTCTGTGTCATTTGTAAAGACATTCCTAAGTACGCTAGAGGTATGATTTTCTTTTTACTTTGCTTGATAATTAAGTATACATATTTAGGTATTTATATGATTATCTTTTGTGCTTATACATGTTTTACATGAAGCTTCATTAGGAAGCCTTTTTCTCAGATACGTGTTTTATTTCTCGTCTAAAGTCGTGGTATATAAAACTTTGTTTCGTTTCTTTTAGATCCAATAATAAAACAAAACACGAATTTCAAAAATTACTCCTTCCCTATAAATAACCCCACCGTCGACCAACTCTACCAAAACCTCACTTTTTCAAATCTTCCAATTTCAAAAATTTCATCTTCCTCCTCATTCCATCTCAACCGAAACCAAGAAGATCCGTCATTAACATGGTTTACATCGCACTCGTGCTCATCGCCCTAAAACTCATCGCACTTGTGTTCCTTATGATGAAGTTCACATACGGAGACATTTACTTTGTGTTGTTAATCTACATTGGGGTTATATACCCAATCCTTTGTATCATCCTTAGTATTGAAATGCAATATTACTAGTTTATTATTATCATAATGTGTTTGTCACTTATCTTGATTTATATGTTTTATATTCTTTCGTGATACATTAGAAGTCATGTATGCATGCTAAAAGAAAATGTAGGATAAAACATATTTCATGGTATAAAAACTGGAAAACCTATGTATCTGTTACTACAGATCCACGGATCCCGGAAGATATACTAGCCGGATCCCTTTTGTTAAAGAACCGTGGGATCCGTCCTACTGGAAAACTGTTTTTCATGCAAATTAAAAAAACCACTATCTTTCTAAATGTAATAATCCACTAGAAAGTCAAAGCCTTGAGTAAAGTTAAAATGTTAAATACCATTGTTAATAAAAATCTAGTAAAAACTTTAGATTATCATAGGTTAACCACAAACATCTCTTTTTATTAACTTATCATCTCTATAGGTTCAACTATGACGCATGAATATGAGTTTGATTTTTCACTCACTAGCGTTTACACACCGAACATCTCTCTCGAACCCAACACACCTGGCAATCATGTCCGTGGGTTCAATAATCTCGAAAACCGTCACTTCCACGAAGGACGTATTGTAGACACCTCTCTACAATTCGAAGAAGGTATCAATACCTCCTTCCGAGCCATAGGACTAGAATGTCTTCTTGAAATCAATGAGAAGATATGTCCAAGGTTCATAATGGAATTCTTCCGTCAAGTCGAACTCGTTCGTAACGAGGATCGCTCTCTATCTCTTTGGTTTTATATCAAAAACCAAAAGTTCACTCTAACCCTTGGGCATTTTGCTCACATCCTCCGGATTCCAAATAATGGACAATTGCCTTCATCGAAGATTGGTCTCTTGTTTCTCTCTTCAACTTTCGTGAAGAAAATAGTCCATATTGTTCACACATACCCTCTTCGGAATATTTAAATCGCATGATATGCAAACCTCGACCATACTACTCCGATCCAAACATTATCTTTACAAGGGATATCCGAGAAGAGTACAAGCCTCTTGCACTCATCCTACGTGAAAATGTTTGGAGTCTTAGGGGAAATCGAGAAATTCTTCCCGCTTGTTGTGCTCACATGTTGTACTGTTTGCTAACACAACAACCATACAATCTTGTTAGGTCACACAGTTTACAACACAAGCACAATAGAAAGAGATAGAGAAGAGATCGAATGAACAACTACACAAACATTACGCGTAGGAATCTAAGAAGAATTATGAGTGAATAATGAAAGAGTAAATTGAACAACCAACCCTCAAGTGAGGGTTATTACAAGGTATTTATAGGAGAGGGAGCTAGGGCAACACTCCTAGTCCCTTCCTTTCCTTATGGACTTGGGCCTAGGCTTATGGGCCTTCTACATACGCCTAAGCTAATAACTAACATAAAGGCCATAATTAAGCTAACTATAACATATGTATTAGGTTTAGGAGTGATTCCAACAATCTCCTCCTAAGTGTTGGTGATGAATGAATGTAAACGGTGAAGGTGCAGATGTAATAGTAGCCTTGACGTCTTCTGACATTCTTCTTTCTTGTGAGAAGAATTGCCTTGATTCGAACAATCTCCCCAGTGTAGAGAAATTGTTTCTTTGAAGTATTCTGCTTTGACGTCATCTTTGTTCTTTGATCTTTGTTCTTTGTGATGGAAGTGATAGTATGTTGTTGTTGTCTGCATCAGGTCTGCTTCGTTGCTCCAATGTCTCCACGTCTTTCTCCAACATGCTCACACACTCTTTGACGTTGGATATTAGTATTGATGAAGTTCTTTAAGTCTTTAAACTTTGTAGATTCTTTGTTGACGAAGAATCATTCTGACTTTGTGTTGCCTTTGAATATGAGAGAACTTCCATAAGTGATATTGTTGGTATGAGCATGTGGAGAATCCGCACGATCAGTCCGCTCCAGAGCTTCCATAAGAAGTAAACATAAGAAAAGTTAGTAATAAGCGGATTTCGGCACTTACAAGTTTGAACTTTGAGAGTGTTAATAGCATAGTGTGAAAACACAACTCTAATTCTCACAAAGGCCGTTCCTGAACTGGAGTCCCACAAGTGAGATAACGCGATGTACCGAAGTACACCTACAGTTCAGATGAGTCACTGAGGTACACCGAAGCATCACCTCGCGACTGTAGACCGTTTGAGACCACTAAGCGTAATCCACGGGGAGTTACCGAAGCGACCTACTGTCAGGGTTGTTTGATGTTGACCCTCGCAGGAGTTTCCATTCAATTACTGAGGATCACAGTTGTGAACCTCTCATAAATGTTCTCGACAGATTGCTAAGATCTGTGAAGGACTCGATAACGTACCACTGATGTTCTTATTGTTGAACAACAAGTGATGAAATGTCAAGTGTTCCTAAGAGATCTCTTGATGAATCTCGTGGCTCTAGACTCAATAGTGCATTTTGGTTGTCCTGAGCGGAGACTAGGGAGAGGGTCTCCTTCTTTAATACCAGCAATCTCTAAGTGAAAGCTGATAGTTTACGTAGGGTTCCCTATGAGAATGAAACAAGCTTCTTTTGAGAGAAACTTGAGTGGCTAAGAAGGTTTAGTGCATGCGTCACAGGGTCCATGACGACTTTTATCTTCAATACCGGAGTCATTAAGTGACAACCAGTAGCATATGAATTGAACCCGGTATCTGCCCTAAGTTGAATAATCTGGAGGGCTATTTCTCCTTTTCTTTGCATTTCTTTTTAATTCTTCAACTCCTTCTTTCTCCAATTCTCATTTTTCTCCTTTTAATAATCATACCTAAGGACTTCTAGATTCTAACTATTTGTGATGTCCTTGGGTAGATCCCTCCGGCTCTAGCGGATCATAGGACGGTTATTCCTAACCTTAGTCACCTTATAACTCCATGACTAACCTATGTTGCCATAAAACCAATTTTTCAAGAAAATCTCTTAAAGTGTTTGTGAATGAAAAACATTTTGTACCACTGTAAGAGTTTGATCTTTTGCATAAATACTCCCCCTCTACACATGCTTAAGAGTTTTGACGGAGATTTGCATGGTGAGAGAAGAGCGCGCACTTTATTGAATTGATCGACTCAAGATAGACAATTCCTTGCGAGACACGATTACGTTGCATAGTTAAAGAGATACATTGTCAGCTTTTAGGTGACAACTAGCTCTAATAACTACCTTGAAGATGTGGACAACCCCGAAAGGTTGTCAAACCCGTCAAAGTTCATGTCTATCAGGAGTTTCTCGAAAGGTACGATCTACTTGGATAAGTCTTGGAAGAGAAATCTTTTTGATGTATGACTGTTCAGATTTCGTCAATTCATGGGTTGAAGTCTTTTCACACGAGAATTCAATAGCAATTCACAACATATTTCTTATCACATAATTTTTCTCCCCCTAAAAAATGGCATATAAATGTTATTTTTGACGAAATGTTTGAGAATAAATATAACCATTTTGAGTTTTATGGGAAGATGACCACTGTGAACAATTTGTGAACAAAGTTTAGATTCAAATACTTCCCCTCAATAAGTGATATAAACTGTTGAGGTTTTGAAAATCATAAGGGGAAGTACTTGTTCTTTTGAGCAAAACCTTTGAAAAATGAATGGTTTGATAAGTTTTACTCAAAAGTAAGAAGCTTTCGCTCCTTTTATAAGGATTGTGGCACTGAAGCGTACCACAGGGTCCTTTCATTACAAGAACGGGTTGTACACTGTTATGTGTGCACAAGCCATTGTCATAATTAAATCACACATCCAAATTATATGAAATAGAAGCAGTTCAAGGGGTACCAGGAAGTCTATCAATCTTGCCAGGAATGCGAACAGGGCGTTGATAGCTGACGAGAGCAAACCTGGGACGACCACCTATAAAGCTCTCCAGAGTTCTGAACTGGTCCCGTCGATACAACCTTTCATCAATCCTGGTGATGATTCTCTTCACATCCCGTCTTTCCTTAGAATTCCATCGCTTTTGTGACCCAATTCCTTCATGTATGTCCTTCAACCTATAAGCCACTCCATCCCTTACCTTCTTCAGTATGTGATCTCCAAACTTGTGAAGATCTCTACAGCCATCAAGCAGTTGCATTGTAGTTCACTAAGGTAAACTACTTCAAATGGTTGGCTGATGAGAGTGTATTATGGAAGCTGGTTGATGTCGGGAAGATCTAGCTGAGGTGGAGTGAAGTTGACACGGGTCTGATATGATTCAACTACAAGCTGGAGATCTTCTACACGTTCTTTGATTACTATTCTTCTGATGAAGATAAGCAAGGACTTGATGTATTCACGTTGCACTTCAGTCGAGAATTGTCTCATGCGACCCTGTACTTTGGCAAGGTACATGTCTTCAATGTCGTTGATGGACAAATTCTCAAAGTCCGCTTCAGAGAATTCATAATCTCTTTCGTCTTGCCTTTTGACCATGATATTCTTGAGGAAAGTGTAGTCCCATTTAGACGAAAGATCAACATGTTTAATAGCCACGATTGCTTTAGTACTAAACACTTCATGTTGAGACTTCTGAACCTGGCAGCTTCTGTAGTAGATTCATCGGCGTTCCGGCCAATGGTGAATCCCATACATTGCATCACGGTCATACTCTTCCACATTGTTGGAGAACATGTGGTTAGCTCTTTCCTCGATGGCTATGCAGTTCAAGTATATGGCTGCCGGGAACGGAAGTGTCAGTGATGTAGCGTATTGCCTTAAACCATCACCACCGTGAAGAAGAAATTCCAAGTCTTTGTTGAAGAAATATCGGAATGGAATCCTAGGCTGATCTGGTTGGCCAATTGTTGGTAGAGGTTTAGACCTGTCGGTGTAATATGGAGGGTTGTCCCTTTTGGTGAAGTCGATGTTTGCTTCGGGGTTGAGACAATCCATGTTGTTAGACATAGCTCGTGCTATATTATCAAGGTGATACTCAACTTCAATAGCACTTTCCGAGCTGTCTTTGAGCAGTTGAAATGCTTCATTCTTGAATCGCTTGAACTCGGATTTTGTCATCTTTTTCACACGGAATTTTTCTTGCAAGAACTTAGCATGCTCCAATGTACGACCTTCTACCGCATCTTGACCTTCAGGTGGGTAGGGTGTAGAATCAACAAGCTTCGAGAACCAGTCGAATTCAGTGTTATCCTCATCCAGCCATGATAAGACGTCAGTCATAGGCGCCTTCTTCTTCTTTTTCTTTGGCCTAGAGGAGGATTCTGGTTTCTTGGTTGTGTCAGGAGAGATGGGTTGTTGTTGGGGCTCAGGGATTTCCTCATCGTCACCACCCGTATACTCAAAGTGATCACCCGTTTTCTGAGTCTGGGGTGGTAACTCAGAATCCTGAGGTTTTTCAGTAGAAGAGCAAGGAGGAGATCGTCTTGGTGGTGAAGTCCTTCGGGGTGGAGGTGGCATTGAGGAAGATTCACCAGATTTCTTTGGACGTTTAGGTGCAGAATCCTGGTCCTTATCATCGTCATCTCTTGGTCGTTTTGGTTGACTTGCTGATTCTTTGCATGAAGACATGAGTTGATAGTATAATAGAGTCTCAAAAAACTTAGCTTCATCCGAAGTGAAGGTTCCAGCTCTTTTTGACATTTGCATCACCAATTTAGCGATTAAATCAGTTTCAGAAAGGTCAGATTCTTTGGCCATTATATTTTTAACAAATGCGACGATGTTTGGAGTAAGTTGTCTGGAGAATACTTCTCTAGTCACACCGGGGACAGTATCGAGAAGAAACTTGTGAGTATATTCTCTTGCCGTCTTCTCCAATTCCTTTTGGAAGCCTCCTTTGATAAACTGCTGGATTTGTTCCCTTTCTGTCAACAACTCGTTTATCCCGTCTTGAAGAAAGTTGATTCTGTCAGCGAGTTGATTCAGCTTTTTGTTGGTTACATCCTTTTTCTGTACTTGCTTGACAGCTTTAACAATCCTTGTTTTAGCCCGGGATAACCAAGAGTCTGTTGGTTTCTTCACAGATTTGGATGTGGATCTGGTTGTTCTTTTGGATGGTGGTGGTGAAGAGTGAGAGGATGAATCTGATGATGAAGAGTCATGAGGAGGTTCAGGGTCCTTAGGAGGTTCAGAAGTTTTCTCCATGGAACGAGTTGGACAATTGAGAAGAAAATCATCATAGTCATCTTTTCAAGTTTTAGTATTTTCTGCAGCTTGAATCCTAGCTTCCTCTTCTGCTTTGGCCTGAGCTGCAGCCTCTTCATCAGTCTTTTCTTTCTCAGACTTATCTTTTTCTGGTTCCTCTGGGCGTTTTTGTTGCTCAAGAGTGGTGGCACCAGTTCCCTTATCGGGTTGATTAACGACATCAGGAATTGGTGTAGATTGAACTCCACCACTCGACCCTCCGGGGCCACCCATTTGATCCTTTGCAAATGCTTCGGCAAAATGTTTATGTCTGAGTTCCTTTAACTTCCTTTCATATTCCTTTTGCTCATCTATTGGTTCTTCTTCAGAGCTCTCCTTATCATGTTCAATCACAGGAGTTATCCCTTTACCTTTGTCAGCTTGTGCACTGGGAGGTTTAACTATTGATTGAGTAACGTCTGTTGCAGTTTTAGAGTAGAAGACCTCTTCGTCTGATTCAGTTTCTTCAGAGCTTTCATCCACTAGCTGTCTTTGCGGTTCAGGCTTGGGAGTGGGAATAGGAACAACTTCTTTAGAAGGAACTTTCCTTTTGAGTGGAGGTTTCCTCTTGGGGAACTTCCTTTGACTCTCTGTGCTTGTAACACTCCCTGCACTCCCTCTTCTGGTTTTCGTGATCTGAAATAAATTTAGCCAAAAGAACCAACATATCGAAAGACATTATGTTAGTCAATAGATGGTTTTATTGTCTAACTAATGAATGTGCTATGTCGATAATTGTTACGAGTCCAAAGTCACTTGCTTGTTTAATAGTCCAATGACGTCGTGATAAGTTTCATGAGTTAGTTAACTTTAAGTTTTAAAGTTTATGTTATCACTTATTTTTCACAACATATCAAAAGTTTAAGCTTATTAGTGACATTATTGGTTTCGTGACGTTATGATTTATTTATTTACAAGTTTGCACGCGTAACAATTCATTATGAAGGTTAAACAAGGCTTAGGCGTAGAAATGGCAGCTTATACGTAAACATGAGAGGTATACGCGTAAAGGCAAGCTTATGCATAGGATCCTGACATACGCGTAAGAAAAGGGGACCTTATGCGTAGAGCTTACGCGTAAGCGTATATAAGCCTTACGCGTAAGGCTTACTCGTAAGAGTAGACCTTATGCGTAGAGGTAACTGTTTACGCATATCCTTCACAGGATACGCGTAGTCCCTTATGTAGAACCTTACACGTAACAGCTACGCGTAAGATTACTCTTACGCATAACTCTCTACGCGTAAGGTGATCCTTATGCGTAGTTTGCTAGTAACCTTGATTCTGATTTTTACGTGTAGCAAACCTGAAATAATAATCATCATAGCATCAATATTAACATAAACATTCATTATTCATCAGATCAAGCACGAATAACTCATCAAACAGTTAGGCGTAGAAGTACTTATGCGTAGTCCTAAACCCTAAAGTTCAAGAATTACGCGTAAGATATCTAGCCATAGGAATTGCACCAAAGTTTTTCTGGGAGGTCTAGGAAGCCTAAAGAGTTGTTTTATCCATGTTTTAACATCAAAAACTAAGTGATCCAAAAATACCCAAACTGTATGAACATAAACCCTAGTTTTCAATTTATGAATCATTAGTGTTTCTGGGTGATATCTGGGCCTAGATATGATCAATTTAACTTGATAACAACCTTGTACAGCAATCTTTTTAACCAGAAACACTCTCATTTGAAAACACCCAAACCCACGCATAAACCCTAATTTCAAGAAACATTCAATTCGTATTTCTGGGCGAGTATTGATGATAAAAATGGACTCATATTGATTAAATACACGTTTTGACATAACCATTTTAACCAAAAACACTCAAACACGATTATGCGTTCTTACACTTGTGGGTAGAACACAAAAATCATAATATCTCAAGATTTAACCGTTGGATTTATGAAAAATTCAAAACCATTGCTTAAAAACTTGTTATAAACACAGGATAACTTACAGATTGATGATCAAGTAACCGGATTTGAAGAATGATTTTTGTGCGTAGGATTAGTTAGGTGTATAATAAATGAGGTGAATTAAATGAATTAGGTGGGTAGTTTTATTAAAATAACTTTAAGATTTTGACAGTTTTAGTCCCTCCACCTTTTCCATTTTCATCCAAAGTCTTTAACTTCCATTTTGGTTACCAAACGAAGAATATTTGGAAATAAGTTTGACGACACTCCCCCTCGACTTAAGAAATAATAAAAGTTTATAAATTTAGTCCTAGGAGTGTCAGAAAAACAGAAATGTGACCACCATTTAAAGAAACAACCGGGATAATGTAACATGCAAGTACACGGTTATTTTGAAATAGTTAAGTATTAAATTTATTTTCTCCCCCTCAACACTTGATAGGAAAATACTGAATTTTGAAAGATTTGAATGTTGACGGAAGAATTGTACTTGCCATGTTTGAAGAAATATAGATAGAAGAATATTTTTGTTGTTTTATCTGATTTTATATTTTTATATTTTGATTTTGAAAAATATTTACAAAAGAGATTTTGGTGTTTGACTGGTTTTTAAGAATGTTTTAAGAGTTCATCCAGTTCCTCTTGAGTCAAACACCGCATACCAATCCGGTGGACCAACTCATTAAACCTAGCAGGAGCTAAGGCTTTGGTGAGAAGATCTGCCAATTTGTATTCTGTACCCACGAAGTATAATTCAACAGTACCCTGTTCCACGTGGTCCTTGATGAAATGATATCGAAGATCGATATGCTTTGACTTTGAGTGTTGAACTGAGTTGCACGAGATCGCAATAGCACTCCGATTGTCGCAGTACACCGGGATTCGGTCAAATACGTAACCATAGTCTTTGAGTTGTGTTCTCATCCAAATGACTTGAGCACAACACGCCGACATGGCTACATATTCTGCTTCGGTTGAGGACAACGATGTACAATCCTGCTTCTTTGATTGCCATGACACCAGTTTATCACCAAGAAATTGTAAAGCTCCTGAAGTACTTTTTCGTGAATCTAAGCATCCTGCGTGGTCAGCGTCTGAAAAAGCGATTAGTTCAAAACCAGAATCCTTCGGATACCAGATCCCCAAATGAATGGTTCCCTTGATGTATCGGAGGATTCTTTTAGCCTCAGAGAGGTGGGTTTCAGTTGGTCTCGACTGATAACGGGAGCAAAGATAGACGGCAAAAACAATATCAGGTCTGCTGGCTGTTAGATACATGAGAGACCCAATGATACTATGGTATTTGGTAGGGTCCACCGATTTCCCATGTAAATCAGCGTCTAGCTTCTTGGTATGAGCCATTGGTGTGGCATAGGTGTCACAGTTTTGCATTCCAAATTGTGTAACAATTCAAGGGCATATTTGGACTGACTCAAGAAAATACCACGGGGTGATTGATGAACTTGCATTCCAAGGAAGAATGTGAGTTCACCCATCATTGACATTTCAAAATGTTTTGTCATAAGTTTTGCAAAAGAATTTGAGTATTTTAAATGTGTTGACCCAAAAATGATGTCATCCACATAGATTTGAACGATTAAGATGTGAGCCCCGTGATATTGTATAAAGAGTGTACGGTCGACCGAACCTTTGGTAAAATTATTGGCAATAAGGAAGGATGATAACTTATCGTACCACGCCCGAGGGGCTTGTTTGAGACCGTAGAGAGCTTTCTTCAGTTTGTAGACATGATTAGGAAACTCTGGATCAACGAATCCTTCTGGCTGGCTTAGATAGACCGTTTCTTTCAGTTGTCCATTGAGAAAAGCAGTTTTGACATCCATTTGAAAGACCGTGATGTTCATGTGAGCCGCGAACGCCAGAAATATCTGAACAGCCTCAAGACGAGCAACCGGAGCAAATGATTCTTCAAAGTCAATACCCTCTTCCTGTCGATAACCCTTAGCCACCAGACGTGACTTGTTTATGATTACATTCCCTTCAGCAACCAATTTGTTTTTCCAAATCCTATTCAGACCAATGACGAAGACCCCTGTTGGTCTTTCAACCAGTTCCCATACTTCAAGACGTTTGAATTGGTTGAGTTCTTCTTGCATGGATTTAATCCAGTTGTCTTTTGTCATTGCTTCTTTAATGTTCTTAGGTTCAGATTGGCAGACAGTGAGTGCATAAATGCAATGTTCACCATCTGTGTGAAGACGTTGTCTTGTGACGACTGGTTGATTTGGGTTGCCAATAATATTCTCAAGAGGATGGTCTTTCGTCCAACGATGAGTGGAAGGTTGATGTTGATATACATTGTGCAGATTTTGAGGATTCAAATGGCTTGTGGATGATTCCGCGACATCAGGTGCAACAGAATCATTAGCAAACGGGTTAAAGAACACATTTGGATCAAAACCTGCAGGTGGGGGTACTTCATTGTTTAGAACATCATCAGCTGGATCAGCGTCGTTGGAAGAAGTTTATTCAACTGTTGTTGTAGAGTCAACTGGTGGTGCTTCTTCAATAGTAGTTGTTGTAGCAGGTGTATCAGGTATAGGAATATGATCAGGTTGAGCAGCAGAAATAGCGGATACACCTGGAGCACGTTCATCAATATCGTCACTGAACAGCGGAGCAAATAGCCTTTCCATTTGTTGACGAGTAAGCTGGGGGCTTAGTTCAGCTGATGATGGGGTTTGAGGGAAGTTTAAACGGTTATGACCGGGTTTCAAGCTGTTATACTCAGAAGCCATTTTAGTGAGTTCATCAAAATGAGCATGAATCGTTTCCATAACTTGCTTTGTACGACGATTCCAGATCCGGTAACCTTTAGAATTCTCACAATATCCAATAAAGACTCCAATGTCAGCTTTGGATTTTAGCTTTCCAAAGTCATCACGATCATTATTTGGATAGCAAAGGGATCCAAATACATGAAAGTGTTTAAGATTCGGTTTTCGGTTGTGGAGAAGCTCAAATGGTGTTTTGTTGTGGCGTTTTGTAATCATTGAGCGATTCTGAGTGTAGCATGCAGTTGAGACAGCTTCAGCCCACAAGTAATCTAGAAGTTTAGCATTGATTAACATCGTTCTGGCAGCTTCCACTAACGTACGGTTTCATCTTTCAACAACTCCGTTTTGTTCTGGTGTGCGGGCAATAGATGTTTGATGCTCAATTCCCACTTTCTCATAATATTCCCGAAGAGTTTGATTCACAAATTCAGTTCCTTTGTCTGTTCGAATTAGTCTGACGGTGTTGCGAAGCTGAATTTGAATTTTTGTAAGAAAGGTGATGATCATCCGTGGAGCCTGATCTTTACTTCGAAGGAAATAAACCCAAGTCCATCTTGAGTAATCATCAAAAATTACCAAGATGTAGCATTTGCCATTGTTCGTCTGCACGCGCATCGGGCCACACAAATCCATGTGAAGAAGATGAAGCACATGCTGAGTGTTGTGTTCCACCTTTGAAGGAAAGTGAACACGAGTGTTTTTTCCTTGTTCACAAGCTGAGCATAGGTGATCTTTAGAATACCAGAATCGCGGGAGACCTTCAACAAGTTTGTGTCGAGCAAGATTGGTTATGGTTTGAAAGTTTAGATGTGAGAGACGACGGTGCCATAGCCAAGATTTTGTAGATGTAGCCTTTGAGAGTAGACAAATGGGAGATGAAGCGATCATGTCTTGCATGGAGATAGTGTAGAGACTGAATGAACGTTGGCCAAACATAAGATCATTTCCTTGTAGATCACGAATGAAACAAGTTTTCTCCCTGAAAGCGACTTCCAAATCTCCATCACAAAATTGACCAACAGAAAAGAGATTGTGACCGAGGCCTTCCACATAATAAACCCTGCTAATTTCGATGTTGCCATTGATGTAATATCCGTAGCCCATGATAGCTGCGAAGTGATCGTTCCCGAATCTGACAGTGCCAATGAACTTTGCAACAAAGTTTGATAACAGTTTAAGGTTGCCTGTCATGTGTCGGGAACACCCGCTATCAACAATCCAAAGGATGATGTGTATCACCTTCATTACACACAGACGACACAGATGGAATAGAAGTAGATGTGGAACCCGATGAGTTAGAGGGTTCCTCAGCAGTTATAGTAGAAATACACACATCAATGATTTTAGGCATCCATTTAAATCCTAGTGTATTATGTATCCATTTCTGCCATCTCCAACTAGTCTTAGCTTTACCCAAAAAAACTAGTCTTAGCTTTAGTCTTAGTAAATGCACTAGGTGGTACTACATTCCTTGGAGGTGATACAGGAGCTACAGGGACATCAAATCGTTTCTTAGAATCTAAAGAGGGCGGTTTACCAAGCACAGACTTAGAAGCAGTAGTGGGCCTAGAGGTATTCCGAATCTTAGGATTCCGTAAACGAGACAAGATAGCCTTAGCAACACACTTATCATGACAATCAGAAAGCATACTTTTACGACAAATAACACAAGAAGCATCAGACTTAATATCAAAAGTACTTAAAGGTTCAGCATTAGTTACAACACTTTTTCCATTATATTTGCCAGACACAATATCTAAAGTGGGTGCAACTGAAGTCTTATTCAAAGTCCTACAGTGTTCTTCTACTTCAACATTTTTTATTTGTCTTTTCTTAGGTCGCAACTTCCTATTCTTCCTTGTATTGCTCCTAGGCTGTGAAGTGCGGCCGTTTGGAAAAGAGGCAACTATTCCTGTTTCAATAGAGGGAAGCACATTAGTAACTTGTGTTTTGTCAGTAGGCATTCTGGGTTCACGTTTACTAAGTGTTACAGGTGCAATTCTCTTAATGATGCTACGCTGAACTTGTTCATACTTTCTTAACTTAAATATAGTGTGAATCAGATCTTGATTTTTAGACCGAAGATTTCCAGCAAAATGCATAACTTCTTTAGTGTGCGCAAGATAATTATCAAGTTCGTTAGATGCTTCATCACGAGTCTGTTTGAGTAAATCAAATATGACACCATATTCATTTTTAACTTTTGCAAGTTCTTGTTCATATTTTGAGATTTGACATTTAAAAGAGACGTTTTGATCATCCAGTTGCTCAATTTTTGGATCAGAAGCTTTTTCACGCAACTGGGCGATTTTGTTTTGATAAGCAAGTTGTTGATCGTGAATATCTTTTTGACACCAATTAAGACGACGTTTTGCATTATAAAGCTCGTTTGACAATCGTTCATTATCAACTTTTAAAGACTCGATCTGAAGCACATTATCAGTATTCTCAACAATAACACCAGGATCAACAGTATCAGCAGAGATATGATCAGATGCATGTGCAACAGATTGTAATAACACAAGATTATTGATATCATCACAGATAACATTCTCCAGGAGTCGATCAACATCTTTTCACAACAATTTCTTTTTACGTTTAGTATTTGAAATCGATGTTTTTGTTTTCTCGAAAACTGTTTTCATGAGACCAATTTCCTTGTGAAAATCCCTTTCCCAATATAGTGCACAGTTTTTCAAAATTTTGACATGGGGTAAAATTCTTTTCTGAAAAATGTCTCTTTGTTCTCGTGCCAATGGCGAGTGAAAATGTTCAACTTTTATTTCAGAATGAAATTCAATCTCACGTTCCAAAATTTTGATGTCAGATAAGAACGTGTCAAAATATTTGATAACACGACAGCTTTCGGCTTTAGTTTTTACTTCACTGAGTGAAGGTAAAGGACCATTAATTTGTGCACCATTGTGTTGGGGACTAACTTCAGAAACTGGTGTGACAACCAAAGGTGTGTTAGAAGTATCTTCTTGTGTGACAAAAGTAACGGCTTTCGAATAGTTATATGGTTTGTTATAAACGACATTTTCCATTTTTGACCGACTCTCGTCATCTGCATCTAATTCTTCCATGCGATTATATTACACAACAGTCATAATTGAACCATCAATTCTATGTTCCGCACTGTAAACTTCAGGATTTGGTTTGAATGCTCTGTTTGAAAACTTGGGTTTGTAATCAGCAAGAATCGGACCATATCCATTTGGATTAGGTTTAAAAGTAAACTTTTGAATAGTTGTGATTGACTCACCATGTTTATAAACAACATTTCGAAACTCTTTGATTTTGTGTTGTTAGTCGACAATTTCTTCAAGATAGTTATCTATTCATTTTGAGGAATGCTTTTTGTACTCGGAGAACTTTGTTTGACAAGTTAACAACTCAACCTTGGCTTTTTGAGTTTCCAAAGTAAGAGCGTTAAGTTGTTGTTTATGTTCATGTTTCATTTGTTCTATTTGAGACAACAAAGCATTCTTCGATGCGGCTAGATCACGTATCTCTCGTTCTAAAGATTTTTTGTTTTGATAAGATTTAGAAAAAGCGACTTCAAAACCTTTTTCACGTTTTTCTTGAGTTTTAAAAACTTTGATTTGTCGAATTAAGCTATCTTTATCCCTGGTTAACAGTGCATTTTGAGCTTTTAATTTCGTGCCAATTTCCAATCGAGAATTTTGGTCTTTAATTAAGGTCAGGAGCTCAGTTTCTCTGTCAGACAAAAGCTCATCTTGTTCAACGTAAGTCTCAACATGATCATTATTTAGATCCTCAAATATAACCACGGAGTCAACTTGATTATCAATATTAACAATAAGGTCATCTTGATCATCAAATATAACTACGGGATCTATTTGATAATCATCGGAATGAGATGTGAAAGACTCATGTTGAACACTCTGATCCTTGTCAGATGAAGAAAGTGGCGGAGATATCAGATCATTGATGATAATTGTTTGTTCAGGTACCTGAGACAAGCTGTCGGTGTCATACACTGGGCCTGTATCACTCATGTGTAGAGCTTGCATTTGTGCCATTAACATCACTGCTGCATTAGCCTGCAAGTCCTCCATATCATCATCTGAGTCTGCATCTGCCATAAAGCTCTGTTCCTTGTTGGAGAGAGTTCCACCAGCTTCATCCTTAAGAGCCAAGAGCATAGCCTCTTTGAAATAAGCACTGCCTCTTGTTCTTGGGTTAGGACATGCATTAGCCAGATGACCCTTCTCATTACAGTTATAACATCGAAGACCATTAACCCCATTCTGAGCATTCCCCTGTTCAACCACTTGAGCCCTTTGTTGCTGCGGAGCACCCATGTTATTTCTTCCCATAGCATTGAACCCTTGGCCACCTCCCATCTGACGACCATAACCACGATTTTGAACTTCAACGCGTCCATTGTTCACAACAGCCTGATTCCTTGTGTTAGATGAAGAACGAATGCGATTGTTAGATTTGTTTGTATACCGGCCAAATGCTTTAGCAATCATAACAAATCCTTGTTGCAATTCATCGAAGGCATCGGAGTCCTCATCAGCTTCACTGTAGAGTGCTTGAGCAGTGTTGTTGTTATATGGAACTAATTGAGTTTGTTGCTGTGACGGATCATAAGGTGTGATGGTTACAGTTTGTTGAGGAGCGGGTTGAGGAGCTGTTTGAGGAGTAACACTAGTTTGAGCCCACAAAGCAAGTTGTTGATTGTCCGGAAAGGAAGGTGAAACAGTTTGGCCACGGATAATCCTTTCCTTATCAACTTCTTTTTGATGAGGCTTCAAATAATCATACAACAATCCGTATGTAGCATGATGCATATTCTTCGCTTGACGGAGGAAGATGACATACTTTTCCCATTCAGGACCAAGACTACTTAGGAACTTTGTGTTGACAGCAATTCGAGGCATGATTATGTTGTGTTTGTCCAAATCATTAATGATGTCTGAAAAGCGATGGTGATATGACTCTAATGTCTCTCCTGGTTCAATCATGAAGTGTTCATAAGCCAAGTAGATTTTGGATTCCATGTCTTCCTGATTGAGTGTTGTGCCTTCCATAAGAAGATGAATATGTTCCTACATTGCTTTTGCAGTCTTTTGACCATCAACACTTC
Organism: Chrysanthemum seticuspe; assembly: GCA_019973895.1. Classification (NCBI taxonomy): domain Eukaryota; kingdom Viridiplantae; phylum Streptophyta; class Magnoliopsida; order Asterales; family Asteraceae; genus Chrysanthemum; species Chrysanthemum seticuspe. Next base: position 358,168,941 of record BPTQ01000005.1, on the reverse strand, counting down.
GAAGGATTGGATTTGGTAGTCCTAAAAGGATGTATTGCATTGCAAGTTCATCGGCTTCAAAGTGTAGAAGTTGATCACCAGTGAGGTCTGAAATAGTAGCAATGTTGGTGACAGCATCTCTTGGTGGATTAGCATCTGGATCTGCGGGTGTGACAGTAGTAGGCATCTGAAATGGACCTTCCATAATGACCTTCTTTAAGAACTTTCCATGTGGCTTCTTTAGATCACAAAACCTAAAGAACCGAATTACCCATTGATCATGATTCCCGGGAGTGAGCATTGGAGGTCTATCAAGTGAGCCAGCCTCATGAATTGATTGTTGGCTACTTAATGCTTCACACATCTTGCCAAACCATGTTGGTTCCTTCATAATATTCCTGGATGGATGTTGATTGTAGAAGTTTGTGTAAGGTTGTACTTGAAGACTTGGTGGTGGTTGAACCATTTGAGGTTGTGGAATTGCTGCAAGTTGTGGAGTATGTTGTTGATTAAATTGTTGTTGATAAATTGCTTGTTGTTGATTCCATTGTTGATGTTATGGACTTAGTTGTTGTTGTTGTTGTTGCTGTTGTTGTTGTTGTTGTTGATTATAAGTATAAGGGAAATAGCTAGAGTATGGTGGTTGTGACATGTTGAAAAACTTGTGTTGTTAAATGGATCTTTGTAGTCGAATGAACCTTTGTTGATGAAGTATCCTTAGGCGTAGAAATCACAATAAAGCCAAGTTACACTTATGCGTAAAAACACCAAAGTTACGCGTAACAAAAAAAAAGTTACGCGTAGGTTTAGCTTACGCGTAAGTAAGGAGAAAAGCACTAAAGTTATGCGTAAACAGTAAGTTAGGCGTAGAAACTTAGGCTTAGGATTACCTTATGCGTAAGACAAAGCTTAGGCGTAAGATGAATCTTATTTGTAAAGGGTTCTACGCGTAAGCTTAAGCTTATGCGTAAGTTTAGGGTTTTGCCCAAAAGATCTTTTACACTCTCACAGTGCAAAAGATATCCAAAGTCGACGTATTTTCAGGCTTATCCAAGCAAGAAAACACGGAGTAAACCACGCAACTGAAAATCAAACCAAGGAAAATGCTACGCGTAAGAATTAGGGTTTTCTTACGCGTAGAACTACTCGTAAAATGACTTTTTCCCAAGGATGTTTCTAAACCAGATTTTTGTGATGAAATAGCTTCAAGATCACCAAAATAACACAAAAGTGTGAGGCTTGTTGATCCAAAGTGTCTAAAACAGTTATGCGAAGAACGAAACCCTCGTTCAAAGACTAGCTTAAAAATTATGATCCACACGTAAAGGTTGAAACATTTTGCCAAAAACAGATAGTTTAACACCTAAAAACGTTGAAAGGACAAGAATCTTGGATTAAAAAGTGTAAAAAATCGATTTTTAAGCGTCACAAAGTATCACCCGTATGTTTTACGCGTAGGACCAAAACCCACTTCAAAAACAATACGTTCACCCAACTATTTGGCTAATGATACCACTATTAGGTCACACAGTTTACAACACAAGCACAATAGAAAGAGATAGAGAAGAGATCGGATGAACAACTACACAAACATTACGCGTAGGAATCTAAGAAGAATTATGCGTGAGTAATGAAAGAGTAAATTGAACAACCAACCCTCAAGTGAGGGTTATTACAAGGTATTTATAGGAGAGGGAGCTAGGGCAACACTCCTAGTCCCTTCCTTTCCTTATGGACTTGGGCCTAGGCTTATGGGCCTTCTACATAAGCCTAAGCTAATAACTAACATAAAGGCCATAATTAAGCTAACTATAACATATGAATCACTAACACTTGAATTAGGTTTAGGAGTGATTCCAACAAATCTCGCCTACTTCTTCGCAAGGCGAATTTCAAATCTTCAAGGCTCCAAGAATAAACTCATCCCTTATGGAATGTTCTTGACACACCTATATCATAATGTTATGCACTTTCATCCTCAATTTCAAAGTCCGTTGTACGTAGTTGTGAACAAGATGATGGAACCGCTAAACATATCTCTCATGAAGACTTTCTTCATTCTTGATTCCACCAACACTCATCAATCACATAATGATCCTCCTAGCGAAAACACTCAAGGAACCTTGTAGTATTCCAAAATAGGATCAAATCTCTTGTACTCATGCTTTATCAATGTAATCTAATTTCTTTCATGAAATAAAACTCTTACATTTGATATCCTAGTAGTAGAACTCTTTTTAGACTATTCTTGAGATATAATGCATTGTCAAGATCATTGCATACCTTTAGTAAAGGTCCTACTGAGCAGATGGGCGGATCCCAAAGATTGTGCTAGACGGATCCCTACACTTAGGGAACCGTGGGATCCGGCAACAGAAAATGCAATTGCAAGCATTATATCTCAAACATATCCTTAGAACACCTCAAACTAAGTTAAACATGGTATCTTAAGGCATATTAGGTCCTTATCAAGATAGGTTGATCTTTCCTACTCACACATAACTCACCTAGATCACACTCAAAAACGCTTGTAGATCTACGACTTCATTTTTTTTCCATTACTCTTCCGCTCTCAAACTCACCCTTCATTTTTTTTGATCCCTCACATTTAGCCTTAGAAATCTTTCGATTATGGAAAAATTGACCATAAATCATCCTTACCTCAAAATTGATCAAAGTTGATCAAAATATACTTTTTCCCATCTCAAAGCTTCTAGAATATTTTTCAAAACACTATCTTAAGTCACAACCTAATCTATAGGATCATTTAGCTTCAATTGACACTCTAAATCTTTTGTGTCATCCTTGCTCATCCATTGGTACTCTTGAAAGTTCCAAATCCTTCCATAAAAGACAATCATTAGCTACATCACTCATTACCTTCAAGTACTTAAGCACCCCTTCATTTAAAACACTTAGGAGGACTAAAACATTCAAGATGTTATAGGTCTTAGATCTTAGAAACATCATTTCCACTCTTTCATAACTGCTGAAAGCCGGATCCCTAGGATTAGCCTAGACGGATCCCTCTGAGAAGGGAACCGTGGGATCCGATGACAGTTTATGTCAAATCTTGCTAAAACAATCATTTCAACTCATCTTCCTAACTCAAACACTCCATCTCATCTTAAATGAGTTCCTAGATCAGTGCAAACTCTAAAGTTGACTCTTGTGCATGTTAATCATCACATTCCAATGAATCCTAGTGGCTTAAGGCTTAAATGCACTTGCCAAATCTCTTGTTTTATAAACCACTTTGTTAGGACCTCCATAGTCATCACTCTCATCCTAACTTTCAGCTCTTGTAACCTCTTGAAATCATCTCATCATGAGGAAAACCCCAAGTGGTAACTTATCCACCAAAGAACCACCCATGAAAAAGGATCGAGTTATACACGAAATCTCTTCAACCGAATCATCTCCGGTCAAGCCAACAAATGATAGGATCCTTCATCATCCATTCAAACCAATTCCTAAAAGGATAGTACCCACAAAACTACCTATGCCAAACACCACCATACCTCCTAGGCCAAACAATATCATCTCCACTAAACCATCACCATTGGTTCCTAGAGCTATTTCATTTACATCCCCACTATCATCACCACACCTATACAATTTAGAGGACTTGCCTCCTATGCCGTCTCATCCACTTCCGCCGACAACATTCTCCTCATTAGGAGGAATAATGGTTCAAAATCAAGGTGTTGAGTCAACGCTTGCTCCGGCTTCCTTTTCAGCGTTTCCATTATATAATCCCATTTGGATTATGAGAAATCATCAAAGTCAACCACCCGACCATATGGAAGTTGACACTTCTCTACCACCACCATCATTCTTGGTTGAGTCATTCTCAAATGCACCTCCACCAATCCCTCCATCGTTTGAAGCTCCACAAGCCGCTTCACTTGATCCTTCGCATCAAGCCATTTCATTTCTTCCACCACCACTACCTAGCCATGACAAAGATTGCTATCATTGTCAACATGTTGAAAGTTTGATACATGAAGTACGAGAAGACCAACATTTCATGTTCTATCATCTCCTCGAACGTTTCGACGAGATCAAACCTAAACAAAACTTGAGCTAGAAGATTTTTTGTGGTGTCCTAGTGTCAAGCGATAGTTGGTTTAGAAATTCCTAGTCATGTATTTTCTTATTTTCTTAGTTTTTAGAGTCATGTATATCATAACTCTAGTTTTATTAAATGGAATTACATGCTACTTGTTATTTTTCTGAGAATATGATACTTTGTATTCTTATCTCATTTTTGTGATAACATTACTTGTTATTTCACCTTTGCTGAAATTAATCAGCTAGTACGGATCCCTTAGAATTGCCTAGACGGATCCCTACTAGGAGGGAACGGTGGGATCCGTGAGACAGAAAGCTTTCTTTTTACTAACTTGAATCACATTAGCAGGAAATTGTGAATTATACTTGCTTTGTAACTTTTGTTTTGTAGTTATTCAATTTACACATGAAGACTTTGACATCCCAAAGCTAGGGGGAGCTTTATGTCAAAGCAATACATTGCAAATTACTTGCAATACTAGGTTTACATTTCGTGTCATCCCCTTGCATAATTGCAATCATCAAGGGGGAGCACATTCGTCTCTTAGACAAAATCTTTTGCAAACTTATTTACAAACAAACAAGATTAGTATCACTTACTTGATGCCCTTACATAGGGATGGACTCGTCAAGGGGGAGTAAAGACAAGATCCTTTCCCGTTACTTGCTCTCTATCTCTTTTTACTTTTACTTTTTCACATGTTTTTCTTAAAAACGATGTGTTACTTTCCTTCAAACACTTTTTGTTTCGACAAAAAGGGGGAGAAGAAAGTAAAAACTACAAATTCAAACTTTTACGAATTTTAGCTTTTCCTTAAAATAATTTTATGTTTTGTCATCAACAAAAAGGGGGAGATTGTTAATACAAATAATCCGTAAAAACGTTTATTTATGTTTTACGATCTTCTAATGTTTTTTCGATAACAAACGTAAAATCATATTAACGAAACAAATAAAATACGTAAATGGTTTGAACTAATAGTTTCTAACATATTCACATTTTCATATAAAACACTAAAACAAGTATAAGTGATTTTATGATTTAAGTAATATATATGTACAACAACTAGTGTTTACATATTTGGATAAAATATACACATAACTAGCATGTAGTATATTGGGTAATATAAATGGGTAGAAACTTAAGTATCACAACCCATTGGGCAAATGCATTGAATGTAGTTGGGTACAACCGAAAGCCCATAACCCATGGATCTTGACCCATAACACATTGCATGACATCATGCTTATATCATACATGGATAATATCCATAACCCATGGATCAACCCATACCCAAGTGACTAAGTGCATTGCACTCAAAGATACATTGTATCTAGCCAAAGATCCATGGTTCAACCCATGACCCATGACCCATCACCAAAATACCCATGGGCAAAGAGGAGCGTTCCACGGATCCCTAGCTTTGTGCTAGCCGGATCCCAAGTGGAAGGGATCCGTGGGATCCGGGGAACAATAGGATTTTTCCTCTATAAATAGTGAGCCATTTCTTCATTATTTCTCACCCCTTTCTAACACACTTTCTCCCCTGAGTTAAATCTCACTAACCTTAGATCCAAGAGATCTATGTTTGTAGTTTTGTTTTTGTGTGATCTTTTAGGTTCCTCTTAAAGGCAAGATCACCACCTTTGAAGTCGAGCAAGCTTAAGTCCATGAGTTGCCATACTTCCTCATCATCAAGGCTACTGAAGTCTTCTTATTGATGATTCCTTTCTTTCTCCAAAGAAGTGTAGTGTTGAAGACATTAGTAAAAGATGTCTCAAATGTCAAGACGAAGATATTAGTGAAGGGTATCTATCGTCTATAGGACAAGCACTTGTGGTAGGTGCTTAGAAGTCAAGACAAAGAAGCATTAGTGAAAGATGCTTAGAAGTCAAGACAAAGAAACATTAGTGAAAGGTGCTTAGAAGTGAAGACACAAGACATTAGTGAAAGGTGTCTTGTAGATCTAGTCAAATGCATTAGTGAAAAGGTGCCTTAGATGTACATTCGATATGGTGTGTTTCGATGTACAAGATAGACTAGTATTAGATCCAAGGATATTGATATCCTTGATGATGTTGTAAAGGAGTAGATCTCTTTTGGGATTAGTCGTTGGTGTAGTGTAGTAGTAGTTCCTCCATTGCAATAGAACTAGGTGCTTAGCCTAGTACCTAATAAAGGGTAGGCGACGTTGTGAATGTGTAGTTCACCTTGGAGTGAAAGAACTAGGTACTTAGCCTAGTACCTTATAAAGGGTAGGCGACGTTGTGTAGGTGTGGTTCACCTTGGAGTGAAAGAACCCAGTGGTTAGCCTAGCACCGGAAAAAGGGTAGGCGACGTTGTGAAGGCTTCTCCGCCATAAGGAGATTGGTGTAGTGATTACGAACTCTCGAGTAGGTGACTCGGGGAGTGGAGTAGGGCAAGGAAGGTGTCCTTGTAGCCGAACCGCTATAAATACTCGTGTTGTGGTTTTGTGCTTCTTACTCTTATCTTTTCATTACTTACCTCTATATGCTTGTTTATCAACATCCAACACACACATCCAAATAGATTGACATAAGTCGATCTAAATAGTTTAAAAGGAAGTTTTAATTGGCAAAACTATTCAACCCCCCCTTCTAGTTTTTCACACCTTGTACCGGATAAAGTTAATGCGACGTTGTGATAGGTTTGGTTCTATCTCGTGGAAGAACTCGGTGTCTAGCCTTGTACCGGATAAAGAGTAGGCGACGTTGTGAAGGCTTCTCCGCCACATTAAAGAGCTTGTATTGTGTAGTGCTTACAAACTCTCGAGTGGGGTACTCGGGGGAGTAGGGCAAGGAAGGTGTCCTTGTAGCTGAACCACTATAAATACTTGTGTCGTGGTTTTGTGTTCCTTTACTCTTTATCTTTTGCATTACTTACTTATATGCTCATCAACACACATACTAAATAGATTGACATAAGTCGATCTAAATACTTTAAAATGAAGTTTTAATCGGTAAAACTATTCAACCCTCTTCTAGTTTTCTACAATACTTTTCAAACATGTTCAAGTCACTCGCATGAAATTTTAGTACATAACCATAAACAGTATCCATCTCATTAAACAAACATAATCGGATTAGTAAGCACCTAAGAATCAATCGCATATCTTTTTCTCAAGGTTATCCATTAGGGTAAAGTTCATTCAAGGGGAGCATTGTGATTACTAACACTAGTCGATGGCAAGTACCAAGGACTAAAACAGTAACATTATTGTCAATAAAATAAAATGCAGATACAAACACACATAGCTTGATTGACTTGACTGAAAGTACGTAAAGCCACACACGAAAGATGTTCCCTGCGTTTGTTTATTAGAAACTAAGAAAAGATGAAACCAGCTGCCCGACCCTTTTGTTCCGATCTGTACGTCCGCCTTTTTACGCCATTTATGATATATCAAACTTGCATTCTTTTCCAGAATTTGCATTTTTATTTTTAACGCATAATCAAATTCTTTTGACCATTGAGTGTTAAGTTGTAAGTTGTAACAATTCCATAACATAGTTTGGAAATTGGTTTTAAATGATTGTATATTTTGCTTTGGAGACTAAAGATCTTTAAAAGAGGTTAAACCAAGAGAATCCCTTATGTGTCTCTACAACAGTGACAATATATATATGAGGTTTAGAAGGTCTTCTCATCGTCATTGATTTAATTTTTTTCAAGTTCTTTGCAATCTAACTGCTCGCTAGTCTATAGCTTCATTAATATAGATTTTTTGCCATTTGTGCCATTATCATATACGAACCCAAAAAAATACCACAATAACCATCAAACTTTCAAATTTTGTTTCATTATCAGATACGTACTTTCTTATTTGTTCAAATATCAGATACGAACTTAAAAAAAATACCACAATACCCATCCAACTTTCAAATTTTGTTCATTATCAAATTTTTTTCATATTTTCATAATCATACGCAAATTTTTTCATTATCACTTTGTTTTATTTGCTTTGTGTATGTCGTTTTGGTCCATCTTAACTTCTTTATGAAGAATGAATCCATCCCGAGCCTACAATACACAATATTGGGTTTTGTGGATCTCATCAGCAAAAGAACCGAATTGGGATCTTCGGGAGGGGCCAGGGTATGTAGCTTAGCGGCAAAAGTCTTGTAACTATCATCGTGATATCATCATGACAAATGTGAGAGAAGTGTAGTTATATTTCTGCTAGGTGCAAACAACCCATCACTGATAATGAAACAAAATTTATGTTCGTATCTGATAATTAAACAAAATTTAAAAGTTGGATGGGTACTGTGGTATTTTTTTTGTTCGTATCCGATAATGGCACAAATGAGAAAGTACGTTGCTATTACATGCCATTAACCCTTTTTAAAACCCAACTCAACAACTGAAAATGGATTCAAGCATACTATCATTAATGATGATCAATATCTCAGCAATCACCAGCCAAAACTAAGTATAAAAAACAAACATCGGAGCCCAACTATTTACTGTGTTGGAACAATCATATCACATGGTTTTAACGTCTTCAAGGAGAGCATGGAATTGATTCTGCTGCTGGTCCTGACTTGCGCAAAGCTGCTAGGGTTGTTCGCAGCCCTAGTGATTATGATGGTACGTTTAATTCTGTTTGGGGTGATGCAAATCTGGAAAATACAAGTCGAATTGATATGAATGTTGGGGGTTTGGAGTCGAGCACTAATGCACCTTCCAAGGTGGTGAATGTTGCTACTTCGAGTCACCCTTATACTCGTGATGGTCCTTTGACTTCTGATTCGGGTAACGGTAATTTTGAAACTAATGCTGGTGGTCCGGATGTTGCTTCGAAGGATGGTGAGAATACTTCTACTTCTGGTCTTAATGTGAGTGATAGTATACACAACGATGTGAGGTCGTTTGCTAATGTGTTAAACTCGGAACGTGTATCTAGGAAAGTTAACTTCCGTTCATTGGTGAATGAGAATCGAATTGATAATCATGATACGGTTCTTCCTAAGGCTGCTATGGAGGGTGTGTTTAACCGCTATGATAATACTCTTGTTGGCTTCTTTGTCGGCAAGAATATTGCATTTCCGTTGGTCCAGAATTATGTCACCAATACATGGGGTAAGTTTGGATTAAAGAAACTTATGACGAATGATGATGGTGTGTTTCTTTTTAAATTTGATTCTAAAGAGGGTGTTGAGAATGTTCTTCAACGAGGACCTTGGACAATTCGTAATTCTCCTATCATTCTCACTAAATGGACTCCTGACGTGCTATTATCCAAAAGTGAGGTTACCAAAGTGCCAGTGTGGATTAAATTGCATAATGTGCCGTTACTTGCATATTCGGAAGACGGGTTGAGCCTTATTGCTACTCAGGTGGGTAAGCCGATCATGTTAGATGCATTCACTAGCTCCATGTGCGTTGACTCATGGGGTCGTATTAGTTTTGCTCGTGCTCTTGTTGAGTTATCATCGGAAGTTGATCTTAAACATGTGGTAACTATGGCGATCCCTAAGAAGGGTGATAGTGGTTTTACTACGGCTAGTATCAAGGTTGAATATGAATAGAAACCTCCACATTGCTTGGAATGTAAAGTGTTTGGGCATGAAAATGCTTGTTGTCCTAAGTCTCCTAAGGAGCATCATGTTGATGCTCACACCTCGACCTTGGATGTGAATGATGATGGGTTTAAGGTGGTGCAGAATCGGAAATCCAAACCCCAAGGTCCGAAGTTGTCTAGCGATATTAATATGGGTAAGGGTCCTAAATTTGCTCCTAGGAAGCAGGTTTATGTCCCAAAGAAGAAGACACCGGATGTTGCTAGTGTTAATGCTACAGGTACTCCTGTTACTACTTCTAACTCTTTTGGGACACTTGAGGTGCATGAGGACACGGGCATTCAAAGTCCTGTGGTTGATTCTACTACTGATGAGGCGAAGATTGGGAATTCTACTGGTTGTACTAAGGAAGCAGGTATGGATGGCTCTCGGGGGCATGAATCTCGTGTTGATACTGATGTGGATACTGGTCGTACAATGAAGGTTAATGAGGATGAGTTGATTAAGACTGGTTCTACATCACATGTACCGCTTGTGAGTGATTCAATGGGAACAATGGATGTTGGTTCTACTCACATAGTTGAGAAAATTGGTAAGCTTGAAAAACTTCTTATTGATAGGAAAGCTACTCTTGTGGATGATGATGGTCAACCTATTCCGTCTACCTCTTCTACTAAGAGAGCTAACACTTTTTCTAAAGTGGGAGAGATTGAGGTGTCTGATTCTGAAGATGAGGTTGTTGCTAACCCATTTGATGAGTCTGCTAATATATTTGGTGGTGGCCAAGAGTTTGAAGATGAGTATGATGAATATGACTTCGATGACTATGCGAAACAGGTTCGTGATCTTCCTGGGAATTTGGATGCCTTTAATGCCATGTATGGCACAAAGTTTCAAGGTCCTAGGAAATAAGCTTATTTCGTTGTGTCATATGTTATCATTTGAGTAGTGGTTTGTTTTCTTGTTTAGAAAATTGGAAGTATCTTGTTATGTAAGCTCTATGCCTATGTAACGGGCTGATATATGGGATTTCACTCATATACATTGTACTTAAACATTTATTTGGTTAATATATTTACCAGGGTGCAGGATTACTCCCCTTTACCCAAAAAAAAAATACTGTGTTGGAACAAATAGTCTAAGCACACAATTAATAAGCCACCAATGTTGTAAAGAAAGAGTTAATCGGTGGTTGGTGGTGGCAGGTGGTGGATGGTGGCTGCCTGGATTAGTTTAAGTTTATAGCCACAAGGACGAAATGTGTAAATTATTAGAGTCACATGGACCTTTTATGTGATTGACTCAAGGATGAATGGTTTGTTTAGAGCCACAGGGACGACTTATGTAAATTTATGTAATTAACCCTTGATTAGATCATGCTACGTCAGATATATGTCTACAATAGAAAGATTAAGAAACTATTTGAATAGTTTAGGAAAAAAAAAAGTTGGACGCCTACAAAAGGAAAAGGTGGCAAGTTGGATGACTTTTTAGACCATTTTCCCTAGCTTTTATTCTAGTTAGTAGTAGCTGTTAAAGTTAACGAGAATTTGTAGTGTGTAACATGCGTAACACGTTCATTTAGGGGACGATAACTTAATGTGGTTGGGTGGGCATGGAGAAGAAAAAGGAACAAGATGGTTTCCATTGTATAAAAAGTTGTGGTCCATGAATATAAATCGTGCAGAGCTCATCATCTTAAGCTAAATACGTTTTTAAAAATGATGTCTCAATCTATGAAGCTAAACTTAGATAGCTGGTTGTAGCTCGTTATAGGCGCGCCTTGGTGCCTATAACGACGCTATAACTGCATCGTATGACGCGTTATAGGCGCACCGTTGTAGTCATAACGGTCAGTTTGTATGTGTGTTTTTGATTTATTATTATTATTATTATTATTTTATTATTATTTTTTATTATAAATATCACTTTCATTAGAAACAAACCATAAGATTACAAAAAATTAGTGGGGAGCCGTGAAATTATCTCGGCCCCCACACCTTTATTATTACTATTATTAACTTTTTTTTAATTAATAAAAACATCATTTCATTATTATTATTATTATTATTATTATTATTATTGTTATTATTTATTTATTTATTTATTTTTATTTTTTTTTAATAAAAACATCACTTCATTAGAAAATTATGAGAGTTACAAGAAATTATAGAGGAGCCGAGATAATAATTGGGCTCCCACTCCTCTAGCTATAGCAAAACTAATACTACTAAAAATATTATCAGCAACACGTGCTCCAATGTCTTGAGTCAACGAGAATTTTCAGATACGCTTTAGTAAGATCACAACATCCTTCTCAAGTTCTCCAAACGAAGAGAATGAGAAGGGGAGAAACACGTATTCAATGTCTGCACATTTAGCCTCGTACTTGACACGCTTACGTTGTACGGCGTCAATCACCGCACGATCCGGTACAAATTCAACCATGTTAGTTTGCGTCAAGGGAGACGACCTTGTCAAATCAACACATGCATCCTGACCACCATCCCAGGCATAGAGCAACATATCAGTTGGACGTAAGGGTTGGTCCCTTGCACCACAGAGCCCAATGTCAACCTCTTTACGAGCAGAAATCCCTGCGCGAGAACATATGTCCACCAAGGTATCACGCACCACATTATGCCGATGTTTAATGCCAATAATACCAACACAAGATACCGCATGGTACCCATAAATGTCTCCCACAAATACCCTGGAACAAGCTGAGCACGACATTTGTGTGGAAAAAAGAGGGATACCTAGCCGATAACATAACACACAACGATAAGTTCTTGCATTCATGATCTCACATGAGTTGCCCGAAAGGTTGATTTCCATTTTCTCATTGAAAGCACACATGGCATTATCAAAGGAAGATCCAGGGATTACAATGCCAGAATGTTGGAGGAGCTGAGTCTGTAAGCTGGCAGATTGGAGCCGAGATGCAAGGAAAGCATAGTTCAAGACATCACCTGCAACATATACACCAAGCCCCCCTAATTCAAAAGGTAGAGTAGCCAATCTCCATTGCTAGTCACCAAAACCAGGTTCGGAGGCAGTGACAATACGCTCCAGAGAGAATGAAGAGCCGCATCAAAAGAAATCTGAGCACGTTCAAAGACCCGGGGGGAACATGTGCGCATAGAAATATATAACTTGGAAATACTGGCACAAGCCCGAAGAAGCAACAAGTCACATTGAGGATCATTAAGATTAGCAACGACATCCATAAGTTCAATGGTTTTAGCAACCCGCTTCAAAACAAGCTCACTGCTGAACTCAAGATCAACACTAGCAGGTCCGCCTAGCAGTTTAACACCGTGTAAGGGTCGGGCAATATTAGACGGGAAAACACCTGCGAGCCTGCTTCTAGGATCTTCTTTTGGAAATAAAACCTCAGTTTTATCAACATTGAGGTGTAAACCGTAACGAGGTCCATCCATCATAATAAGCTCCAAAACCTTCCTGACAGACAAAGTATCCCCAATAATCGTGCCATCATCCATGTACCAAGTTTGAAAGGAGAGATCAAAGGAGTCTCTAATCTTGCATGCCAAGGGATGTAACACTAAGGCAAAAAAGAGAGGTCCAAGCGGATCACCTTGCTGCACGCCTTGGTGCGACCATAAAGTGTGTTCCCCATAATATAATCTAGCAGGGCTGGAGTAAAAAAACTCAACCCAACGGGTTATAGTGGGACAATGGATGCGGACCTCTTGTAACATAACCTCGCGGTCCACCAAATTGAAAGCGTTTTTGAAGTCCACCAACAACATTGAGAGACCAACCTCGCCCCCTCGGTCTTCAATAAACCGATTCACAACATGAAGAATAGCTTCGCCTCCTCCGGAAACTCCAACACTGAACTGTAGGTCATTTGAGTAACCATATAAAGAATGGCCAATCATAGAAGCACCAACTTTGGAGACTAAACGCCTTCAAATGGTCCCAACAGCAATTGGGCGGATATCTCCTCCAGGTTTAATCAGCTGTGTGAGAGGAGCACTGGCGATATACTCGCCCAACGCTCTGGGTCATTTTCCATCAAGGAAAAGATTTACCACTTGAGTGATAGAAGTGATAAACTCATCAGAAATGGCAGCAACAACACCACTCAAACAATCCACCAGGTGTTGGGCACGCAAGCTATCTCTACCACAAGACGTACCACGGGGAAAACTCGTAATCATATCGAGAACCATAGCCGGAGATGCAATAAGGTTATGATGATCAATGGGTATGTTTGGCAAGGTCAGAGAACACTTGAAGGGGTGTTTAGCGTTTAAGTCGTCGAGAGTAGCATGAGTATAAGGAGCAACACCGAATGAAGAGAGAACCCTGACAGCCGCAGTGTAATTTCCATCACCGATCTTCCTCTTACATTGCTTGACATTGCGCTCACTCAAGTCTAAAATGTCGTTGTCAATATCAGACCATGATGGGGGTGGTTCAGCTAAAACCTCTCTAACAAGTAAGGAACAACCACCAGACATACCCCAAGAACGAATATCCTTGGCAATTTGCTCCTCTTGGCGCTGACGCTTAATAGCAGACCTACATTCCATATTAATCCTTAGGCAAAAGTTTTTAAGAAGACAGAGAGACAATACTAATAAAATGACCAAGCAAGAAATATCATCAGGTATGCAGATCAACTTATCAAGAGCCCATTTCAAAGCGTGAGAAAAACCCAAGTGACATATGGGAGGAATGGACTTGACCGTGCGCAGCCCTTTAGAAAGCAAGGTGTCAAGCAGAGGTAGAACAAAACCATGCCCCTCTTCCAAAACCAATTCCTCAACCCGAATTGGAAGAACAGAGGAAGGAACATGCGGTTTGACGAGATCAAACAATATGAATCTAACAACACCATCACCACAGTTGGGGGGGGGGGGGGGCACAAAGTCAGAACCATGCCTGCACTTAGAACGGAGGGTATGTGTCTTAAAATAAACCCCACATAACCAGAGACCCATACGCTTCAAGGTAACTTCAGCCGCCTAAAAAATGACAGGATTAGTAGTCAAAGAACGTTTGGTGGTAGCTACATCATCCTCCTTGAAATGACGATTACGAAGGTGAGTGATCAATGAGGTTTTGGTGAGTCCATTTCCACTACCATCCTGACAACCACTTAACCCCGCGAAAGGACAATGAAACATCACGATAGCCATACCAACCAAATTCAAAGCACCACAAGCCAAACCGCAAGACAAGCTGCTAGTCAAACCGCAGACCAAAACGTAATTGTACAAAACGCAATTTTCTTTGGGTCAAACCACAGTTACTCAAAACACAAGTGATGCTTGAGGCAAACCACAATATCGTAAAAGGCAAGAAGTAATCCCGCAAGACACAAGAAGCTAACACATTTTTTTTTGGGCAAACGGCAAAAAAATTAAGGCAAAAAAACGCAGGCCCCCAAGTCAAAACATGGTCAAACTACACAAACTCAACTAAATGCTAGAAAGTAATATACACTAGACTATTTTTTTTCTTTTTTTTTTGTTTTTTGTTTTTTATATATCAAAACGCAAAACAGCCAAGGACAAAACGCAACCCCCAAAGTCAAAAAGCAGAAATCATATCTTGGCCCACAAAGATAAAATGCAGAAACCAGCTCCCAAAATCAAACCGCAGAAACCAGCCCTTCCCAAAATGGCAAAACGCCCTACCAGATGGTCAAACCGCAGGTCTCTTCAAGAATGCCAAAACGCAACTACAAACAAAACGACAGGCAAGAACTGTACCTTTTGCTCCCACAGGGACAAACCGCAAGCAAGAGCCCTCCAAACACAACCAACAGAAAATAAACCTAAGCAAGGAGTAAACCACCGATGGGGGGAGATCACAACCCACACTAAAATAAAACTGCACACAACGATCCAAACCCAAATACAAAAAATATGAACTCAAAAAAGAAAAAAGACGAAATGGAGAAAGAGAAAAAAAGGGGAGGATGGAAAGGAAATCAAAGACGCAACCAAGATGGTTGGAACAATGGTGGAGAAGGAGGAACAAGCATGGGGTGCGCAAGATCAAGATGATCTCATGATCCCAGGCACCAATCGTCCACACTGATGAGAGAAAAGTTATTATTATTATTATTATTATTATTATTATTATTATTATTATTATTATTATTATTTTTTTTTTTTTATTTTTTTTTATTATTTTTTTTTTTATTATTATCACTTCATTAGAAAACCAAAAGAATTACAAAAAATTGGTGGGAAGCCGAGACACTAATTGGGCTCCCACTCCTTTCTGAATACAAAAGCTAAGTCTGTGAAAAATAAAAGCCCCACTTTTGACACTATTCGAGTGGCTAATAGCAACAGACTTGATACGTGAAATCGTGTCCAAAGCTTCCGTGTCAAGCTCCCCAAATGTAGAGAAAGCAAAAGGGATGAACTTGTAGCCATTTTCTTCACATTTGGACACGTATTTCTTTTTCTTCTTCTCCACAGCGTTATGTAAGGCCACCCCGGGGGCCCACGCAGACACATCAATACCCGCAAAAGGAGAGATTCCAGTCACATCCAAACACGCGTCCTTACCTTGGATCCAGTTGAATAATAGCAGGTCTGCTGGGCGCAGCTCTTTCCCGTCCCTCGAAAGAAACCCCAATGAGGCCTCCTTTTTCACCATAATCCCAACCTTGGAACATATGTCGACAAGAATATCACGCACCAAATTATGTCTGAATTTCACCCCCACTTCACTGGAACAGTGAACTGCATGATCCCCCCATTGGTCCATACGATGCTTGCAGCTCGGGCAGGAGCTACCTTCAGAAAACATAGGTATGGTGAGCCTATAACACAATATCGAACGGAATTGGCGATGGTTCATCCTTTGGCCCAACCCATCAATAGGTATGGTGAAAAGGAAATCTTGTGCATGTGGAGCCCGGGTACAACTGCGGACAGCTACCTGCCTCGGGCTTAACGAATACTTAGAAACAAAATCTTTCTCGATGACACCAAAATAACACTTTGCCAAGGATTTCATCATATGGGGGGCAGGAGCGTTAGAGGCGACCGAGACCGTATCTGTGTTACAAGCACTGTTAAACATATCGAGGGCATGTTGAAATGAAGGGCCATAAGAGTTGATGCCTGTTTTAACCAAAATCCGGTCCTGCATATCATTGGTTTGCAAACGAGAGGCAAGGAAAGCATATTGGATGATGTCACTTGCCGCATGAATGCCAAGCCCGCCCATCTTGATTGGGAGGGTGGCGAGCCGCCACTGCCAGTCACCAAAACCTGGCCCAGAGGCTGTAATAATCTTCTCCAAGGAAGCACGCAACATACGGTCAAACCGGACTTGGGCTTCCCGCACGTACAACGGGGAACAAGTCCGTAAAGTATAAGATAATTTCGCCACCCCGGCACAATTGCGAAGAAGAAGGAGCTCACATTGGGGGTCGTTAAGTTTGAGGATAGCTTCCATTAGCAAGATAGTTTTAGAGACCCTTTTAGATATTATTATTAGGGCTAATAACCTTTTAAAGCACTATATTTGTCAAGAAATGGCAGTTCTGCGTAACGAACTAAAAAAATAACTCTTTTAGACATTAATGTTGACATTTTTGTCTTTCTTTAGTATTATGACCATACTATGACTATTTTACTCTTTCTTAATTTTTTTCGAAATTTTTTTTTCCAAAATTTTTTTTGAACTTTTTTTTCGAAATTTTTGTTCCAAAATTTTTTTTCGAAAAACTTTTTTCAATTTTTTTTTCCTGAAATGTGGTTTTTTAGAATTTTTTTTGTGACACGCGAAAAAAAATTGAATTTTTTTTTGTAATATTTTGTAATAAAAAAAATTTCGATAAAAAAATTCACTTGCGACAAAAAAAAAAAAACAAAAGTCAATAAAAAACATGTGAAAACGTATAAAAAATTTTCTGAATTTTTTTTTCGAAACTCCTTTTTTTTGAAATTTTCTTCTGAAATAATTTATTTTTAGAATTTTTTTTTGTGACATACGATTTTTTTTATTTTTATTTTTTTCTAGATTAAAAGATTTTCTAAATTTTTTTTTCGAAATTCTTTTTTTTTTAAAATATTTTTCGAAGGGTAAAATGGTCATAATATTTAAAGAAAGACAAAAATGTCAACATTAATGTCTAAAAAAGTTATCTTTTTAGTTCGCTACGCAGAACTGTCATTCTTGACAAGTATAGTGCTTTAATAGGTTATTATTATTATTATTATTATTATTATTATTATTATTATTATTATTATTATTATTATTATTATTATTTTATTATTTAAGGTTTTTAGTGTAAAGTAATGCTTTTTCTGGTGTGTTATAAGAATGTTATTGGGGACGATATTTTTAAGGTTTAGTGTTATATGAGCGTTATATGGTAAAAGCTGACGTGACGATATGAGCGGGTGGACTGGCATGGGCTAAGGCAGCAAATTAAAGTTAAATGAGTTTTGTCCTTTTACTAATTCTAATTTGCAGAATTCTTGTCGTGTTTAATGGAAACCAAATGACCAATGCCAGTTTCATTTTTTTATTTAACTATATAGATTGATGCTTTTTATCTTATCCACAAATCATTTGCTGCTTTCTTCTGCTTCACATACAAAGAGCAAGCACATATACCACAAAACATAATAATAAATCATTCCATATAAAGATATTGGACATGATTTACTAATACATGTAACTAACAATCATATACTTGAATAAAATTACCGAGAAATTAAGCCACATTTATCACATAAGTAGTAATCCTTGATGATATATAATGCCCAAATAGTCGAATTTGAGATTCCAACTAATGAGAATGGCACCGCGCTATTTCTATCAAGTCTTTCATTTTCTTCTCTGGTAGAAATTGAGTGTGACTGTGTGAGACTAAGTTCATTTTCATGCATCACATAAATACATACTTTATTATTTGGGCAAAACTCCCTTATGAAAAAAAATGCTAGGGTATTTGGAACGCAACATTTTGGAGCGTTTTTGAAGATGTAACAAACTAACCAACTAGTGAACTCAATCTATCTGGCTAACAAACGGCTTTGTACACATTCTATCTGAGACCTAGCTAAATCCATTTTGCAAAAAGTTAACACATCCACCAACACGATTTTGTGTTGTACAGGACACTATAGGTAATGATAGGTAATAACTTAATTGGTTTTGCTTAAATAATTATGTGTTTAAGCATTGCATAAATTATCAAAGTAAATCTGATGGTAAGAACGTAACATTAAGAGTAGTATATATCCTAATACCAAACATGCGGATGAAAATCATCAGTAATAAAGATAGGTGATAAAGATGTATGAATGAAGACTATAACGTCGACCAATTCACACATGTCATAAAGATAGTTAGATAGGTGATTTTGATGCTGGCACTTTTGTCTATATAAACTTGACTTGACCACATAAAAACGGAATAAAACTCTGATATTGATTGACATGTGGAAAATTTTCCCTATACATAGAAACCCCATTGACACGGTCGCTAAGAAATGACCCGCTAACAATTGATTACACTGATGCCTATCATGCTAGCCCTCATTAGTAATGCGTTAACAACACAACTGCGGTAGAAGGTTGAATGAAATCTAGGCATATAACTGCACATAATAATTATTTCACAAGTTTATGTTTGCCATAGTTTTGGTTAATAGTACTTGAAATTGTTGGTTAGCCCAAAACAGATCAATATACAACCCATTCTCCCCAAATTTATTTTCCTTACTGCATAATGCTAACTTTTAAGAGAATGTTGGACAAAGTAAAGGCTCATCACTTCCATATTTATTACTCGCATTTAAGAAGTGCATTTACATACTCTCGTTTGAACTCACAATTGGTCCCTGATCCTATTAGCGAACTTAAGAGTTCACTTGCAAACTTATTCTTTCTATAAGTTTGCTTGATCAAAGGGCATTTATATTGTCATTCAATTAAGTGTTATTTTCGTATAACACTTTGTAATTCTTTGATTTCATCAAATAAGATTTACACAATTGAAAAGTTAATTTTGTGTTTGCTTATAAACTGTTTTATGCTCTCTCCGTCCTAAAATTAATGTCTTCCAACAAAAAACGCACAGTTTAAAAAAAACATGATTATTATTGTTTTCTATCTCTTACTTTTATCAGAATAACAGTTTTACTATTAACTAATTAATTACTATTTTCTTTAAAGATTGTGAACTCGATCAAACTTCCTTATCTAATTTTAGCAATGTACAATTAAATTGAGAAAATCTCAAAAAAGAAATGTTTAATTTGGGATGGAGGGAGCACATTCAATCGAGTCAAGGATTTGGAAACTAAAATTAGTGAGAAGCTCCCCAATCAAATAATTGCAAGGACATGTGAGATAGATTTGTGATATAAGTGTTGTGGGATAGTTAAAAATTGCCTATCTAAAAAAAAAGAAAGTAAAGAATTAGTGATAACAAGGTGTTAGGTCACTATGTTTGTAACACAAGCCTCAATATCTAAGAAAGAAAGATAAGATGATCGGTTGAACAAGACACACACAAACACGAATGATATAAGAAGAGTTATGCGTAAAGTTTGATATGAAATGAACAACCAACCCTCAAGTGAGGGTTTACAAGGATTATTTATAGGGCAAAGAGCTAGGGCAACACTACTAGCATCCTTCCCTTCTTATGGGCTTGGGCCAAGGCTCATGGGCTTTCTACATAAGCCTTGGCATGATAACTAACATAAAAGCCATAATTAAGCTAACTATTACATATTAATTACTAACACTTGAATTCTAGTTTAGGAGTGATTCCAACAATCTCCCCCTAAGTGTTAGTGATTGATGATATAAACGTTGTAGGTGCTGATGTAATAGTAGCTTTGACGTCTTCTGACATTCTTCTTTCTTGTGAGAATAAGTGCCTTGATTCGAACAATCTCCCCAGTGTAGAGAAATTGTTTCCTTTGAAGTATTCTGTTTTGACGTCATCATTATCTATGTTCTTTGATCTTTGTTCTTTGTGATGGTAGTGATAGTATGTTGTGGTTGTCTGCATCAGGTCTGCTTCGTAGCTCCAGTGTCTCCACGTCATTCTCCAACATGCTCACACGCTCTTTTACGTTGGATTTCAGTGCTGATGTAGTTCTCTTAGTCTTTAAACTTTGTAAATTCTTTGATGTTGACGAAGAATCATTTTGACTTTGTGTTGCCTTTTGAGAGAACATTCATTAGTGATGTTTTAGGTATGAGCATGAGGAGAATCTGCACGATCTATTCCACCCACAAGCATCCATAAGAAGAAAACATAAAACATGGGTTAAAAATAATCCAGCGCTTACAAGTTTGAACTTCGAGAGTGTTAACATCATAGTGTGAAAACACAACTCTGATTCTCACAAAGGCTGTTTCTGAACTGGGGTCCCACAAGTGAGATAACGCGATGTACCGAAGTACACCTACAGTTCAGATGAGTCGCTGAGGTACACCGAAGAATCACCTCACGACTGTAGACCGTTTGAGACACACTAAGTGTAATCCACGAGGAGTTACCGAAGTGACCTGCTGTCAGGGCTATTTGATGTTGACCCTGGCAGGAGTTTCCATTCAATCACTGAGGATCACAGTTGTGAACCCCTCATAAATGTTCTCGACAGATTGCTAAGATCTGTGAAGGACACGATAATGTATCACTTGTGTTCTTATTGTTAAACGACAAGCGATGAATTGTCAAGTGTACCTAAGAGATCTTTTGATGAATCTCGTGGCTCTAGACTCAATAGTGCGCTTTGGTTTTCCTGAGCGGAGACTAGGGAGAGGGTCTCCTTCTTCAATACCAGCAATCTCTAAGAGAAAGCCGATAGTTTACGTAGGGTTCCCTGTGAGAATGAAACAAGCTTCTGTTGAGAGAAACTTGAGTGGCTAAGAAGGTTTAGTGCATGCGTCACTGGGTCCATGACGACTTTGATCTTCAATACCGGTGTCATCAAGTGACAACCAGTAGCATATGAATTGAACCCGGTGTCTGCCCTAAGTTGAATAATCTGGAGGGCTATTTATTTTCACCCTTTTCTTTACTTTTCTTTTTAATTCTTCAACTCCTTCTTTCTCCGATTCTCATTTTCTCCTTTTTACAATCATACCTAAGGACTTCTAATTCTAACTATTGGTGGTGTCCTTAGGTAGATCCCTCCGGCTCTGGCGGATCATAGGACGGTTATTCCTAACCTTAATCACCTTATAACTCCATTTCCACAAAACCAATTTGGATGAAAATCTCTCAAAGTATTTATGAGTAAGAAACATTTTGTAATACTTCGAGAGTTTTATATTTTGCAGAAATACTCCCCCTCCACACGTGCTTAAATGTTTTGACAGAAATCTGGACGGTGAGAAAAGAGCGCGCACTTTTGAATTGATAAACTCAAGATAGAAAATCCCCCGCGAGACACGGTTACGTTGCATAGTTAAAGAGATACATTGTCAGCTTTTAGGTGACAACTAGCTCTAATAACTACCTTGAAGGTGTGAAAAAACCTCTCATGTCTACCAAGAGTTTCTCGAATGGAACATTCTACTCGGACAAGTCCTTTCGAGTTACTAACATTTAAGATCTCGTCAATTCATTGGTTAAGTCTGTAGCACAATGATTCATTTGCAATTTCACAACATATTTCTTATCACATAATTTTTTTCCCACTAAAAAATGGCATATAAAATGTTATTTTTGACGAAATTTTGATATCAAATATGACCATTTCGAGTTTTGTGGGAAGATTATCACGAAGAACAATTTTGTGAACAAAGTGATTAAGCAAATACTCCCCATCAACAAGTGATATTAACGTTTGAGGTTTGGAAAATCATAAGGGGAAGTACTTGTTCTTTTGAGTAAAACTTTGAAAAGTGAAAGTTTTGATAAGTTTTACTCAAAAGTAAGAAGCTTTCGATCCTTTTGTAGGATTGTGGCACTGAAGCGTACCACAGGTCCTTTCATTACAAGTACGGGTTGTACAATGTTATGTGTGCACAAACCATTGTCAGATTTATATCACACATCCAAAAGTATGAGAGAAACAAATCAAGGGTTACCAGGAGAATCCGGTAGTCCAACAATAACTCCAGGAATACGTTCTGGACGTTGGTAGCCTGTGAGAGATATGCTGGGACGACCTCCTACGAAACTCTCCAAAGTTCTGAACTGATCCCTTCTAAACAACCTTTCATCAATTCGCGTGATGATTTTCTTCACAACCCTTCTCTCCCTTGAATTCCATCTCTTTGGTGACCCAATGCCTTGTTGTATCGCCTTTAACCGGTAAGCTAACCCATCCCTGAATTTTCTTCAGTGTATGATCCCCAAACTTATGAAGCTCTTTACACGCCATCAAGCAGTTGCGGTGTAGTTCACTACGGTAGACTATGCCAAATGGTTTGCTGATGTGAGTGTATTGAGGAAGGTGGTTGATGTCAGGAAGGTCTAGCTGAGGTCTGGTGAGGTTGACACGTGTCTGATACGATTCCATGGCAAGTTGCAAGTCTTCTACACGTTCCTAGATCACTATGCTTCTGATGAAGATTAGCAAGGACTTGATGTATTCACGTTGGATTTCTGTCGAGAATTGTCTCATTCTTCCCTGTACCTTAGCAAGATACAGATCTTCAATGTCGTTGAGAGACAAATTCTGAAAGTCCGCTTCACAGAAAGCATAGTCCTCTTCGTCTTGTCTTTTGACCACAATTTTCTTGAGAAATGTGTAGTCCTATTTAGACGAGGGAGTTACATGCTTAACAACAACGATCCCTTTATGACTATACACTTCATGTGTAGACTTTTGAACCTGGCAGCTTTTGTAGAAGATTCTTCGGCGTTCAGGCCAATGGTGAATCCCATACATCGCGTCAAGGTCATACTTTTCCACGCTGTTGGCAAACATGTGAGTAGCTTTTTCCTCGATGGCTATGCAGTTGGAGTATATGGCTGCCGTGAACGGAAGTGTAAGTGATGTAGCGTATTTCTTAGATACATCGCTACCATGTAGAAGAAATTCCAGGTCTTTGTTGAAGAAGTAGCGGAATGGAATCTTAGGTTGATCTGGTTGGCCAATGGTAGGTAGAGGTCTGGTCCAGTCTGTGTAGTATGGAACCTTGTCTTTTCTGGTGAAGTCAATGTTCGCTTCAGGGTTGAGCCAATCGATGTTGTTAGACATGGCTCGTGCTATGTTTTCAAGATGATATTCAACTTCAATAGCACTTTCCGAGCTGTCTTTGAGCAGTTGAAAAGCTTCATTCTTGATGCGTTTTAACTCTGACTTGGTCATCTTCTTCACCCGAAACTTTTCTTGAAGTAATTTAGCATGCTCCAATGTTCGACCTTCTACCATATCTTGACCTTCAGGTAGGGAGGGAGTAGCATCAACAAGTGTAGAAAACCAGTCATATTCGGTGTCATCTTCGTCTAGCCATGAGACGACATCAGCCTTAGTTGTCTTATTCTTCCTCTTTGGCCTAGATGAGGATGCTGGTTTCTTTGCAGTGTCGGGAGAGGTGGGTTGTTGTTGGGGCTCAGGGACTTCCTCATTGTTACCACCAGTGTATTCAAAATGATCATTGGTTTTCTTTGTCTGAGGTGGTGACTCAGAGTCCTGAGGTTTGTCAGTAGAAGAACGTGGAGGAGATCGTATGTCTGTTGGATTCCTTTGGGGTGGTGGTGGCATAGATGAGGGTTCACCAGACTTCTTCGGATGTTTAGGCTCCTTATCCTTATCCTTATCATCATCGTCTCTTGGACGCTTAGGCCTTTCAGCTTCTACTCTGCATGCTGTTTTGAGTTGGTATTCTAGCAATGCTTCAAACAGTTTACCGTCGTCAGAGGTAAATGTTGCAGATCGTTTTGACATTTGTGTTACCAGCCTGGAAACCAATTCAGCATCAGAGAAATCTATAGGATCAGTTGGGTTGATTGTTACGGTTAGAGGTGTTGATCTTATAGTTTGCTTGGCCAATTGCATGAGATTCGGATAGAGTTGTCGGTTGAACATCTCTCTTGTCACGCCAGGAACATTGTTGAGAAGAAACTTGTGAGTATATTCTCTAGCCGTCTTCTCCATTTCCCTTTGGAAATCTCCTTTGAGAAGCTCCTGGATTTGCTCCCTTTCTATCAACATCTCGTTTATCCCATCTTGAAGAAAGTTGATCTTGTCAGCTAGTTGATTCAGCTTTTTGTTGATCACGTATTTCTTCTTGACTTGCTTGATAGCTTTGACAATTTTTGTCTTAGCTCGGGATATCCAAGAGTCAGTTGGTTTCTTTACAAACATGGATGTGGATCTGGTTGTGCCTTTGGATGGTGGTGGAGATGAATGAGAGGATGAGTCTGATGATGATAAGACATGAGGAGACTCAGGGTCTTTAGGTGGCTCAGAAGTTTCTTCCTTGGAGCGTGCTGGACTATCTAGAAGAAAGTCATCATAATCAACTTCTTCATCTTGTCCAGACTTAGCCAATTCTTCAGCCTTAATCCTGGCTTCTTCATCTGCTTGAGTTTGAGCTTCTTTATCTGCTTTTTCTTTAGCTACAACCTCAGCATCTTGATCAGAAATTTTCTCAGACTTCTCCCTTTCTGGTTCCTCAAATTCATAATTAATAGAATCCTCAAGCTGCCTTTGTTGTTGCTCAAGAGTGGTGGCACCAGTTCCGTTATCGGGTTGATTAACCGCATCAGGAATTGGTGTAGATTGGACTCCACCACTTGACCCTCCGGGGCCACGCATTTGTTGCTGTTCGAACTCATTGGCAAGATGCTTGAGTCTGAGGTTCTTCAACTTCTTCTGATAGTCTCTTTCCTCATCAAATGGCTCTTCATCGGAGATTTTTGTTTCATGCACAAGCACTGGAGTTTTCCCTTTACCTTTATCAGCTTTTGGACTGGGAGGTTTTGCTACTGTTTGAGTGTCATCGATTGGTGTTTCAGAGTAGATGACCTCTTCGTCTGATTCAGTATCCTCAGATCTTTCATCCATTAGCTTTTGTTTAGATTCAGGCTTGGGAATTGGAATGGCTTCTTTAGAGGGAATTTTCCTTTTGAGAACATGTGTCCTTTTAGAAAACTTTCTCTGACTCTCAGTGCTCGTAATGCTTCCTGCACTACCTCTCCTGGTTTTCCTAGTAGGTGTACCAGAGGACTTTTCATCAAGAAAACCTACTTTGCCTTCATCAACCGCTACCAGATACCTTTTGTATGAATAAAGTTATTTGACCGCATCAGTAAGAAGGTGATCTGGCAACACTGCACCTTGTTTCTTTGTTGTTGATTCCTTAAATCTGACTGTGAGTGTAGGTTCATACAACGCGGAGTGATTGTTGGGGTCACTGAGTCTCAAGGGAATATCAGGATTATACCCTAGAGCTCTTTGGATCAACAGTTTGGTATATAAGATATATGGGATCTTGGTGCCAAGCTTTTTGAGGAAAGACATCATGTCGTCCCATATCAGAGCTTCAACTTCAATGTGTTTCATGTTAACCAAAGCCCAAAAGATCTGTAGTTCCATGAGCTTGGGATGCTCATAACCACTATCACGTCCAGAAACGGATTTGGTAATCATAATGTAGAGGGTTCTCCATGGCTGGGGAATATTCTTAAGATCCACGGATGAATGCTTTGTGATTACTCCTGCAGCTTCGTCATAGCCAATGTCGATCATGAATTGTAGAACGACCTCTTCAGTTGGTGTGGCATTGTATTCAGTTGGCTCGATGACAGAAATAAGAAGAATAGCCCTCAAATCTGCTGGTGTGATGGTGACTTGTTTGTCGTTGAGCGTCACCGTCACAACATTTTTACATTTGATCTTTCGCATTGTATGCCAGAATTGGTGAATGTAGATCTCTGGCACTATAGCAGAGTTGGTGAGCATGTTCTGATAAGGGTGATTCTTCAGAATGTCCACAGCAATCAGACAAGAAGACTCTGAGCAGGTGAAACTATCAAAATCAACTCTAAGGTTGTTCTTTCCGATCTTCATTGGGTAACCATTAGGGAAGATATCTTCAACAGTGAGAACATTTGGTGCTTCTACATTTTGCATTTGAGTGTCCATGTCGTGATCTGAAAGATATTTAACCAAAAGAACCAACATATCGAAAGACATTTCGTTAGTCAACAGTTGATTTTATTGTCTATTTATTGAATGTGATATGTCGATGATTGTGACGAGTCCTATGTCACTTGTTAGTCCAATAGTCCAAAGACGTCGTGATAAGTTTCGTGAGTTGATTAACTTTGAGTTTTAAAGTCCAAGTTTTCACTTATTTTTCACAACTTATTAAACATTCAAGCTTATTAGTGACATTTTTGGTTTCGTGGCGTTATGATTTATATATTTGCAAGTTTGCACGTGTAACAATTCATAATTTTGGTTAAAACTAGGCTTAGGCATAGGTTTTGTAAGCTTATGCGTAAACAGGAATGGTTATACGCGTAAGCATAAGCTTATGCGTAGGATCTTGACTTACGAGTAAGAAATATTACGCGTAGGAAAAGAGGGCCTTAGGCGTAAAGCTTACGCGTAAGCGTATATGGAACCTTACGTGTAAGGCTTACTCGTAAGAGTGAACTTTATGCGTAGAGGTTACTGTTTACGCATATCCTTCACAGGATACGCGTAGTCCCCATTGTAGAACCTTACGCGTAAAGTTTACGCGTAAGATTTCTCTTATGCATAACATTCTACGCGTAGGGTGATCTTTATGCGTAGATGTTCAAGTAACCTTGATTCTGAATTTTCACGCGTAGAAATCCTGAAATAAGTTCATCATAACACCAATATTAACACATACATTCAATCCTTTTCAGTTCTAAACATGGATTCACAATAAAACAGTTACGCGTAAAGTGACTTATGCGTAAAACTTAAACCCTAATAATTCAAGAATTACGACTAAGAGTTCTAGCCATAGGATTGACACCAAACTTTTTCTGGGATGTCTAAGAAGTCTAGTGAGTTGTTTTATCCAAGTTTTAACATCAAAACCTAAGCGGATCAAAAATACCCAAATGCTGAGAACATAAACCCTAATTTTCAATTTTAACATAATTGGTGTTTCTGGGTAAGTTCTAAGCCTGGATAAGATCAATTCAACATGTAAACAACATCACACAATTATCTTTTTTTTTTAACCAGAAATACTCACATTCGAAAACACCCAAAATTACTCGTATGAACCCTAATTTGAAAAATGATCAAAACATGTTTCTGGGTGGATTTGGTTAATGAAAATGGTTATGACATATACTTTTGAGCATTTTGACACCATTTTTAACATCACAAACACACAAATGTAGACTTCGTGTTCATAGCTTACGCATAGAACATAAAAGTCATTTAAACACAAATTTTAACTGTTGGATTTTCAAATTAATCAAAACCCTTGTTTGTTCTAACACAAAGATTGATAAAACACTTATAGATTTGAGATAAAAAACACGGATTTGTGAAACGAATTTGGAGCGTGGATGAGAGTTGGTGGAGTATTAATTGTAGTAATAAATGTAAAGAGTAAACTTGGTGGAGGTGTTTTTGTTAAAATAGTTTGAGCTTTTGACAGTTTTAGTCCCTCCGCCTTAACCATTTTCATCCAACGCCCATACCTTCCATTTTGGTTACCAAAAGTATGATTTATGGAAAGAAACTTGACGACACTACCCCTTGACTTAAGAAATAATGAAATTTTATACATTTGAGTCCGGGGAGTGTTAGTAAACCAGAAATGTGACCACCATAATCAAAGACACAATCGGGAAAATGTAATATGCAAGTACAAGGTTTTATGAAATCGAAAAATATTTACTTTCTCCCCCTCAATACTTGACCAAAAAAATTATTGAATTTTGAAAGATTAGAGTGTTGACGGAAGATTTGTACTTGCCACGTTAAAAGAAATATAGATAGAAGAATATTTTTGTTGTTTTATCTGATTTTATAATTTTGTATTTTATTTTTGAAAAATATTTACAGAAGAGTTTTTGGTGTTTGACTGGTTCTTAAGAATGTTTTAAAAGTTCATCCAGTTCCTCTGGAGTCAAACACCGCATACCAATCCGGTGGACTAACTCATTAAACCTAGCAGGAGCTAAGGCTTTGGTGAGAAGATCTGCCAGTTGGTATTCAGTACCCACAAAGTATAATTCAACAGTACCCTTTTCCACGTGCTCCTTGATGAAATGATATCGAAGATCGATGTGCTTGAATTTCGAATGTTGAATAGAGTTGCACGAGATCGCAATAGCACTCCGATTGTCGCAGTACATCGGGATTCTGTCAAATACGTAACCATAGTCTTTGAGTTGTGTTCTCATCCAAATGACTTGAGCACAACACGCCGACATGGCTACATATTCTGCTTCGGTTGAGGACAGCGATGTACAATCCTGCTTCTTCGATTGCCATGACACCAGTTTATCACCAAGAAATTGTAATGCTCCTGAGGTACTTTTCCGTGAATCTAAGCATCCTGCGTGATCAGCGTATGAAAAAGCTATTAGTTCAAAACCAGAATACTTCGGATACCAGATCCCCAAGTTAATGGTTCCCTTGATGTATCGGAGGATTCTTTTAACCTCGGAGAGGTGGGTTTCAGTTGGTCTTGACTGATAACAGGAGCAAAGATATACATCAAATACAATGTCAAGTCTATTGGCTGTTACATACATGAGAGACCCAATAATACTTCAGTATTTGGTATGGTCAACCAATTTCCCATGTAAATCAGCATCCAGTTTCTTAGTATGTGCCATTGGAGTGGCATATGTGTCACAGTTTTGCATTCCAAATTTGTTTAAAAGTTCAAGGGCATATTTGGACTGACTTAAGAAAATACCACGGGGTGATTGATGAACTTGCAATCCAAGAAAGAATGTAAGTTCACCCATCATGGACATTTCAAAATGTTTTGTCATAAGTTTTGAAAAAGCGTTTGAGTATTTTAGATGTGTTGACCCAAAAATGATGTCATCCACGTAAATTTGAACGATTAAAATGTGTTCCCCGTAATATTGTATGAAAAGTATTGGGTCGACCGAGCCTTTAGAGAAATTATTGGCGATAAGAAAGGATGATAACTTATCATACCATGCCTGAGGGGCTTGTTTGAGACCGTAGAGAGCCTTGTTTAGTTTGTAAACATGGTTCGGGAACTCTGGATCAACGAATCCTTCTGGTTGGCTGACATAGACCGTTTCTTTCAGTTTCCCATTCAGAAAGGCAGTTTTGACATCCATTTGAAAGACCGTGATGTTCATGTGAGCCGCGAATGCCAGAAATATCCGAACAGCCTCAAGACGAGCAACCGGAGCGAATGATTCTTCAAAGTCAATACCCTCTTCCTGCCTATAACCCTTAGCCACCAGACGTGACTTGTTTCTGATTACGGTTCCTTCAGCATCCAATTTGTTTTTCCAAATCCATTTTAGACCAATGACGAAGACCCCTGTTGGTCCTTCAACCAATTCCCATACTTCAAGACGTTTAAACTGATTGAGTTCTTCTTACATGGATCCAATCCAGTTGTCTTTGGTCATTGCCTCTTTAATATTTTTAGGTTCAGATTGGCAGACAGTGAGTGCATAAATGCAATGTTCACCGTCTGTGTGAAGACGTTGTCTTGTTACGACTGGTTGATTCGGGTTACCAATAATGTTCTCAAGAGGATGGTCTTTCGTCCAATGATGTGTGGAAGGTTGATGTTGATATACATTGTGCAGATTGGGAGGATTCAAATGGTTTGTAGATGATTCCGCAACATCTGGTGCAGCAGAGTCATTAGCAAACGGGTTGAAGAACGCATTTGGATCAAAATCTGCAGGTGGGGGTACTTCATTGTTTAGAACATCTCAGCTGGTTCTGCGTCATTGGATGCAGTTTGTTCAACTGTTGTTGTAGAGTCAACTGGTGGTGCTTCTTCAACAGTAGTTGTTGTAGCAGGTGTATCAGGTATTGGAAAATGATTAGGTTGAGCAGCGGAAACATTGGATACACCTGGAGCACGATCATCAATATCATCACTAAACAGCGGAGCAAATAGCTTTTCCATTTGTTGACGAGTAAGCTGGGGGCTTGGTTCAGTTGATGATGGGGTTTGAGGGAAGTTTAAACGGTTATGACCGGGTTCCAAGCTGTTATGCTCAGAAGCCATTTCTGTAAGCTCATCGAAATTTGCATGAATCGTTTCCATAACTTGCTTTGTACGACGATTCCAGATCCGGAAACCCTTAGAATTTTCACAATATCCTATAAAGACTCCAATGTCAGCTTTGGCTTTGAGCTTACCAAAGTCATCACGATCATTATTCGGATAACAAAGGGATCCAAATACATGAAAGTGTTTGAGGTTCGGTTTATGGTTGTGGATAAGCTCATAAGGTGTTTTGTTGTGGCGCTTGGTAATCATTGAGCGATTCTGAGTGTAGCATGCAGTTGACACGGCTTCAGCCCATAAGTAATCCGGAAGTATAGCATTAATTAACATCGTTCTTTCTGACTGGTTACTTTTCTTAGTGGTTTGGTGGCTAATTTTATTCAAACATACTTATTTGCATGCATTATTATGGTGGACTAGAGGTTGCGTTTCAATGGTTATGAAACCCTAACTTTGCGTTAGGGTTTTACCTTTGTCTATTTTGGTTTTTGCTGTAGTCGCTTTGCTTCTCTATTGTGCATGCGTTTCGCTGGTTGATTGTTACTAGGTTGGGGTGATTTGTTTCGACAGGTTGAGGGTTAAAGAGGGATGGAAAAAGGTTTCTTCAACAACAATAGTGCTCGTAAGGGCACTAAAGATGTGGGGTCTTCTACTAGTTTGGCCGATCAAACTAGTGGTTCGAAAAATTTTGATGCACCACCTAACTTGGCCAATCAGGTTGGTGTGAATAAGGAATCGACGATGAACCCTAATAGTAGGAATGATGAGTTTACTGGTATTGCTTCTGGTTCTCGTTCTGATGGACAAGTGGAGCCGGTTTCACTTGGTTCAAGCCCCAGTCATGACGCACCTAGTCATGACACGCCTGAGGGTCATGATACTTTATTGAAAATTCATGCTATTGAAAAACAAATCTTTGAGGGAAAACTTGTTCTTGTGGGTGATGATGGGAAACCATTAAAACTAGCTGTGACAGTGGATGCTACTACTTCTACTGGGGCTAATCCAATTGAGCATCTTAAGATGCCGCAGTCACAGAAGGAGCTAGAGGAGATGCTTACTGCTATTGGTTATTATTCGAAACCTCCTCAAGATACGAGTGGTCCTATGGCTTCTAATGTTAATGGCCATAATAATGCTAATGATAAGGTTGATACGAATGCACATGGGGCTGTTGGTATTGAGAAGGTTGGTACTTTGAAACAACCTTCTTCATCGTATGCTGGTGTTACTTCTACTGAACCAAAGAAACACACATCTAACTTTCGTAGGTTAGAGTGTAGTAAGAAAGCTAATGGTGTGGATCTTTCTGTCCCGATGAAAGTAGTTGAAGAGGTGAACACTAGGTTTAAGAATACTTTGTATGGGTATTTCCTTGGCCAACGCCTTGCTTTTACTGTTGTTGATTACTTTGTACGCAATGCGTGGGCTAAGTTTGGTATACAAAAGGTAATGATGAATGCAAAGGGGTTCTTCTTCTTTAAGTTCAATTTGAAGAAAGGGGTTGATGATGTGCTTGAAAACGATCCTTGGTTGATTAGAAATGTACCTATTATTCTTAAACCATGGACATTGAACACCAACTTACTTAAAGAGGATTTGACCAACATCCCGGTGTGGGTTAAATTCCATGATGTTCCTCTTGCTATGTTTTCTGATGATGGCCTTAGTCTCCTTGCCACATTGATAGGCACGCCCAAAAGGTTAGATGATTTTACTAGCCAAATGTGCAAGGACTCATGGGGCCGTAGTAGTTTTGCTAGATGCATGATTGAAGTGAAGTCGGATGAGGTGCTTAGGGACAGCCTTACTGTTGAGATACCGTTACTTGATGGGTCGGGTTCGACTATTGAGAAGATACTGGTTGAATACGAGTGGAAACCACCTCATTGTGATAAATGTAGGATTTTTGGTCATACTCTTATTGAATGTCCGAAAGTTGTTGAACCTCCTGCTCAGCCTACTAAGCGTGTTAATGATGGTTTCAAGACGGTCAATAATAAGAAGAAGGGAAAGCAAGGTGGTTCTACTATTCCAGGTCAAGGAGGGTTTACTAAACCTGTTGTGGGTAAGCAGTTTCAATATCAACTGAAAAAGACTCCTCCTGAACCTAAGAAAGTGGAAGTCACTAAGAAGAATGCTTCTGATGTGGCTAGTTTGAGTGGAACAAAGATCTCTACATCTAATCAGTTTGATGCTCTTAATATGGATTATACGGATGTTTTTGGTATTCCTTCAAATGACACCAACAAGGATGTGGATTCTGGTCGCACAATGGAAGTTAATGAAGATAAGTCTACTAAGACAGGTACTGCATCACAAGAACCCCTTGTGAGTGATTTGAAAGAGATGGAGCCGGGTGTGTCTCCTATAACTAGTGATTCTTGTATTCCGCCCACCTCTTATACTAAGAGAGTTAACCCTTTTTCTAAAGTGGGAGATATCGTGGTGTCAGATTCTGAAGATGAGGTGGTTGCTAACCCATTTGATGAGTCTGCTAATCTATTCGGTGGTGGCCAAGAGTTTGAAGATGAGTATGATGACTATGACTACGATGACTATGCGAAGCAGGTTCTGATCTTCCAGGAAATTTGGATGCCTTTAATGCCATGTATGGCACCAAGCTTCAAGGACCTAGGAAGTAATTTTATTTCGTTATGTCCTATGTTATCATTAGAGTAGTGGTTTGTTTTCTTGTTTAGAAAATAGGTAGTATCTTGTTATGTAAGCTTTATGCCTATGTAACAGGCTGAGATATGGGATTTCACTCATATCCATTGTACTTAAACGTTTTTTGGTTAATATATTTACCAGGGTGCAGGATTACTCCCTTTTACCCAAAAAAAAATAATTAACATCGTTCTTGCAGCTTCCACTAACGTGCGGTTTCATCTTTCAACAACTCCGTTTTGTTCAAGTGTACGTGCAATAGATGTTTGATGCTCAATTCCTACTTTCTCATAAAATGCACGAAGAGTTTGATTCACAAATTCAGTTCCTTTGTTTGTTCTGATTTGTCTGACTGTGTTCCGGAGCTGAACTTGAATTTTTGTGAGAAAGGTGATGATCATCTGTGAAGCTTGATCTTTACTTCGAAGAAAGTAGACCCAAGTCTATCTTGAGTAGTCATCGACAATTACCAAGATGTAGCATTTGCCATTAATCGTTTGCACGCGCATCGGGCCACATAAATCCATGTGAAGAAGATGAAGCACATGCTGAGAGTTGTGTTCCATCTTTGAAGGAAAGTGAGCACGAGTGCTTTTCCCTTGTTCACATGCTGAGCATAGGTGATCTTTAGAATATCAGAATCTCGGGAGACCTTCAACAAGTTTGTATCGAGTAAGTTTGGTTATGGTTTGAAAGTTTAAATGTGAGAGACGACGGTGCTATAGCCAAGATTTTGTTGATGTTGCCTTTGAGAGTAGACATATGGGAGATGAAGCAATCGTGTCTTGCATGGAGATAGTGTAGAGACTTGAATTGCGAGTGCCAGACATAAGATCGTTTCCTTGTACATCACGAATAAAACAAGTTTTCTCCCGAAAAGCAACTTCCAAATCTCCATCACAAAATTGACCTACTGAGAAGAGATTGTGACCGAGGCCTTCCACATAATAAACCCTGCTAATTTCGATGTTGCCATTGATGTAATCTCCGTAGCCCATGATAGCTGCGAAGTGATCATTCCCGAATCTGACAGTGCTAATGAACTTTGCAACAAAGTTTGATAACAGTTTAAGATTGCCTGTCATGTGTCGGGAACATCCGCTATCAACAATCCAAAGGATGATCTGTATCACCTGCATTACACATTAGTATCTTGTGATTTGTCAGTAGGGATTCTAGTGTCACTTTTTCTAAGTGTTACAGGTGCAAGTTTCTTAATGTTGCTAAGCTGAACTTGTTCATACTTTCCTAACTTCTCTTTTAACACAATGACAGTGTGCGACAAATATTGATTTTCAGAACGAAGATTTCCAGAAAAATTCATGACTTCTTTAGTGTGTGCAAGATAATGATCAAGTTCGTTTGATGCTTCATCACGAGTCTGTTTGAGTAAATCAAATATGACACCATATTCCTTTTTAACTTTTCAAGTTCTTGTTCATATTTTGAGATTTGACATTTCAAAAACGCGTTTTGATCATCCAGTTGCTCAATTTTAGGATCAAAAGATTTTGAACACAACTGGGTGATTTTGTTTTGCAGAGCAAGTTCACGATTTTGACAATCTTTTTGACACCATTGAAGACGACGTTTTGCATTTGAAAGTTCGTTTAACAATCGTTCATTTTCAACTTTTAAAGACTCGATCTGAAGCACATTATCAGTATTCTCAACAATTGCAACAGAATCAACAGAATCAGCAAAGATATATTCAAATGCATATGACAAAGAATGCAATAACACAACATTATGGATATCAGCACAGATAATATTTTCCAAGAGTCGATCAACATCTTTTCGTAACATTTTCTTTTTATGTTTTGTATTTGAAATTGATGTTTCTGTTTGTTCGAAAACTCTTTTCATAAGTCCAAGCTCCTTGTGAAAATCCCTTTCCCAATATATAGCACAATTTTTCAAAATTCAGATATGAGGTAAAATTCTTTTCTAAAGAATATCTCTTTGTGCACGCGCAAGAGGCGATTGAAAATGTTCAATTTTTATTTCAGAATGAAATTCAATTTCACGTTCCAAAAGTTTGATGTCCGAAATGAATGTTTCAAAATATTTTATAACTTTACATTGTTCGGCTAATGGTTTTATTTCACTAAGTGAAGGTAAATGACCATTAATTTGTACATTATTGGAAAGGGGACCCTCAGAAGTAGGTGTGATAACCCAAGGTGTGTTAGAAAAATCCGTTTGGGCAACGAAAGTGACGGCTTTTGAATAGTTAAATGGTTTGTTATAAACAACCTTTTCTAATTTTGATCGACTCTCGTCTTCTGCATCTAATTCCTCTTGACGGTTATATTCAACAACACTCATAATTCAATCATCAACTCTATGTTCTGCACTGTAAACTTCAGGATTTGGTTTGAATGCTCTGTTCGAAAACTTAGGTTTGTAATCAGCAAGCTTCGGTCCATATCCATTTGGATTTGGTTTGAAAGTAAACTTTTGAATCGTTGTGATTGATTCACAATGTTTATAAACAACAGTTCGAAACTCTTTGATTTTGTTTTGTAAGTCGACAATTTCCTCAAGATAGTCATCTATTCGTTTCGTGGAATGCTTTTTGTACTCAGAGAACTGTTTTTGACAAGTTAACAACTCAGACTTGGCTTTTTGAGTTTCCAAAGTAAGATCGTTAAGTTGTTTTTTATGTTCATGTTTCAGTTGTTCTATTTGAGACAACAAAACATTCTTGGATGTGGCTAGATCACGTATCTGTCATTCTAATGATTTTTTGTTTTGGTGTGATTTACCAAAAGTGACTTCAAAACCTTGTTCACGTTTTTCTTGAGTTTTTAAAAAATTGAGTTGCCGTTTTAAGCATTCAATATCCCTGGTTAACAGTGCATTTTTACTGTGTAATTGCTGATTCAGTGCACAACATTCTTCCATTCAGGATTGTTGGTCTTTAAGTAAGAGATCAACATCTGGATTAGGCAAAGGTTCATCGTGTTCAACGTGAGTCACAACATGATCACTATTCAGATCCTCAAGTATGACCACGGAGTCAATTTGAGTATCAAAGGTAACCATAAGGTCATCTTGATCATCAAATGTAACTACGGGATCTAGTTGAGAATCGTCATAATGAAATGTGGACGGCTCACGTTGAACAGTCTGAGCCTCGTCGGATTCAGATGTTGGCTGAGATATTAGATCATTGATGATTATGGTTTGTTCGGGTACCTGAGACAAGCCATCAGTGTCATACACTGGGCCTGTGTCACTCATATGGAGTTCGTGCATATTAGCCATCAACATAACTGCTGCATTAGCCTGCAAGTCCTCCATATCATCATCTGAGTCTGCATCTGCCATAAAGCTCTGTTCTTTGTTTGTGAGAGTTCCACCAGCTTCATCCTTAAGAGCCAAAAGTAAAGCCTCCTTGTGATAAGCACTGCCTCTAGTTCTCGGCTTTGGGCATGCATTAGCCAGGTGACCCTTCTCATTACAATTGTAGCAACGAAGACCATTTATCCCATTCAGAACATTCCCCTGTTCAACCATTTGTGCTCTCTGTTGTTGTGGAGCACCCATGTTATTCCTTCCCATAGCATTAAACCTTTGACCACCTCCCATCTGACGACCATAACCACGATTCTGAACTTCAACACGTCCATTGTTCACAACAGCCTGATTCCTTGTGTTTGATGAGGAACGAATGCGATTGTTGGATTTGTTTGTATATCGGCCGAAGGCTTTAGCAATCATAACAAATCCTTGTTGCAATGCATCGAAAGCATCGGAGTCCTCATTAGCTTCACTGTAAAGTGCTTGATCATTGTTGTTGTTGTATGGAACCAATTGTGTTTGTTGAGATTGTTGTTGTGACGGATCATATGGTGTAATTGTTGCAGTTGGTTGAGGAGCGGGTTGAGGAGGATAACTAGTTTGAGCCCACAAAGCAAGTTGTTGATTGTCCGAAAGTGACGGTGGGGCCAGGAGTCCACGGATAGCCCTTTCTTTGTCAACTTCTTTTTGGTGGGGCTTCAAACAGTCGTACAACAATCCGTATGTAGCATGATGGAGATTTTTAGCTTGACGGATGAAAATGACATACTTTTCCCAATCAGGACCAAGACTAGTTAGAAACTTAGTGTTGACTGCAATTCTTGGCATAATGATGTTATGTTTGTCCAAGTCATTGATGATGTCTGAGAATCGATGATGATATGACTCTAATGTCTCTCCTGGTTCAATCATGAAGTGTTTATAAGCCAAGTAGATTTTGGATTCCATGTCTTCTTGATTGAGTTCAGTGCCTTCCATGAGAAGATGAATGTGTTCCCACATTGCTTTTGCAGTCTTTTGAGCATCAACACTTCGAAGGATTGGAATGGGTAATCCTAAAAGGATATATTGCATTGCTAACTCATCAGCTTCGAAATGTAGAAGTTCATCACCAGAAAGGTCAGCGAAATTGCAATGTTTGTGAGATCATCTCGTGGTGGAATAGCATTTGAATCTCCGAGTGTAACGACAATAGGCATATGAAATGGACCTTCCAAGATGACCTTCTTTAAGAACTTGCCATGTGGCTTCTTTAGATCACAAAACCTAAACAACCTAATTACCCATTGATCGTAGTTTCGGGGAGTGAGCATTAGAGGTCTATCAAGTGATCCTGCCTCATGAATGGATTGTTGGCTACTTAAAGCTTCACACATCTTTGCAAACCAAGACGGTTCCTTCATAGTATTCCTGGATGGATGTTGATTGTAAACGTTTGTGTAAGGTTATACTTGAAGACTAGGTGGTGGTTGAACCATTTGTGGTGGAATTGCTCCTTGTTGTGGATAATGTCGTTGGTTAAATTGTTGTTGATAAATTTTTTGTTGTTGATTGAATTGTTGATGTTGTGGACTGAGTTGTTGTTGTTGTTGTTGATTATATGTGTAAGGAAAGTAGTTAGAGTATGGAGGTTGAGACATGTTGAAAACTTGTGTTGTAAAATGGATCTTTGTAGTCGAATGAAACGTTGTTGATGAAGTGTCCTTAGGCGTAGAAACTAAGTTTAGGCAAAGTAAAGCTTAGACGTAAAAAACTTATGCGTAGGATTAGCTTATGCGTAAGACAAGGCTTAGGCGTAAGAAAAATCTTAGGCGTAAAGAGTTCTACGCATAAGTTTGAGCTTATGCGTAAAATTAGGGTTTTGCCCAAAAATCCTTTACACTAATCTCAGTGTAAAAGATATCCAAAGTTGAAGTGTTTTCAGGTTTATCCAAGCAAGAAAACACTGAGTAAACCAAGAAAACTGAAGATCAAGCCACGGATTTCTTACGCGTAACTTTAGGGTTTTGTTACGCGTAGGTTTTCCAAAACTGAGATATTAGCCCAAAGTGTTTCTAAACCAGATTTTTGTGATGAAACAACTTCAATATCACCAAAATAACATAAAAGTGTGAAACTTGATGATCCAAAACTTATACACACGTTACGCGTAGAAATGAACACACGTTTGAAATCAAGCTTAAAACCAATGAGATACACGTAAAGTTTGAAACTTTTTGCCAAAAACTGAAATTTTAACACCTAAAAACCTTGAAAGTACAAGAATCTTGGATTGGAAAGTGTAAAAAATGAGTTTTTATGCGTGAGAAAGTTTGTAAACGGTATGTTACGCGTAAAACCAAAACAACTTCAAAAACAAATTATTTTCACCCAACTATTTGGCGATTGATACCACTGTTAGGTCACTATGTTTGTAACACAAGCCTCAATATGTAAGAAAGAAAGATTAGATGATCGGTTGAACAAGACACACACAAACAAGATGATCGGTGGAGAAATTGGTCCACATAGGTCGGCATGTATAAGTTGAAGAGGATGTGTTGCCTTAAATTTTGCAGCTTTAGGAAACGCCTTCTTGGTTTGTTTTCCTACCAAGCAAGATTCACACAACTTGTTCTCTTGATGAATTATTGGCAACTTTTCAACCATGCCCTTCCTTGCCATTAATTCCATCGTCTCGAAATTAATGTGACCCATCCTAGCATGCCATAACCAAGCATCATCTTCCATCTTTGCTTTGAGACACACCGGACTTCCAACTTGGAGCTTAATCTTGTAAAGTCTATTACTTGTTCTAGGAACCTTCATCAGAAGCTTGCCATCTGAGTCACACATAGTAAGAAGATTACATTTCATACGAATGTCACATCCGCCTTCGGTAGCTTGCCCAAGACTAATTATGTTGCTTTTTAGCTCGGGTAGGTAATAGACTCCAGTGATTAACCGTTGCTCACCCGTTTTCCCTTCAATGATTATCGAACCCTTCCCTTTTATCTCGATGTAGGAGTTATCACCAAACTTCACTCTGCCGGAGATATTCTCATTCAACTCCGAAAAGTATTCTCGGATCCCCGTCATGTGATTACTTGCTCCATTATCCAAATACCAAGTGTCTTCCTCGTTTGGCTTAGTATTCAATTGGTTTGGGATAATCTTTTCTTCATTCAAGAAAACTACTTCTTGAACGCTTTTCATCATAAAAAGTGTTGGGTCATCATCATCCTCCGTTTTCAAAAGGTTTGCTTCATGCTTTTTCTTTTGTACACTGCGTTCGGGACAATTAGAAGCAAAGTGACCATATTCGTCACATCTGAAGCATTGAATCTTTGAAAGGTCTCGACTTTTGTTCTTCTTTTGATCCGTATTGCTCCCGGAGTTGTTTTGGTTTCCACGGTTGTGGTTATTAGCTTGACCACTACCACGAGATTTGTTTTGAGAAGAAAAGCTTTGACCTTTACCGTTGCCACCAGAGGAATTCCTTCCTCGACATTTCTTATCATATCTTTCAGCCCTTCCGAACATCAACTTGCCTTGATCTTTAGAAGTGGTGTCAACACCCTTCATTCTTCCTTCAAAAGCTTTCAACCTTCCAATTGCTTTTTGAAAAGACATAGTATTCAAATCAGCAAATTGTTCTATTGAGGCAACAATTGCAACATACCTATCCGGAACGGATGCAAGTAGCTTCTTAACAAGTTTCTTGTCTTCATAAACTGTTCCCAAGCTATTGACTTCTGTTACAATTTTGCCCAACCTAGCCGCAAAGTCATCGATTGATTCGTTGACTTTCATCTTTAAAGATTCAAATTCCGTCTCCAAGGTTTGCAACCTTGCGTCTCGAACCCGATCAACACCCACATACCTGGTCTTCAAAGCTTCCCAGATTTCTTTGGCTGTGTTGAATTTTGAAACTTGAAAAACAAGTTCTTCTGGAATCGCCTGGAAAAGTAACGCAACTGCCATGTGATCTTGCTTATCAACGACTTGTGTTCCTTCCTTTGGTTCCAGTGCATCAAGTATTCCATGGACTCGGAATACCGCTTTAACTCTTATTGCCCATATGTTATAGTTCGTGCTTGTTAACATTGGACATTGAAGAGACGTCTTAGAATGTTCAATAGGTGGTTGACTTGACTCGCCTTGCACCATCCTTCTTGTACGTCTTCTGTAAGTTACAGGTGTTGTTTGTTCGCCTTCCAGCCCTAGGTTTGATCGACTTCTTGCTTAAGTCGAAACCTAGTAAAACCCTTGTGATCGATCAGTTGCTGTTGTAAAAACCAAGAACCCTTGGTCGATCAGTTGCTGTTGTAAAACCAAGAACCCTTGCTCGATCAGTTGCTGTTGTACAACCTGGCTCTTGATACCAATTCAAGTCCACAGGTCTTGAATCACATGCGTTGAAACAAGAATAAACAAATAAAACTGGAACAAACACAAACAATCATGCACACGTTTTTCTTGGAATAAGCTTTCCTTTAATCAGTAAAATATAGGCTCTAAAAACTGATCGGTTTTTTTCATATATCCAACCACAAGCTCGGCTGGTATATATAGGTATTTAGAATATGCTTTCTAATCCTACTACAATTCTAATAAAGCAAAATAGTCCTTAACAAATAAGGAATCCTAATTAAACTAGAATTGTAATTGTCCACATGCTTGGAATCTGTTTTGTCTTTCCATATGCTCGGTCAGACATTGCCAACAGCGT
This sequence comes from Chrysanthemum seticuspe, assembly GCA_019973895.1. NCBI lineage: Eukaryota > Viridiplantae > Streptophyta > Magnoliopsida > Asterales > Asteraceae > Chrysanthemum > Chrysanthemum seticuspe. The sequence continues at coordinate 358,127,481 of BPTQ01000005.1, read as the reverse complement.
ACACCTTCAACAAATCAATATTGCAAAGTAGCTCTTGTTAGCTTAATAAGGTCAGCCAGTACCAGTCAGGTCCCGTACTTGTCTTGTTTGGTTTTGGATTTTACTTTTTTACTATATTGTGTATATGCTACTAGTTTTTAAGTGAATTTGATTAAGTTTTCCTCTGGTTTCTGATGGTCTTATGTCTTTATCTGTGTATATGTCCATGTTTTATGTGTATTATATATGTAACAGGTTATGTAAGTTTTCCTCTGGTTTTGGATTTTACTTTTTTACTATATTGTGAAACACGTGGAATACTACAGATATGTATTGTCTGTGTTGTGATTACCTTTAACATTGTTAAATTTATACAAAGCAATGATCTAATCAACCAAGAACATCAAGATTTCATACAACCAACCTCCCTTTTATTTTTATTCACAACATCAGTCATCCATTTCAAATGTGGATACTAGTTTTGAGTTCAAACCTTACACATAAACAAAAAACAAATTACAACTAAGAACTAATCTCACTTGAATGAGAGAGAGATTTTACACACCGTAAAACTTATCAAAAGCTGATTACAATGAGATAGAATAAGACATTATATAGCTAGATTTTGGTAGATCAGCTCTGTTGTCACTTTGAGTCCTTATCTTTAAGTCCGGGTACAACTTCAGTCCTTGATCTTTAAACCTTTTATCAAATGCAACCTGCACAATAAAACAAAGAACAAACAACTACCCAATATTGACATATTAATCCCTTAGCTTATATTTCCAACATTCCCCCCAAAGCTAAGGCTTATAAATCCTTCAAGTTCAACTGTTCACAAAACTTTCTATGTTCATGAACACTCAACCCTTTTGTAAAAAATCAACAATATTGTTTTCAGATTTGACCTTAATAGTTTTGTTTACACCATCTGCTATCTTTTCTCTGATAAAGAACAAGTCAATCTCAAAATTTTTTGATCTTTCATGTAGCACATGATTTGCAGCAATCTGCATTGCAATACTATTATCACAAACATCTCCACAGGTATAACAACCTGCAACTTAAGATCATTGCAGATCTTTAAAATCCACATAATCTCACAAGTAACACTACATATGGCTCTAAATTCTACTTCTACATAAGATCTAGTCAATAGAGATTGTTTCTTACTTTTCTAGGAAACAAAATCGTCTCCCGAATATACACCAAATCCAATAACAGATTTTCTATTTATTTTACACTTTGCCCAATCAGAGTCCACAAAAACTTTCATATTATAATGACCACTTTTCCCAAATGTTATCCATTTGCCTAGTGACTCTTTCAAATACCTTAAAACTCTAAATGCAAGTTTTAAATGAGACTGCATAGGACTATGCATAACCTGACTTAAGCAGTGAACTGCATAAGACAGATCAAGCCTAGTCAAAGTTAGGTAAATAAGTTTACCAACAAGTTTTTGGTAATTATGTATACCAAGCAAAGGTTCAACTTTGATAGCACTCTTTTGTTTACTCTTTCAGAAACATTAAGAGTCTTGCTTGGTATAAATAATTCTAAACATTAACAAATTTAATAAGTGTCTTGCTTGGTTTGCATGCAAGTATACCAAACTCAGCAAGTAATTCTAAACAATACTTTCTTTGTGTTAAACACAAAACTTTGTTGTCTTCCAACACTTTTCGTCCGTTTTTTTTATGTTTTCGTTAATTTTTTTATGTTTTCGTATGTTATTTTACGTTTTTTTACGATTAACCCATTTGAACCATATTACAAAAGGATTTATAGCGCAAAAAAAGAAAAAAAATAGAAAATAAAAAAAGTACTTCAATAGCACAAAAACAAATGGTCTTCATCCATGAAGATGAAGACTTTAGATCTACCTCTTCTTCTGCAGACATGGTTTGCAGATGAAGAGGTAAAAGCTCTGAAAAAACAAACGACACCTTAGTTAACTTGCAAACTCTTTTATCATCTTTATCAAAATAACCTTGTAGACTTAGTTAAATTGCAAACTCTTTTATCATCTTTATCAAAATAACATTGTAGCGACTGCATATACACATCTTCCACAAGTTCATCATACAAGAAGGCATTATTAACATCAAGTTGAAACAATGACCAACCATTTTGCATAGCAAGACTTATTATGCATCTAACAATTACAATTTTAACCACATGAGAAAATATTTCTTCATAATCTACTCATCCCTTTTTTTATTATAGCCTTTGGCAACAAGTCTGGCTTTGTATCTTTCTATATTTTAAATTGATTTATATTTAATTTGCCAGACCCATTTACTTCTTATTTCCTTTCTACCAATAGGAAGTTCACTTACAACCCAAGTATTATTTCTATTAAGTGCTTCCATTTCAAGATTCATAGCATCAATCCATCTGCTATCTTTAATAGCCTGGTCCAATTACTTTATTGAGACTAGTGGAAAACACATAATTTTCATTACTTAGATTACTATAGTTAACAGTCATATGTTTTAGGTTCAGTTACTTTATTCAGACTAGTGGAAAACACATAATTTTCATTACTTAGATTACTATAGTTAATAGTATTGTCAATACTTAGATTACTATAGTTAATAGTATTGTCAATACCGCATCTGAATTTTCCATCTAAAACAAAATCACTCGGGTTAACTAGCATATTTGATTTTCTACTAGACTTTCTAGTATATGTTTTAAGATCTTCTTATTTGTCTCGTGTTACAACAGGTGTTACAATAGTATTTTGAAACATATCATTAAGTTCTTGATAATAATCATCATTACCCTGAGATACTTTTTCATTTTCTTCAAGTGTTACATTCTCCAATTCATCACTGGCTGCTTCTACTGAGATACTGGGATGCTCCAGCCCATCCTTTACAGTGTCATCAGTTATCTCAGTACCTCCAAGTAATGAATGGTCTATGCCCTCACTTAATTTAGAAGTCTTAACAAACTTTTTCTCTCTCTTATCATCATAAGGATCATGTGAAACTCCTAGGCCAGTGTTAAAAAAGTTTTGACTGTTGGTATTTTGAAACTCCAACTCATATTCTTTATTCACAGAACTATGTTTAAAATGAAAAACTGTTTCACAAAACTTCACATCCCTTGAATAAAAAACTTTATTTGTTTCCAAACTGTATAACTTTTACCCTAAGCATAACCAATAAAAACACACTTTTCTGACCTAGATGCAAACTTATTAGAATTATTTAAAACATTTGAAAAACATAAAAACCCAAAAACTTTTAATAAAGAGAGATTTGGTTCACAATTATAGATCATTTCATAAGGTAATTTTCTAGACATCAAAGAGCTAGGTGTCCTTTTAATTAAGTAAACATCAGTTAGAACACATTCAGACCACATGTTCAAAGGAATCCCCCCTGAAACATGAGGGCTCTAGCTACATTTAGCAAATGTTTTCTTTCTGCTAATCCATTTTGTTGTGGGGTATAAGAACATGAAGTTTGTTGATGAAAACCATTATCTTTACAAAACTTATCTATATTTTGATGTACAAACTCAGTTCCATTGTCACTTCTAAAAACATTTACAGTTTTGCCAAATTGATTTTTAATCAGATTAAAAAGAGGTCCAATGTGTGAAAACACCTCAGTTTTCCCCCTTAACAAGAACACTTAAATAGCTCTAGAAAAGTAGTCAACAATTGTCAGAAAATAATTATACCCTTCTTTACATTGAACTTTGTAAGGACCTAAACATCTAAGTGAATAATCTGTCCAACCACAGCGGTCTGATGTTCACTAAGAGGAAAGGGATCTCTGGTTTGTTTAGCCTTGTGACACACATCACAAGGATCATTTTTGGATTCACTATCAATTTTAAGTTTGTGTTTTAGAATGCTCATGACTTGGTCAGAGGGATGACTAAGTCTGTTATGCCATATGCACTTAGATAAACAACAAACTTGAATGTTATGATTAGTTAACTTTTTACCTGTATTAAGAAAATACAGACCATTACTTTGATTACCGGTCCCCATCTGGGTCGTTAGAACAGAATCCTGAATAACACAAACATCTTCATAAAAAATGACTTTATATTTGTTATCTTTGTTTAGTTTGTGCATAGATAACAAGCTAACTTAATATCTAGGCACAACTAAGACATCATTTATGATCAATTTATCTATCAGTTTTAAGCTTCCAATGTAATTAACTTGAGCTTTAGTACCATTAGGACGACCTACAGTCATATTAAGTCTGGATACATCAACAATATTAAACATGTTTTAAACGGTGTAAGTCATATGTTGACTTGCAGCATAATCAACAATCCAACCAATGTATATATTATATGTGCTTATGTTGGTATTATGATTAAAAAACATTGAATTATAGAAACTTATAACACGGGTTATACCTGCAATGTTTGCAGGCATACTGATGCACCCATATTTTTCACTGATCAAAGCAATTAGCCTCTTATAACGTTCACATGTAAAGGAGTTAGATGAACTAGCAAGCTTATCCTTATGACCTAAAACAACATTGCTACTAGCATTGTTTTGATTAGTTATATTTTTCTTTTGAAGTCCAAATGGATACCCAACTAACTCAAAACATTTGTCAGCAGTATATCCATTCATTTTACAATGTGTGCAAACCAACTTTGGTCTATTTAACCTTCTGAACTGATTGTTATTATTAGTATTCTTATTAGCAGACAAGTCTGAGTTTCTAGAATTGGTCCTAGAAACAAAAGCAGTGTTACCAAACTTAGAAGTATTTTGAGGTGGAGTACTCCAGTGAAACTCATCTCTGGACAAGGTAGCAAAAGCACTTTTCACATCAGGAATAGGATCTGTACTGAGGATTATACTCCTAATTGGAGAATAAACCTCATCTAATCCCATGAGAAATTGCATAAGTTTGATGAGTTTATTATGTTCTTTTAGTTTAGTTAAACCATTACAAGTACACTCATGCAAATTGACTAGGGAGTCATATTGCCTTCACAAAGCATTAAACCTATGATATTATTCGAAGAGAGATATTCCAGATTGTGTGAATGAGTGAATTTTATAATGCATATCGAAGATTATAGATGCATCTTGTTTATTATATGTTTCTTCTAGTTCATCCCAAACTTCTTTAGCATTTTTAGAGAATATTTGACCCATAAACACATCTTGTGAAACACATCCAAGAATCCAAGAAAGAACTACAAAATTACACCTATCCCATTGTTCTTGCAAAAAACAACCTCAATTGGCCTTTTGATTTTACCATTTATAAAATCAAGTTTGTTTTTGTGTGAATTGCTATAGTAAGAGCAGCAGACCGAATCTTATAATTTCCAGTCCCTTCCAATTTAAAACTTATTAAAGGTATACCAAGTATCATTATTGTACAAGAATAAGGGATCAAATTAATCAAGATGAACCTCACTTGATCCGGATCCAGAAGATTTATCCTTATCAACCATAATGAAAGATAAAAAATAACCAAAGAAACAAAAACAAATACACCTTATTACTACTTGAGTCACAGTTAACCACCAATTAATCAACAACTCCAACAATCACAATCAATCCCTTAATCTATCCCTTCCACCAATTCTAAAATCACTGTAAAAGAAAATTTCCTAAAGAGGGTGTGAAAGGGGTTACATTGCACGTAACTCCAAGCTAGAATGATCATGCAAGAAGATCAATCAAGAACAATGTACAGCGGAATCAGAATCTTTTCACCTGAAAATCAACAAGAACAAGTTAGATTGAAGTCATGTACACTTATAACAACACAAATAACAACATAATAATCAATTACTAACAAATAAAATCAAGAAGACTCAAATCCTGGATTAGGGTTTGATACAGTAAACCCTAATTTTGAAGACACTCAATGAATTACTGGATCTAAAAGATCTTAACCAATAACAACTGATTAACACTCATTAATCAACCTCAACAACACTGGACTGAAAACTCATAATTTTTAGAAAAACTCTATGATTTGAAATTATCAATTGACCTTCAATTAACACCTAAATCAACTTTTCAACCACTAATTGAACGATTAACACCACAATCTAGTAAGATCTGAACTCAAAACAAGAAAATCCCAAAAAAATTTTAAAACCGTAATTTTTTTAAAACCGATTTATGATATATATAAAAAAAAAACTTTGTGTCAAAGCCAACTTGACTCTAATACCATGTTAGATTTACACAAAGCAATGATCTAATCAACCAAGAACATCAATATTTCATACAACCAACCTTCTATTTTATTTGTATTCACAACATGAGTCATCTACTTCAAATGTGGGTACTGGTTTTGAGTTCAAAACTTACACAGAAACACAAAACAAATAACAACTAAGAACTAATCTCACTTGAGAGAGAGATATTTTACACACATTAAAACTTATCAAAAACCAATTACAATGAGACAGAATAAGACATTATATAGCTGGGTTTTGGTAGATCAGCTCTGTTGTCACTTTGAGTCCTTATCTTTAAGTCCGGGCACTTTTATCAAATGCTACCTGCACAATAAAACAAAGAACAAACAACTATCCAATATAGACATAATGAGCCCTTAGCTTATATTTCTAACAAATATGTTCCCTGAAATGCTGGCCGCGGTTTAGTTGATATTCTAGTCAGTAATGTTGTGATTTACTATATTCACTGATTAGTGATAACAAGCGATGCGAATATCAAACCTTTTAGAAATGAGACGACAATCTGCTAAAGTTAGTGTTGGTGGTGTGTTCCCAGAACAGGGTTAGATAATCAACTTCAGCAGAAACAAGCAACTATTCAGCAGAAACAAATACCACTAGGTGGTTACCGGATATCACTTGGAATCGTGTGATCACTTTCCAAAGTAAAATATTTGACCCTAATGCCTGGGTTACACGAATATCTACTTGGGATAAGACCAAATGCATTTATGGAATTAGGCACAATCAATAACCCTTTCGCTTAGAAGTGCTTAGTGTTTTCTGTCTGTACTTCATGCATATCTTGGCTACTCCAACGGAATTATGAGTATTAATCGGCCCATTAATAGCCTCATAATTATCCCCATTATAGCCGTTAGTGGTTACATGACCAATTAAACGTGGTCATTGTGCAGTTGTAACTGCCACTTGAATAGGTCAAAGCCCGTTACAAGCAGTACTATCATCAGTACTTTCATAGCACTATCAGTGGATACACTGCTTCAGTGGAAACACTGATTCAGTGGAAACAGTGCTTCAGTGGAAACACTGCTTATCAGTGGAAACCACAAGCAGTACTTTCCACAAGCAGTACTTTCAACTAGCACTACCAATACAAACCACTATAAGAGTCAGGGTGTTCATGGACCTTATGGGTGTACACTCCGTACCTCCTAACCTATTACAAGGTGTGAACTAATCCCACAAGTGCACTAAATTTTCCAACAATCCTCCCCAAATTTAGTTCACTTCCTTTGCATGAAAAATAAACATCAAGCAAAACATGTGCATAAACGAAAATGTCCTGAGGATTGAATTTCCATCTTAGTAAATTACACGTTCAAATATTTGAGAATCAGGGTGTTCTAAGAATTAAACCCTTCAACCCATTTGAATACCTGAAGATAAAATACACACAAGTTTTCAAACACTTAAAAGCTCCTGACACTATACAAGCCATGTGTCCATATCCAAATTCATAAATGTTGTAAAAGCTAAAAGTCCAAAGCTTACTGAAGCGGCAAAACTTCAACATTTACATAGGTGGTTCCTCTTTATTCATGCTCCTGCCAAGCACTTTTTCAAAGAAAATTAACCATTAAGAAGTAAAGACTTCATCCTCCTTTCAGCAGGTTCTGAGCACAACCTTGGGATGTAAATAAAACATGTGCTCCAGTCCATTGAATGTTCAGCTTTCCACATTGAACTCAGCTCCCAAGTTTCCTTAGGAGGGAGTTGGGTGTCCTAGCATTCAGTGACTAAGTTGGACTTAAACCCATCCCTTTAGCAGACTTTATAACCAAGTCTCTAGCTAGTCCCTTCATCAAGTGATCAGCTAAGTTCTGTTGAGATCTAACAAACTCTATAGATACCACCCCATTCATGATAAGCTCACGAATCATGCTATGCCTGACACCTAAGTGTCTAGACTTACCATTGTACATCTGGCTATAAGCCTTAGCCAATGTAGCTACACTATCACACCGGGTAGAGATAGGTGCTATAGGTTTAGGCCACAATGGAATCTCAAGAAGCAAGTTTTTCAACCATTCAGCTTCTTTACCAGCAGCTGCTAAAGCCACAAATTCAGATTCCATTATTGAACTGGTGATGCAAGTTTGTTTCTTGGATGCCCAAGAAATTGCACCTCCACCAAGTAGGAATACCCAGCCACTGGTAGACGAATTGTCTTCAGTGTTACTGATCCAACTTGCATCAGTGTAACCTTCCAACACTAATGGGTAACCAGTATATGAGAGACTATAATCCATAGTTCTCTTCAAATACTTTAGTACCCTCTGAACTGCTTGCCAGTGATGAGCACTAGGATTACTAGTATACCTGCTTAATTTTCCCACTGCAAAACCAATGTCAGGTCTTGTACAAGTCATGGCATACATCAGGCAACCAATTACCCTAGAATACTCAAGTTGAGATACAGCCTTGCCATGATTAGGCATCAGCTTCTCACAAGTATCCATAGGTGTACTCACTGGAGTACAATCAAAGTAATTGAATTTCCTCAGCACCTTTTCAATATAATGAGACTGAGAGATAGAAATTCTTTTACTTTCATGTTTAATCCTTATACCAAGGATAACATCAGCCTCCCCTATGTCCTTCATGGAGAACCTTGATGACAAAAATTCCTTTGTCAGGTCAACTTGATTTTGGTCAGTGCCAAAGATCAACATGTCATCAACATATAGACAAATGATGACTCCTTTACTAGATTCATCAAATTTGCTATATACACATTTCTCAGCCTGGTTAAGAACAAAACCACTTCATCAAATTTTTGATGCCATTGCTTAGGTGCCTGCTTAAGTCCATAAAGAGACTTAATTAGTTTACACACTTTGTTTTCATTACCAGGCAAGATGAAGCCCTGAGGTTGGTTCATATAAACCTCCTCTTCCAATTCACCATTCAAGAAAGCTGTCTTCACATCCATCTGATGAATAACCAGATTGTGAATAGATGCCAAAGCAATCAGCAGTCTTATGGTACTGATACGAGCCACAGGGGCATAAGTATCAAAATAGTGTATCCCTGACTTTTGTTTAAAGCCATGAATAACTAATCTAGCCTTGAACTTTTCAATAGTTCCATCTACCTTCACTTTCCTTTTGAAAATCCATTTGCAACCCAGAGGCTTGCAACCTGGTGGTAGATCAACCAACACCCAAGTGTTGTTGCCCATGATGGAATCCATCTCATCATTGATTGCTTCTTTCCAGAAAGCAATGTCCTGGGACTTCATTGCTTTTTCAAATGTTTTGGGGTCATCCTCAACAATGAAGCAATAGGAGTATTGGTCTGAGACATCATCCCTGGTTCCTTTAACTAAGTATAGTTGAAACTTAGGTCCAAATGACTTTGGATTCCTGACCCTTTTGCTCTTCCTAAGCACAGGTTCAGGTTGCTGAACCACAACCTCATCAGGGACCACTGATGGTTCATCATCAGGGACCTCTGATACACCAATGTCATGAGTTCCATTAGGAATCCTCTGACTTGGTCTAGGGACTGATGAGAATCTATTCTTATCAAAGTCTGCATCCCTTGATTCTATTATTGAGTTAACTGAAACATGTTCATTAGGTTCAATAACATAGAACCTAAAAGCCTTGGAATGCTCAGCATATCCAACAAAGATGCAGTCAATGCCTCTTTCACCCAAAGTCTTTTGCTTTGGATCAGGGAGTCTTACAACAGCCCTACAACCTCAGACCCTGAGATAGTTCAGGTTGGGTTTCCTTTTAGTCCAGAGTTCATAAGGGGTAACCTTGTTCCTTTTGTTGGGAACCCTATTTAGCAAATAGCAAGCTGTTAACATAGCTTCACCCCAGAACCCTTGACTCAGTCCTAAATAGGACAACATAGAATTAACCATCTCCTTCAGCACCCTGTTTTTCCTTTCAGAAATACCATTTTGCTGAGGAGTATAAGGGGCAGTCGTTTCATGGATTATACCAACAGACTGAAAATACAGAGTATCCATGTACTCACCTCCCCTATCAGTCCTTAATCTTTTGATCAAAGAAGCAAGTTGTAATTCAACATCAGTTTTAAACACTTTGAATTTATCTAATGCTTCATCCTTGGTATGCAATAAATAAACATAACAAAACCTAGAAGCATCATCAATAAATGTCACAAAGTACTTCTTGTTCCCCAAAGAGGGAGTGACATGCAAATCACACAGGTCACTGTGTATAAGCTCCAAGAGATTAGTCTCACGACTAACACCCTGAAAAGGTTTCTTGGTAATCTTGGTCAACATGCAAGTTTTACACTTTTCAGTGTCCATGTCAAAAGTTGGGATCAACCCATCCTTAGACATATCTTGCAACCTTTTATAATGAACATGGCCAAGTCTAGCATGCCACAGGGTAGAGACAGTCAGGTCAGTGGTGGTCACACAGGCTGAATTTACACTATCAGTGGAAATAAATACACTATCAGTGGAAATGTTAAGCCTGAACATTTGATTACATAAATAACCAAAACCAATAAAAACACCATGCTTAGAAAGCACAAATTTATCAGACTCAATAACTTGTTTATATCCATGATTATTCAAAGCACTACTTGAAACCAAGTTCTTCCTTATATCAGGAACATGAATAACATTAAACAAAGTTACAATCTTTCCTGAACTAAACCTAAGACCTACACAACCACGACCATGCACCGAGGCTGTTGACTCATTTCTCATGTGAAGAATAGAACCATCATTCAGTGACTCATAAGTCTTGAACCAGCTTCTATCTTTACACACATGAACTGTTGCACCAGAGTCAACCCACCACGCAACATCATCATCCTGCACATAAAATGATTCAGATACATATGTAACATAATAAATCTGAAAAGACTTATTAAACATATTCTGACCTTTCAGTGAGTTGGCTGAACCACCACTCCCTGAACCATTAGTGCCTGATCCATTGGCTTTACCACCAATTTTAACACCTTTGCAGTCCCTTTTAATGTGACCAGTCTTGCCACATTTCCAACAAGTAGGTGTTGCCTTCTTGTTAGGATCTGCCCTTGTGTTATCATGATATTTGCGTTTGCCTTTGTTGTCATTGTACCTGGTGGAGTTGTTATGCTCAACTATATTGACAACAGATGGTCCAGTAGCATTGCTACTCTTTGGCTTGTCATTATCCTGCACCCCGAGAGAATCCTCAATGCGCAGAAGACTGCCCAACTTAACCAGAGTTAATTCCTCTTTCTTATGCTTTAAGATATGCTTGAAATCTTTCCAAGAAGGAGGAAGTTTATCAATAACACAAGAGACTGAAATAGCCTCATCCATGTGCATATTATGTTGTGTAAACCTTCCAAGTATTCCCAGAATTTCATTGTATTGTTCCATAACTTGTCTTGAATCAGTCATTTTGTAATTTGTGAAATTACTAACAAGGAACTTCTTACTTGATGCATCCTCAGCCATATATTTGGCATCCAAGGAATCCCACAGTTCTTTGGAAGATTCAAAGTTCTGATAAATATCAAACAAAGAATCAGACATACCATTCAGAATAAGACCTCTGCATATGTAGTCATCATTCTCCCATTTGCTCCTCCTCCTGATCTGCTCCACAGTAGCATCATCACCATCATCAGGAATAGGTGTGGTTAGCACATACACCACACTCATGCTTGACCGCAAGAAATGCATCTTCTTCTGCCACCTCCTAAAATCCACCCCTTCAAACTTGTCCAGCTTAGCAAAGTTTGAAGCCATGTGTTTCATTGCAGCAGTTGCCATTGATTATCACAAAATAGTTTACTTTGATTGTTGGTGGTGTGTTCCCAGAACAGGGTTAGATAATCAACTTGAGCAGAAACAAGCAACTATTCAGCAGAAACAAATACCACTAGGTGGTTACCGGATATCACTTGGAATCGTGTGATCACTTTCCAAAGTAAACTATTCGACCCTAATGCCTGGGTTACACGAATATCTACTTGGGATAAGACCAAATGCATTTATGGAATTAGGCACAATTCAATAACCCTTTCGCTTAGAAGTGTTTAGTGTTTTCTGTCTGTACTTCATGCATAATCAGATATCCTATTTATAGGATAATACTCTTGGCTACTCCAACGGAATTATGAGTATTAATCGGCCCATTAATAGCCTCATAATTATCTTCATTATAGCCGTTAGTGGTTACATGACCAATTAAACGTGGTCATTATGCAGTTGTAACTGCCACTTGAATAGGTCAAAGCCCGTTAGAAGCAGTACTATCATCAGTACTTTCATAGCACTATCAGTGGATACACTGCTTCAGTGGAAACACTGCTTCAGTGGAAACACTGCTTCAGTGGAAACACTGATTCAGTGGAAACACTGATTCAGTGGAAACACTGCTTATCAGTGGAAACACTGCTTATCAGTGGAAACCACAAGCAGTACTTTCCACAAGCAGTACTTTCAACTAGCACTACCAATACACACCACTATAAGAGTGAGGGTGTTCATGGACCTTATGGGTGTACACTCCGTACCTCCTAACCCATTAGAAGGTGTGAACTAATCCCACAAGTGCACTAAATTTTCCAACAGTTAGCAGGCATAGAAAAAGGACTTCCATTTATTAACGATGTATAAATGGAGACTCTAACTCCAAGTTCAGCCAATTCACACATGTGATAAAGATAGTTAGATAGGTGATTTTGATGCTGGCACTTTTGTTTATATAAACTTGACTTGACAACATAAAACATAATAAAACTCTAATATTGATTGATATGTGGAAAAGTTTGCCTATACATAGAAACCCCATGGACACGGTCGCTAAGAAATGACCTGCTAACAATTGATTACACGGATACCTATCATACTAGCCTTCATATATAATGTGTTAACAGCACAATTGTGGGTGGATGATGAATGAAATTCGGGTATTTAACTACACATAATAGTTATTTCAAAAGTTTATGTTTGCCATTGTTTTGGTTAATAGTACTTGAAATTGATGGTTAGCCCAAAACAGATCAATATACAACCCATTCTCACTAAATTTATTTTCCTTGCTGCATAATGCTAACTTTTACGAAAATGTTGGTCGGAGTAAATGTTTATCCCTTCCATTTTACTCACATTTAAGAAGTGCATTTACTCTCATTTGAACTCACAGTGGGTCCCTGATCCTATCAGCGACCTTAAGAGTTCACTTGCAAACTTATTATGTGTATAAGTTTGCTTCATCAGAGGGCATTTATATTGTCATTCAATTAAGTATAGTACTTTGTAATTCTTTGATTTCAACAAATAAGATTTACACGATTGAAAGTTAATTTTGTGTTTGCTTATAAACTGTGTTATACTCTCTCCGTCCCAAAATTAATGTCTTCTAACAAAAAACGCACGGTTTAAGAAAAATATAATTATTATTAGTTTCTCTCTCTTACTTTTTGGAGAATAACAGTTTTACTGTTAACTAATTAATTACTTTTTTTTAAGTTTGTAAACTCGATCAAACTTCTTTATCTAATTTTAGCAGTGTACAATCAAATTGAGAAAATCTCAAAAAACAAGCGTGGACTATCACATTCTTTAGTAATTCGGTCAAGGATTTGGAAACTAGAATTAGTGATAACAAGTGATGCGAATATCAAAGCTTTTAGAAGCGAGAGTGCAAGACGGCAGCCTGTTGAAGTTAGCATGCATAGAAAAAAGGGACATGCAGTTATTAACGATGTATAAATGAAGACTCTAACTCCAGGGTCAACCAATTCACACATGTGATAAAGATTGTTAGATAGGTGATTTTGATGGTGGCACTTTTGTCTATATAAACTTTACCTGACCACATAAAACGGAATTAAACTCTCATATTGATTGATATGTGGAAAATTTTGCCTATACATAGAAACCTCATAGACACGTCGGATTTAACCGGTTATCATAGGTTACAAATAAGAAAGTAACAAATTTAATCGGTTGAAACAACTTAAGTAACTCAGTTGACAGTTTTGAAACTTTCGCAAACTTTAGTAACTTTTTTGTATATTAACCTATTATTTCGGCTACAAAAATCATTCTTTCCTTGTAAACCATTCACCAAATAAAAGGTTAAATATCAATGATTATTTTGACTACAAACATCACTCCTTCCTTATAAAAAATTCAACGAATAAAAGCTTAAATATCAACCTAATATCACCCCGTTACCGGACATATCCAACACATTGACATTTACACGAATCATGATATATAAATGAATTTTGCTAACAACAATCACAAACATATTTATAATCAATATAAAATGGAAAATTAAAAAAATAATTCTATCTATTACATAATCACCAACAATGTTTTTTTTTATGTTCATTTTTTAAAGTCTAGCACAACATGCACTACTTACACTCACCATCACGGCTTGGGTGAAATACTATAAACAAACCTGAGAACCTGTTTTTTTCACATTGCTCAACCGTGAAATACAAATATTGAACCGCTCACATCACAATAGTAGTAGCGTAAAGGGCTGAAACTTCATGGGCAGTGCTTTGCACGGCATAAAAAAAATACCAAGTCAATAAAACAAAAGCAATCGTGTGGTCACACTTTCATGCATGATTGTTTGCCAAGTCAAGCTCCACATCCCTTATTAGTCAAGCTCCACAAATGGTTGATGTATCAACAACTTGTACTCTTTGCTTCATTGGCTTCATGTTTAACGCTCCTCAAGGCAGTAACTCTACCAATAGTTTGTTTCATCATTTTATTTAGACACAAGTATAAAACTTGCCAAACTCACATTAGATTTCCAACAGTGAGAAACTGCTGGCAAATCAAAAGTTCAGTACATATAATAATAATAATGTTACTCCCATATATTACTTTCTTCTCTCTAATGCTATCATCTTGCAGTTCATTAGACACCTTAACTGTTTTTCAAAACATCACAGATGGTGAAACCATTGTTTCAGGAAACGAAAGATTCGAGTTGGGCTTCTTTAGCCCAGGAAGTTCGAAGAATCGATACCTGGGGATATGGTATAAGAACACATCACCTCATGCAATTTTATGGGTTGCTAACCGTGAAACTCCACTTATCGATACCTCAGGAGTGGTTAAATTGGACAGCAATGGAAACCTGTCCCTTGTCAATGGCAGTGGTTCCATCACTTGGTCATCCAACTCCTCGGCATCTGGCACAAATGTGAACCCCATAGCAAAATTCTTGGATACAGGAAATTTTGTTATCATGAGTGAAAATCTTCTCAACAAGGAAAATTACATTTGGCAAAGCTTTGATCACCCTGGAGATACCTACATACCAGGAATGAAGTTAGGCAAGAACTTTGTAACAGGAAGAGAATTATATCTGACTTCTTGGAGGAGCGCAGATGATCCTTCCCCAGGTGAGTATACATTCCGGTTTTTAATGGTTAAGGGTAAATACGTTCAAGTATACATTAGGAAAAGCTCTGTTATTACATCAAGATTTGGGCCATTAACTGGTACGTCATCTGCTGGCCACCCAAACTATACGCGTGACCCTACTGTTCGGAACAAAAGTGACCTGATTGAGAATCAGAACGAGATGTATTACATGTTTACTTTAGATAGCCCATTTTTGATAAAAGGGGTATTAACTCCCGATGGCAAGATTGAGAATTTTCGGCTGGATTTGCAAAGCCAAGAATGGATGCTTAATATGATTTTTCCCGTGGATTATTGTGACAACTATGGACTATGTGGCCCATATGGAATATGTAGTATGTCTACAGATCGTAATTGTGTCTGCTTGAAAGGTTTTGAGCTTAAAAACCCACAAGAACTGAATCGATATAATGGGACTAGTGGATGTCAACGGAGTAGAACCTTGGATTGTGGGCCTGAAGAGGGATTCCAGAAGTTTTCAGACATGAAATTGCCAGACACGCAAAATGCTGTTTATGATACCAATATGAACCTCCAGGAATGTGAGGTAGCTTGTAAGCGTAATTGCTCTTGCACCGCGTATGCAATTCCAAACATGACTGCAGGTGGAGTTGGATGTTTGCAATGGTTTGGTGATTTGGTTGATGTTCGAGTGTACCCACAAAACGGGCAAGATCTTTATGTCAGACTGGCAGCCTCTGAATTATCAGGTAAGCCAGTACATTACTAATACTAAGGCAATTTCCTATTCATATGATGTTTGGTTCCATCCTATTATTCAAGTTTTTACATTGGGTTAATAACCTTTTAAAGCACTATACTTGTCAAGAATAGCAGTTCTGCGTAGCGAACTAAAAAAATAACTCTTTTAGACCTTAAAGTTGACATTTTTGTCTTTCTTTAAGTATTATGACCATACTATGACCATTTTACCCTTTCTAAATTTTTTTCGAGATACTTTTTTTTTCGAAATTTTTTTTCCAAAATTTTTTTTTGAATTTTTTTTTCGAAATACTTTTTTTTGAAATTTCTGAAATTTTTTTTTGAATTTCTTTTTTTTTTGGAAATATTTTTCGAAGGGTAAAATGGTCATAATATGATCATAATACTTAAAGAAAGACAAAAATGTCAACTTTAATGTATAAAAGAGTTATTTTTTTAGTTCGCTACGCAGAACTGCCATTCTTGACAAGTATAGTGCTTTAAAAGGTTATTAGCCCTTTTATTACACTTAAGTGTGCAACTCTTAATTATGTTGGATAAATATGATTTACAAACTAAAGGAACAGCTGTTCATAGGAATTTAGCAGCAAAGGAATATGTTATTTATTGCTGTAGATTTGACAATGTTTTGTTTGCTTTAACTTTGTAATATCTCTTAGATCTCCGTTCCAGCTTCAACAGAAAAAAACGAGTAGTTATTGAAGTTAGTTTGTCAATATCAACTGGACTGATTTTGTTGGGCCTGATATTTAAACTCTACACTTGGAGTAAAAGGAAGAAGAGATCAGATGCAGAAAGAGAAGGCAAGTGATCAATCTGAATTTCTATATATATTACCTTATGATAAACATTTGACAACCACACGTCATTTTTTCTAGGGCTACTGATAACTTTTCAGTTGACAACAAACCAGAACGGAAGTATAGATGTTCCTTTGTATAGCTTATCTCAAGTTTCTAGGGCTACTGATAACTTTTCAGTTGACAACAAGCTGGGAGAAGGTGGGTTTGGTCCAGTTTACAAGGTAAATAATATGAATAAGTACATGTTAAACAAGTTGGGGTGAACAGGTGTGATAATCAGTTAAATATTTTTATACCTTTACATTCACCAAAAAAGCATGTAGTAAATATGTTCGTCTCCAGGGTGTGCTAGAAGGACAACAGATTGCTGTGAAGCGGCTCTCAAAGTCCTCTCGGCAGGGGCTTGACGAATTTGAGAATGAAGTCATCTGTATTGCTAAACTTCAGCATCGGAATCTTGTGAAGCTCTTGGGATACTGCATTGAAGGCGATGAGAGAATGTTACTTTATGAATACATGCCTAACAAAAGTCTAGACGGTTTCATATTTGGTTGGGCTCTCAGCTTTTTCAATCTTGTAAAATAAAAATGATACCCAAATTGAAATTGCAAAGGAATATAATGTTTATTAATAACTAAGTTGTTGCAAATTAATGCAGATGGAATAAGAAAGTCATTACTTGATTGGCCACAAAGGTTCCACATAATTAACGGAATTGCTCGAGGTCTTCTTTATCTTCACCAAGATTCCCGGCTTAAAGTTGTACATAGGGATTTAAAAGCGGGGAACATTTTACTTGATCATCATATGCGTCCAAAGATATCTGACTTCGGTTTGGCCAGAATGTTTAAAGAACACGAAAGTGAAGCAAATACCAAGAGAGTAGTGGGAACCTTGTAAGAATCCGTAAAGTTTGTATAGTTTAATGCATTTTATATATACAGTGTGTATTTATTTCCATGGTCTTTTGTTCTATTCAGAGGATACATATCTCCAGAGTATGCAGTGAATGGTCTCTTCTCGGTAAAGTCAGATATATTCAGCTTTGGGGTTTTAGTGTTGGAGATTGTGAGCGGGAAGAAAAATAGAGGTTTTGTTCATGAAAAACACCATGATCATCTTCTTGGACATGTAAGTGTGTTGAATATAATCATCCAATGATGAAAACATATACAGATATACAAATATGCAAATTTCAGTATGATATGGCTACTGAAGGTCCATAAACACACATTTGTGATCAAGTATGAGCATATAAATACATAAACAGGATATGATATAGATGTACGACCTTTCTGATTTGAACTAATTTGTGTTTGTTATTTGGATTCATTTAGGCATGGAGACTTTGCAAAGAAGGAAAGTCTCTCGATTTACTTGATGAATGTTTATGTAACTCCTATTCTGTTTCTGAGGTGTTGCGATCAGTACACGTTGGCCTATTGTGTGTGCAACAACGAGCAGAAGATAGACCTTGCACACCGTCAGTTGTTGCCATGTTGGGTGGAGAAGGTTCTCTACCTTCTCCCAAACAACCTGGCTTCTTTATTCAAGGAAGTGACATCTACTCCCCTTCATGTCTTCGTTCACCATCATCGGTTAATGGAGTAACATTAACTGAGATAGACGGTAGATAATAAAAAGATTTGGTTTACTCATGTTAATGGTCATTTTTATAAGTCTATTTATGACATAAAGAATGTATATATAGTGGATCATTGTGTACTTATCATATCAACAAAAATGTGTGTTTGTATGTATCTATGTAACTTTTTTCAATTCTAGCATTTGATGTTGCTACATGTAGTTCTTATCAAGCAGTGTATCTCATAATCTCACTTGAATAATAAATTAAGGTTTTTTTATTAACTTATTTTAACAAATCAAACAGTTCCGACCAACGACTAACAAGGCGATGCGAATATCAAAACCTTTTTGAAGCGAGACGACGGTCTGCTGAAGTTAGCAGGCATAGAATACAGGGACAAGTATTATTAATGATGTATGAATGAAGACTCTATCTCCTAGGTCGACCAATTCACATATGTGATAAGATAGGTGATTGTGATGCTGGCTATATAAACTTGACTTTACGACATAAAACGGAATAAAAATATTAAGGAAAAACTACTGTTAGAATAGATTGATATGTGGAAACTTTTGCCTATACATAGAAACCCCATGGACACGGTCTCTGAGAAATGACCCGCTAACAATTGATTACACTGATGCCTATCATACTAACCCTCATGAATAATGCGTTAACAACACCACAACTGTGGGTGAATGATGAATGAAATCCGGGCATATAACTACACATAATAATAATTTCACAAGTTTATGTTTGCCATAGTTTTGGTTAGAGTAAATTGCAAAAAAATGTCCCTTTGGTTTTCTGATTTTGCAAGTTCTTTCATTACCCATATATTATTTTTTTTTTTATTTTTTTTTTGGGCAAATTATGCCACTACTTTTCACTTTTGCTGAAAATTATGTCCTTGGGAACAGTGAAATGACTAATATATACTTGTCTTCTTCCCCCTTTGATTTTCTATTGATTTTCAATTAATTTTATTCCAAAATCAAGAACAAACCCAGAAATTAAAAAAACCAAGTCCACCAAGAACACAAACACACAAACCTAGATTTGATCATATACAAACACAATCAAAATCCCCTCACTCAAAAACAATTTTACCCAAACTCAATCAATCAAGAACACAACTTTTATTCATACCCGGTCACCGCTTTTATTCATACACCACTTTTTATGAGGATCTTGTAATCCTACATTCCGGACTACAAATTGTTTGGTGTTTATATGGTCTAGTTGTTGGATATTATGTTAAGGCTGTATAGTTTAAGTTATATATTAATTTCCTTTACTATATACTGTAATAAGGAGTATGTTGGGGGTTATTAGAGTTAAGATCAAATAAGAAGATTACTTAAAATAACAAGGAATAAGAAGAACTATAACCGCAAATTCGAGATGCATCGACCTAAATTAGATGCATCCCTATAATCTTAGATGCATTATAACACACAATATTGTGTTTTCTAGCTTTTAATCAGATGCATATATGTATATAGATGCATTTCATGATTTCTCTTGTTTTTTGTTCCTCTGCACATGCCGAAATCATAAAAATCAATTTGCACCATCTATACATCAAATTAACTTTCGAAACTCAAGATCTTGCATCTATATGAATAGAAGTGCATCTAATGCAAGTCGTTGCATCTCAAATGCGTAGTTTTGGTCACTTCTCACATCTTCTTGTTTTAATTTACTTCTCACTGGATCCCTACTCGGGGTTATAAATTAATCTTTGATATACTATTTTGGTTAACTAAGTGATAAATGTGGTTTACTTGACTGGAGAGAAATAGAGACCAATTCCTCCACTAGTCGCATGCAACTAAACCACGTTTTCATGCAGAAAAATAGGAATTTTGAATTTGATGGAAAGATGTCTTCAACTGCCAATTGTTTTATACATATGTTTTGTTTTCTTAGCTAAGAGACAGAAACAAGACAATCACTTGATAAAGGCTTTCAAAAGTTCCCTCTATAATTGATCTTGGCTGTTTTACTTGTAACTTAACCCGCCACATACTCGAGTCATGTTTTCTGCTCCGCCAAATGCATTGTGTTGTGATCATTTTGCTGACAACAAACAACATGGGTCTGCATCAAATCCTTGGGTGTTTATGTATGGAGGCTCGCAGCGAATAAAGCACGTAAAAACTGTTAGTACAAAAAGTGTGACGGGTTAGAATATGTTTATACGATGCGTGTTGGGCTGGACCAACAAGCTACTGATGGGCTAAACCTATACTAATCCAAGTGAGAGATTGAATCCTTGCACAAGTGAAAGTAAACCGTTAGCCTTACCATATTGACGGACCCCACGATTAAGCTCCGGCATGAGAGTAAGTATACATTCTTGTTAGAGATAATAAAGATGTGTGTGTTATTATGTGAGAGAAAGTTGTACCTTATGAGGGGATTAGAACTCCTTTTATAGGCGAGACTAATGCTATGTTTCTAACATGTTTGCTATGCCCCGAATATATTCGTGATGAAGGAAGAGTCAAATCATTCGAATGGGCATTTAAGATATGCGGAAAATAGGAGCACGACTTCGAGTCTAGCTACAAGACTCATAAAAAAAGAAAAGCGCTTCGTGGGAGGTAACTCATGCTTAATTTTTTGCTTGTTTTTTTTTTTTCAATTTTGTTTGTGTGTTTATATTTTTTTTTTCATTGTTGTTTATTCTCATGTTAAACACTATGAAAATGCTTTATTTTGTTTTTAACTTCGTCTTAATTGCATACAAAGGTATTTTACAAAAAGATAAGGGTAGAGAATATCACATATCTTTTTAAGAATATGAACATGAGATTAGCAATAATTGAAATTGTATATATTTGTGTGTTTGTTAGTCAAATGCTTGTATTGAGTCATAATGGATGTTTTACAGAAATTTTTCCAGGTTTTATTGAGGTAAATTTTCTAGAATTTTTCCAGAAAAACGCATCAGACCAATTTTTATCAGGAAACCTGACGACGTCAGGCTATGTGGAAACAGAATGTCAGTTTTCCTTTTCTGTGTAACTTGTAATTTTTGGAAATTCTCAGGTCTTAATTTTCTAAAAAAACTGCAAACATTCATTCCATAAGCATTTTATCTTACTTGCTTTCTAGTTTAGTTTTGTTTCATATATAGTTTTACTGCGGATTTTACGCGAAGGTTTCATTTTGTTTTCTTAAAAGTGTGTAGGTTATATTAGACAAGAAGAAGAAACACATATTGAAATAAGCACTTATTACTTATTCATTCTTATTGGAGGAAGATTTAACCGCAACTTCATACATATCCTACCGAGCTAATCAGGGGAGTACTAGTTTCTTTCTCTTTTAACTTACCTTCCTTTATCATAACTTCAATACTTTCTTGCAACATTGGGGACAATGTTCAGTTTAAGTGTATGGAGGAGAATAAAACAAGAACTTAGAAACTATTCACTCACTTGATTATTTGTTTTGTTCTTGGTAATTTGTGTGATAAACTATGAGAAATATTTGTCTGGGCCATTTTAGCACCAAATTTAAAATTTTTTATGACATTTACAAGTTAAACTTTAGTCTTAATAAAGCGTCTTATGGATAGGAGTTATATGACTAGCACAAAAACCGTTTACCACTCAAATTCCACCCCAACAATGTGAGGTTCGTCCCTAGATCTTTAGGAATAAAAGCATCCATATTTAATGCTTAGTGAATGTACTGGTAGTATAATAGATTCTAGAACTTTTTTCGTGATGCATTTCGAGATCGCTAGTGAGACTAAATTCGTGTAGTTAGGATTAACTAAATGATAAGAGGCATTAGGATAACCCTTGTTTGAAACATGTAATATAATTACCTCTTCCACATCGGTTGAGTAATTTTCCCCACACCTTGCGATGTACTCATCTTTAGTACACGATACCCCTATTTAACCCCTCAGAGCCCAAATTTTACACCCAAATCGCCTTAGCTTACCTTGTATGCACTCATCTTTAGTGCATTATTGTTATCATTATTAAACCTTTAGTTCAATTATCTAGTTGCTTGCAAGGTTGCTAAGTCGAGTCATATCATTTGTAAACAGTTTTGGGACGATTGAGACTCATGGGTTAAAGTAATATTTTATGGAGTAACGGGAAATAACGATAAATTTAAATTCATATTGTCTACGTAATTAAATACTCCAAGTGTTTAATCTTTTCTAATCGGGTCAATTAGTTTAGAGTAATAAAAACTCAAGTGTAGGGATACTCCTATAAATCCCTTTATGTTGATGTTATCTTAGAGGATGGTAGAATAAAAGTGTATAAAAAATTTTACAAAAAAAACAAATCGAAAAAAATAGAAAAAAGAGTTGTTGAAAAAAAAATGAAAAAACATACGAGCTATCACCCTACATCTATCTTTATTGTTTATGTTTTTTTTAAAGTTTATGTTTGTATTTTGTTTCAAGTTGTTTATTGTTAGTGAGTCGAGTCTTGGCTTAGTAACGCCACGTCTTTCATTCTTGTAACATAAGATTTTTTATTTGCCACCACTAAATATCCCCTATCTAACAAAACCTTTTATTTCCCTACCCTAAGCCTAACGTTACAACCCTTGTAAAGACCTCTTAGATAGTTATTCCTAGGTGCTTAAGCCAAAGCGATGGAGGTTTGATCTATTCTCAAGCCTATGGTAATATATCTACTATGACAGGTAGTGAGTGTTTATCTTCCATTTCCATTCATATTATATTTCATATAAACCCGAGAGATGAGAGAATCCAAACACCAATTATGAGGTGCTAGTGTATAATTTCCGTGCTTGTTATGACTATTGTGGCACTTGCACTTGTTGTAAATTACTTTAAACCAATGCTTCATGCCCCCAATTTATAAATTGATTGGCCAAAAGCATATTTGCTTGAGCACAAACAAATTCCAAGTGTAGGGATATTTGATAAGGATTTAAAATATTTCATAAAAACTATAACACTCACATTTCCATTCATGAAGACTGACGGCGTCACACTTACCACCTGACGTCGTCCCAACGAAGACTTGCCCAGACGAAACCCTAATAGCGGCGACCTGACGGCGTGACTAGCAAAATGTGACGCCGTCGCATGTGTAAATCTATATATAGAATTCGATTTTTCTGTTTTAAAGGAGGTAGAACTTTGGAGAGCAAACCCTAATTCAGCTGTAGTCCGACTTAGACAGTATCTAAGGTACCATACCCTTCTTTATATCATAAGATAAGTTTGTTTATCCATATTATCATTATGTCTACCCCATGTTCAATTTTATGTGTGTATGCTTGGTTGTTTAACATGAGTAGCAAAATTATTCTTGTGTTTGCTTAGATCTATGAAACGTAATTGTTAATTATTGTTAGGTTATCTCTTGTCTTAATTGGTAGACGCTAGAGTAAGGAAATCTGGCTTCTTCTTTAATTGTTGCGATCTTGAATGTCCTAAATAGCAAAAAAGCTTAAAAGTGCACTTCGGTCATTCGTTTTGTTTATTGCGTGAGTTGTAGCTCAAGGATAACAGAGTATTCGGGGGAGATACTATTGTATTTTCCGATCCCGGATAGTCTAGAGGAGAGTTACAATTCATCGAACTAGGGAATTACGCACCAATTAAGATGAGGCTGTGACAATTCAACCGACCAATAAGAGATAACTACATAGTAAGAACATCTAGATAAACACATCTTTAATTATCATACAAGCACACTTCAATTAGCATAATCTATCATTAGTTAATTAGTAAATTAGTTAATTAGTTTTAATTAAAAGTAGTAAAAATTGGTAGAGATACCATCCCTCACTCCTATACCCCGAGATATTTACTTGCTTTCTAAATTATAAAAAAGACTAAAAAGAATCTCCCTCAACCTTACCTTCTCGTCATATATCTCTTTCTAGCATTCCTATTCTCTTAGAGAATGAATCAATCCCCTGGGCTTACCCCATACTACACTACAACGATTAGGTTCACTGCATAGAGGGTTGAAAAACTTGCTCGTAGAAAAGGAAGTCTTCTCGACCCTGAACCCTTGCTATCACTTATGAGAGGATTAGAACTTCTTTTATAGGCGAGACTAATGCTAGGGTTTCCTAACGTATCGCATATAAAAGTTAGTGGCCGGAGTGGGACCCTTGTCGGGCAACTTGACGCAGTAATCGCGGATGCGGACACAGGACACCTTTCGCGGCTATGAGTTTGGTCTGCTAAGCATTCTACGTACATCTTTGAGCCTGGTTGATAGTCAATCTTGTCATTGGGCTTACTGGCGATCCGGTATTTGTGATTATTTTATTGTTAGGCCTGGGCCCTGCTGTACGTGCTATACATCATCAAAAACCTTTAAGGACAAGGAACTATATTCCTGTGCAGAGCTCCTTATGTAGTTTTCTTCATAAGTGCAGGTTTAGTCCGCTGCTATCTTTTGTGTTTGTTTGCTACTCTTTGGATGTTCCTTTGCTGGTGTTTCGATTCCTGCTTGATGTTTTACCTATTGCTCGTTGGCTGCTGTTATATTGGTTCTATTATGCTTCAATAGTTAGTTTATTGCAGTCATATAAGTTGTGTTTGGTTGGCGTCAGATGTGGTCCATCAAGGAATCATTGTTGTGACTTATGTTGATCAAAATTACTTCCTACCAAGTCCTTGGAGCTTTATACCATAAGTGTCATAAAAAGCATTCAAATTCCCTGAAAGATCGTAAACCTGATCCGCATAGTCATCATAATCATAGTCATCATAATCACCTTCACGATCATGACCACCACCAAATAGGTTCATTGACTCATCAAAAGTGTTCACAACCTCCTCTTCATCACTGTCGGAATCAACAATCTCTCTCACCTTAGAGAATGGGTTAACCCTCTTAGTAGAAGAAGAAGACGGAAAATAAATTTTATTACCGGGGTAATCAACCTTTTTAATAGGATTACCAACATCATCCAAGAGTAGCTTTTTCATCAATAAGAAGCTTTTCAAACTCCCTAGTTTTCTCAACAATAAGGATAGGACCAACCTCGTTAGCTTCCATTGAACCACTCACAAGCGGTTCATGCAATGTATTACTAGTCTTTGGAGACTCATTCTTCTTTTCTTCCATTGTACTACCAGCATCCACATCCTTATTGACTTCCTTAGTAGGAATACCAAAGTAATCAGTATCATCCATACTAGGGCATCAAATTTATTGGATGTAGCAACCTTCATTCCAATCGTACATACTAGGAACAACAGCAGCCTCTTTCTTAGTGACATCGACTTGCTTAGGTTCAGCAGGAGGATTTTTGGGTTGATATTGGAACTTCTTACCCACATTAGGTTTCGTAAACCCTCCTTGGCCCGAAGCAGTTGGACCACCTTGCTTACCCTTCTTCTTGTTGTTGACAGTTTGGAAACCATCATTAACACTCTTAGTAGGCTGAATAGAGGGTAAAACAGATTTTGGACAATCAACAAGAGTATGACCAAAGATCTTACACGTATCACATTGAGTAGGTTTCCACTAGCATTCAGCCCGTATCTTCTCAATAGTTGAACCCAACCCATCAAGTAGGGGTGTTTTAACAGTTAGGTTATCTCTAAGTACCTCATCCGTTTTAACTTCAATCAAGCACCTTGCAAAACTATTGCGGCCCTATGATTCCATGCATATTTGACTAGTATAAGCATCTAACATTTTTGACATACCAATCAATGTGGCAAGGAGGCTAAGACCATCATCAGAGAACATAGCAAGAGGAACATCATGGAATTGAACCCACACAGGAATGTTGGTCAAATCCTCTTTGAGCGGATTAGTGTTTAAATTCCAATTTTTAAGAATTATAGGCACATTCTTAATCATCCACGACCCGTTCTCAAGCACATCTTCAACACCTTTCTGAGTGGCAAACTTAAAGAAAAAGAACCCCTTTGCATTCACCATAACCTTCTGAATATCTTAGCACACGCATTACGCACATAGTAATCAACAACCAGAAAACCAATACGTTTACCAAGGAAATATCCATACAAAGTATTCTCAAATATGGAATTTACCTCTTCTACCACTTTCATAAGAACGGACAAATCAACATTATTAGTTTTCTTATTACACTCCGACCTACGAAAGTTAGACTTGTGCTTCTTAGGCACACTAGACGTAAATTGTAACACCCCGACCCGACAAGGGTAAAGATATCACAATACGGTTTCATATCAGAACTTTAATTACTATACAATAGCGGAAGCCTTTACAAAATATTCAAAAAGAAAACATAAATAGCTAAAACTTCAAAATAAATCTAAGATCTCTAAGGTAAAGTCTTGCTCTCAGCTCTACTCTCAAACCCAGATCAGCTATCCCATATGCTCATCTTGAATGCTAAATACCTGCCGCAGGAAAAGAAAAGTGCGGCTGAGCTTACAAAGCCCATTGAACGGATATAACGAAACAAAAGCTAAAACAAAACAAATATACGAGCAACGAAAATAGAATGAAATAAAGACGAAGGATCTTTTAGAATTCTGCGGAAGCACAAATGTACAGAAATCCAAACAACCACATAACAGTTCAGACATCATATAACACATTAATGACGAAAACACAAACATATCAGAACAACCAAACGCATAACATATCAAAAATACAGATTACGTATAAGCCAAACGGAATGTCTAGAGACTAACGGAAACAGTCCTAGAAGATAAACATGGCATTCGTACAAATCAAGTAATCAACATTTAAAGCACTTAATTCAATATTGCAACAGCGGAAATGGCAGACAATAATAGCTAAACCAGTTCTCAGATCAAATCCTAACCTTAGCAGATTTTAACATGGCAGGTCACATATGCAGACAGATAATTTAACCTTCAAAACACTCAATCATATACTAGCACATTCATCTCGCAGATCAACGCATTCACATAACAATAACAAATCATATTATCAGATATACAAATCATATAACAATCTCATCCTAGCATGGCAATTAATAATCACTTAAACAAATACGCCATAAGCACATTTACTAACATATCATATCAGAAATATCTTTCTTCCTCAAAAGGTAACATCAGAAAATATATGGAGTAGCTAGCTCCCAGATTTTGTGAAGACGCGTATTGCACACGACATCATTCACCAGATAACATATCGGATAACAGATCAGATCTAGGATGCATCCATACGCCCCTTCCTACATATTCAAAAATATGCTTCACCATCCAGAGACGTGGCAGAACATCACTCTACTGCCCTAGAGTCATATCAGAGGTGCATCACTGATACGGACATGGAACCCCCATGACTAGTTAAATATTTGGTTATAGTCAACCAACTTAAGTCAAACAAATTTCAGATATAGCACAGATCATAGTCACACAAAAGGTCACAGAATCATATCAGATAGTTCATATCAAAAGGTTCATACTCAGATAGTTAGAAATCATAAGTTCATATCATAATGGCATATCATGTATTCATAAGCAGAAGTTCATAACCATAAGTTCATAATCCAATATAGCAGGGCTCAACAAATGCATATAACAAAGTCTTCCTAATAAGTTCACATTAGATATAGCATAGTTCACTAGAACCTAAATTCAGACAAGTGACGGATCAAACATTCAGAAAAGGGTTCATAGCAATGGCATTGGGAATCCTAATAAGCATGAGAGATATGACGAAGAAGGAATACATAAGGGACCTTTACTGAAAAGGTCAGAATATCTGAACGATAACACACGTGTCTTAAAGTAAGACAGAATATCCGTACCTTAAAGCAATTGAGAAGAAAAGCAACAAATGAACGAATACGAAGATGTAACGTCGCGTCTCCTCCAACGAATCTACACGGATTATGATTTATTTAATACTTATTAGTACCACAAATTAATCTCATTAATACTTTTAGAGTTGTCAGATTATTCTCATTTTTAGTGACAGACAGAATTCCAAGCGTTTTAGGGTTTCAATTATAAATTAGCCAAATGTATGGGTTTAATATGATAATCATCTTATTTAAGAGCTTATATGATCATTATTCATAGCATAGGGTTTACAAATGTCAAAGACGGATTTTAAGACTCTCTTTCAAAGTAATTTACATAATCTTTAACTTACATGAAATAACGAAATTACACACTTAGCTTTTAACCATAATCATTCCCCATTTAGGTTCTAGGGTTTCCATACTTTTAACATCATTTATTACGCATTCAATTAACATGTTACTTCCTTTAATAATTTCTACTTTGACCTAGAACGTACGAAAACTCAAACGGAAACTAACTCAAACTCACGCATGTCCTTACGAAATTCATTTACACATGTTTACCCATAGTTACCCAAAATTACATGTTGCACCTTTAACATCTTTAATTACACGATCTAACCTTCTATTATTAGATTTTACACTTTTAGCCCAAAGATTTTAGAATTTACAAAACATACCCTTTAAGTTAAATAACCATTCAAATGGCCCTCTAAATATCCAAAATTACACGTTTAACCCCCACACTTATTTTTATACGTTTAGTACCTCCATTTTACTGTTCACAAAAATAACCCTTAAGTTTCATAAATTACAAAACCAACCCAAACCTTTTTATTTAGAACCGATTAGGGCAAAATTCAAAAGCAAGCCCTAAACCTAAGTTACACCAATCATTAGCTCCTCATTAATACTTCATTAATTACCTTCAATGATTACAAGGAAACCCTAGTTCATGAAAAACCCTAATCGCCCCTTTTAAAAAAAACCTTTCCTTTTTATTCGTTTCGAATCAAGAAAAACCCAAGACAATTCACACAAGCTTCAAATTCATAAACATGTATTTTACTCAGGTCTTATAACATGTAATAGCCTCTAGAAAAATAGATTCATGATCTCTAAAAATATTATAAGCTCATTCGTTAATTATATACGCTTTTTAGGGTTTTAGGTTTCAAATAATTTCGTACGACATACAAATCATGCATGGCTAATTTTTATGTATTATATACGACTTGTAGGACTGAATGCAACGTTAGAAACATACCCTTGATGAGCTTGAATCGATAGAACAAGAAAACACAAAAACCTCCTTTTGTCGAAACCCTAATTCCTCCAAAAACTAACCACGATCAATACAGCAACTCTGGAACTCAAACACTATTTTTCCCACCTTCTATACCTTGAATCTCGTCCAAGAAAAATGGTCTCAAGCTCTGGAAACTAGAAGTCGAATTGTTGAGGGTTTTGAAGTCGATTTTAGGGTTATCGGCAAATAAAGGATTTTAGGAACCGAATATTTGTATAAATACTTGAGCTATTATTTTTCTTATGGGCTTTATAATGTATTGGACTTAAATTAAATGGTCTCTTACTAATATAAATTATATTGGGCTTTTATTTAGTTTTATTTCTTTTATAAAGTTAAATAAATATATTCGGCTAATATGTAAAATACAAAACTAATTTTTATAAAATCATAAACTATAAAAATTACCTTTACAAAGTGTTTAATATTTATTTAGATCATGTGGGATATTTCTTAAAATTCTCTGAATTTACATAACTTACTTGGTATTCTTTTTAATTAATTATTCATACTTCTGATTGTAGGGGCATTTTGGTCTTTTTGTGAATTTTAGAAATTCAGGTATTACATAAATGTAGTTACATTTGATCTTTTTCAAATTTTGAAAAGAAATAAAGTGGTTAGTTACTGACTAAAAGTCTAGTGTTTGAGTTCAATATAGTTTTATTCTGTAAACGAATTGACATTTTCCTAGACCTAGTTTCTCAAGTACCGATGTTATATTTGGGATATCAAAAAGCAATGCTTGCATATAATTCAAAAGTTGGTGAATTAACAAGCTGATACATTAAGTCATTTATTAAACAAGCCAGATATACACATGTCGACATGTAGTTCTCACTTCAAGATATACACATGTTTGAGATGTGATTGATGATCTCATTAAGCCTCTGACGAGATACTTAACGAGAGTGACTAGAGATATGAGTATTAAACCATATGTGAATCGGTTAGTGATAGAAACCCGACTTGGTTGTAGTGTTCCTACTTCACGAGTTTAATGGGTAATATACTATCGCCTAATTGACTCATGTATAATAAAGATAGTACGGCATTTCCAAGAAAAGGTTGAGGTAAATCCTCTTAACAAAGCCATAGAGGCATCTTAGCAGCGAAGATGTTAAATAGCTTTGCCTATATGATCTAGAGGTGGTGTTGCCTTGAATGAAGAGTATTGATTTCTCTTTTAGAGGGTGATGAATATGATTTAAGCGCATGGCCATATTAGCGCTCACTGAGAATACATTGGTTACGATAGGAAGTGTGTAGAAGTGTGCCGATGAAATCTTAAGGTTTGTGGTTTAATCTTCGGACACCATCTAATTGATTTCAATTTTTTTACTTTGAGTAAACGGGGTTTAATCGTAATGACACCTTCGTGACACAACCTATAAGAGTAGTAGAAAACTTTCCAACCTGATGGGGGATTGTTGGATATTATGTTAAGGTTGTAAAGTTTAAGTTATATATCACTTTACAATATAATAAGCAGTATGGTAGGGGGTTATTAAATTAATCTTTGATATACTATTTTGGTTAACTAAGTGATAAATGTGGTCTACTTGACTGGAGAGAGATGGAGACCCAATGTCCCACCAAACAAACAAACTAAAATCACCACATACACATGACCAAGGACGACCTCTTCCTTCTTTAATGTCCATTCCATTTCGAAGCCTTGTTGAACGAGGACGACCTCTTCCTTTTCATTTAAGATTAGAACTTAGGAGCAATGTGATAGATGATTGTGGCCAATATGCTTCATGAGGGAGAGGGAAAAACTCATATGCCCAAGTAGCCATATACTCTATAATCGAGTAATATCTTTGAACATATTGTGAACTCTTCAAAGAAAGAAATGCACATCCACTTAATACATGGGAGCATGGATACTTGTTAATCTCCCATTTACCACATGTGCAAGTTTGTTTCTCCAAATTAACAACTTGTACATTTTTTCCTTTTTGAGTCGTCACCACAAAAATACCTTTCTCCCTATTGAATGATCTCATGGCACGTGCACTAGACTTTGACATTGAAGCAGCCAATTTTGTAGCAACATGTAGAGTATACAAATTTCCATTAGCTTGAGCAACACGTCCTAAAGAACGTCTCACATTAACATAATAGTATAACACACTTCGACGTCTCACATTAACATAGGGCCGGCCATGGCTATAGGCAGCGTGGGTGACGGCCCAGGGCATCAAGTTTTTGTTCATGTGAATTGGTTTATGTAAAAAAGAAAAAAAATGAGTTCTTGAGAGTGTTACTAGCTTGGCTTCTTTGTGCCTCTAGTTTAATTAAGAAAAAGTAAAAAAGACAAAAATTTGAGTCAAGATGTTGCCGGACATAGACGCCGGACTTAGGATGGAAGAAGAAGCTTGTGTCAATTGTATGTTTATTAAGTGGTCTATTTTGAAAGAGCACCTCCAACTTCAACTTAATTTGCACTTAAGACCTTTTAGTTTAAATTACTTTTATTATTCATTTATCTTAAATGTGATACTATCTTTCCATCTATTGTATTTACAACTTATAAGTTGCACTACAAAATATATAATGTATTACTATTTACCTTTAATAATATAGCAATACATATAAATATTTGATTGTATTTATTGTATCACAACTAATTAAACTATCCCGCTAAAAAATATACACATACATGCAACACGTAACATGTTTCCTACTTTTAATAATATATAAAATTTCAAATATGACTCGAATTTGTTTTCAGTTTTTAGTTATCTTTTTGTGTTATAATGCACTTGAACCAACCTACAAAGCAAATTAAACTTAATAGTTGTTTTATTATATTCTAAGTTAATATTCAAAGTTTGTTTATATGTCAAACCACTAGGTAAGAGCATTATTGAACATCTCGCTCGAGCATCCGAAATCTCAGGACTAGCCAATTCAGTGCCTTTAGCAATAAAAGGAAACTTGCATGGAAAAATGTAAACGTGCATGGAGTGATTCCACATAGCGGGCCAGTGGGGTACTTCCTTATGACTTGACTTTAAACAAGGAGAACATGCATGCTAACAGTTACTAAGACTTATTCATAAACTAAACTAGAGACTAAAGGAAATTTGATTTTCCACTTTTACTAGTAGCCCATGTATCACACTTACTTAGCTAATGATTTGATTGTGACTAATAACCATGACTACTTACATATCTAATGATTTAATTGATTTATTTGAAAAATAATTGATGGTGATTTGGAGAGAGAAAGTACATGATACAAATTTATAAGTGATTTATGCATTAGGTATTTATTTAGGCGTGTGTTTTAAGTCTAAATAACACTACTCTTTAACTCTAATGAAGTTAAACAACTTCTGGCACTGAGTTGGCCCAACACAATGAACACTACTAGGTAAGTCTTCCTCTCTATGAGCAAAAATGCTAATGATTTTTTTTTTTTTTTTTTGGTAAAGGGTTTTATCCCGGTAATATTAATGAAATGTTTATGCAGTGCTCTGAAACAGTAATTTTGACTTGCTTAGTCATTATTAAACATAAACATTTGTCAAAAATGATCTTATTGTCAAAAATGAAGACCTTATTGTTAAAAACAAGATTATTATCAGTATGTCACGATCTGTTGTTGAGATTGAATGATTCAATAAAGTTTGTTGGGTCTTTATTTTCCTTACGTACTGCTCATTCTATTTTTGTTTTTGTAGAACCTCATCCAAAATTAGTTCTTTCTTATGTTATTTAAAAGTTTTCGACTTATAACTATAGCATCAAAACGGTCATCAAGAAATAATGCGTTAATTGATTACACGAATGGCAAGCATACTAGCCCTCATAAATAATGCGTTAACTACAAAACTGCGGTTGAATGATAAATGAAATCTGGGCATTTAACTGCGCATAATAATTATTTCACAAGTTTATGTTTGCCATAGTTTTGGTTAATAGTACTTGAAAATTGAAATTGCTGGTTAGCCCAAAGCAGATCAATATACAACCCATTCTCCACAAATTTATTTTCCTTGATGCAAAATGCTAACTTTTATCGATGGATTTTAGGTTGACTACATGGCCTCTTCTCGTGATTCAAATATACGTACTTACTCGGTATATACTTTAATAGAAATGATAATTTATTCGCACTTTAGAAAGGTGATTAGTAAGAGCACTATGTATAATAACCTCGGTTAAACCTTAAAATCATGTAACATCAGCGCCACATTAGCTTTAACATTTCATTTTAACTCAAAAAAAATCACCCCTTATAATAACATTCCCAAGGTTAAACCTTAACTCAGCAACAATTTACAAAAACAAGCCCTCAATGAAGCACATAAAAAAGGAAAACTAAGTTGTGAGAAACAGGAAAATCGAAAGTTCAGTAGATTCAATAATAATGTTACTCCCACATATTACCTTCTTCTCTTTAATGCTATCATTTTGCAGTTCATTAGACACAATAACTGTTTTTCAAAACATCACAGATGGTGAAACTATTGTTTCAGGAAACGAAAGATTCGAGTTGGGCTTCTTTAGCCCAGGAAGTTCGAAGAATCGATACCTGGGGATATGGTATAAGAACACATCACCTCATGCAGTTTTATGGGTTGCTAACCGTGAAACTCCACTTATCGATACCTCAGGAGTGGTTAAATTGGACAGCAATGGAAACCTGTCCCTTGTCAATGGCAGTGGTTCCATCACTTGGTCATCCAACTCCTCGGCATCTGGCACAAATTCTTAGATACAGGAAATTTTGTTATCATGAGTGAAAATCTTCTCAACAAGGAAAATTACATTTGGCAAAGCTTTGATCATCCAGGAGATACCTACATACCAGGAATGAAGCATGGCAAGAACTTTGTAACAGGAAGAGAATTATATCTGACATCTTGGAGGAGCACAGATGATCCTTCCCCAGGTGAGTATACATACCGGTTTTTAATGGTTAAGGGTAAATACGTTCAACTATACATTAGGAAAAGCTCTGTTATTACATCAAGATTTGGGCCGTTTACTGGTGTGTCATTTGCTGGCCACCAAAACTATAAGCCTGACCCTACTGTTCGGTACAAAAGTGACATGATTGTGAATCAGAACGAGATGTATTACATGTATACTTATGATAGCCCCATATTCTTGATAAAAGCGGTGCTAACTCCTGATGGCAAGGTAGAGAATTCTCGGCTGAATTTGCAAAGCCAAAACTGGATGATTAATATGAACTTTCCCGCAGATTATTGTGACTACTATGGAGTATGTGGCCCATATGGAATATGTAGTACTTCTACAGATCCTAATTGTGCCTGCTTGAAAGGTTTTGGGCTTAAAAACCCACAAGAACTGAATCCATATAATGGGACTAGTGAATGTCAACGGAGTAGAACCTTGGATTGTAGGCCTGAAGAGGGATTCTTGAAGTTTTCAAATGTGAAATTACCAGACACACAAAATGCCGTTTATGAACCTCCAGGAATGTCAGGTAGCTTGTAAGCGTAATTGCTCTTGCACTGCGTATGCAATTCCAAACATCACTGAAGGTGGAGTTGGATGTTTGCAATGGTTTGGTAATTTGGTTGATGTCCGAGTGTACCCACAAAACGGACAAGATCTTTATGTTAGACTGGCAGCCTCTGAATTATCAGGTAAGCCAGTACATAACTAATAATAATGCAATTTTCTATTCATATGATGTTTGGTTCCATCCTGTTATTTTAACAATGTTTTGTTTGCTTTAACTTTGTAATATCTCTTAGATCTCCGTTCCAGCTACAACAGAAAAAAACGAGTAGTTATTGAAGTCAGTTTGTCAATATCATCTGGACTGATTTTGTTGGGCCTGATATTTACACTCTACACTTGGAGTAAAAGGAAGAAGAGATCAGATGCAGAAAGAGAAGGCAAGTGATATCCTTCTTAATATATATATATATATATATATATATATATATATATATATATATATATATATATATATATAGAGTTAGGATCAAAAAAGAAGATTACTAAAAATAAGAAGGAATAAGAAGAACTGTAACCGCATATCCGAGATGCACCGACCTAAATTAGATGCATCCCTATAATCTTAGATGCATTATAACGCACCATAGTGTGTTTTCTAGCTTTTAATCAGATGCATATATAGTAATCAGAGAGTCAAGTAGCAGATACACACAGTTGAAACAAGAACATGCACAGGTTAGTTTCTGCCTAAACACGCAGATTTTCTTTATTGAAGACACTCACTCAAAACTCCAATTTGATACAAAGGTAATTCCCTACCCTCCACGGTATATATAGACTAACCTATTCTAGTTAGACTATAACTAGGATTACACTTTAAAACCTAACCTAAACCAATAAGGACTACTCCATGTTTAGGATAACCTTAGACTAATTGGACTAGCACTCCAATTATCATACAGAAACCTGATCCATGCTATAAGCCACAATCAGACTATAACAGAAACCTGGCTCTGATACCAATTATAGTTTGTTTGTTTTCCAACCATGCAAGACTCGCATATTTGATCTTGATGCTTAATTACCGGTACCCATTTAGCTAACTTGTGCATCAAATTCACCGCACCAAAACCGATATGACCAAGTCGCACGTGCCATAACCATGACTCTTCATCAATGTTAGCTTGCAAACAATAAGGTTTCCCAACTTGTAGTTGAGCCTTGTAAAGACGATTTGCACTTCGTGGGACTTTAATTAGCAAACTTCCACAACTATCATGCATGGTTAGGAAATCACCTCGTATCCTAATATCACAACCGGATATTGAAGCTTGTCCAAGACTTATCACATTACTACGAAGAGCGGGAATGTAATAAATATCTTTTAGCAACTTTTGTTTCCCATTTTTCCCTTGAAACAAAATAGAGCCTTTTCCTTTTATACTTACACACGAACCGTCTCCAAATCTTACACGACTTGTTATATTTTCATTTAACTCAGAAAAGTAAGAGTAATTACCTGTCATGTGATTACTTGCTCCGTTGTCAAAGTACCATACATCATCTTCCTCGGTATTGGACTCAATCTTTGGAGGAGTAAACTTTTCTTCATTCATGAAAACCGTTTCTTGAACCAAGTTCATCATAAAGAATGTACCTTCTTCATGATTTATGTCTCTCTCTTTTGTCTCACTGAGGTTTACTTCATAGTCTCGTTTTCGATCTGGGCATTTTGAAACAAAGTGTCCGTACTTATCACAACGGTAGCACTTTATATGTGAGAGGTCACGTTGCTCCTGTTTCTTACCCTTTTGCTTATTATCTTCACGGTTTTTCGAGGAGTCACGTTGACCTTGGTTTTGATAGTTGCCCCTACCACGTCCTTGACCACGACCTCGACCACGACCTCGAGAGTTTGAACCACGTCCTCTTCCTCCACTTGCGTCATTATTCCGATTGGAACTTTCGGTCCTAGCATAAAGCAACTTTTCTTGAGCATCGTTTGCTTTATCATCTTCTTTCACTCTCTCTTCATACGCTTTCAATCTACCAACCACATCCTCAAACCCCGTTGTTTTAAGGTCTAAAACTTGTTCTAGGGCTGCCACGATATGGACAAAACGTCTAGGAAGACTTGTGAGAAACTTCTTTACCAGCTTGTGTTCCGACATGACTTCTCCAAGCGTGGCTGACTTAGAAGCAATACCCGATAGCGTTGAGGCATATGCATCTATAGTACCGTTATCTGACATCTTCAGATTTTCGAACTCCGTAATTAAGGTTTGAAGCCTAGCTTCTTTCACACGATCAGCACCTAAGTTACGGGTTTTTATTGCATCCCACATCTCCTTCCCGGTTTTCAAATTCCCAATTTGCAAAATCAAGTCTTCGGGTATTGATTGAAACAACAAACCTTTAACTATGTTATTCTTCTTTGGATCGTCTAAGCCTGGATCGACTACATCCCAGACACCATGAATTCCAAGAAGTACCTCCATACGCATCCTCCATATGGTATAGTTAGTTGACGTTAACATCGGGCAGTGAAACGTCAAATTTGATTCTTTTGTCGGCGGTGGTGGTGGGTTAGAACCTGATGGATCTCCAGTCATCCTGGTTCATCTTCTGGATCGCGAATAGGTATGTAACGGGGAACTTTCCAGCCCTTTATCTCACAGCTAAATAGCTTAGCCTTTGTATCTGTTTTACCTGAACAAAAGCTGTGACCAAATTAATGCAATATGATCAAACTTCACACATCTAACCACAAGGTCGCAGGTTAGAGATGAAAAGAAAAAATGGGCTGGGATCAAAGTGGGCTTTAATCACAGTGGGCTGCAATTCACAACCAACCAACAGGTTCTTTATGTCGACTGTTTTATGGACTCTGTAACCCTAAAATAAATCACGTATTACCACAGGATTCTTTCAATACAAATCACCAGGAACTTCTTCGCAAGCTCTTGATACCAATTATAGTAATCAGAGAGTCAAGTAGCAGATACACACAGTTGAAACAAGAACATGCACAGGTTAGTTTCTGCCTAAACACGCATATTTTCTTTATTGAAGACACTCACTCAAAACTCCAATTTGATACAAAGGTAATTCCCTACCCTCCACGGTATATATAGACTAACCTATTCTAGTTAGACTATAACTAGGATTACACTTTAAAACCTAACCTAAACCAATAAGGACTACTCCATGTTTAGGATAACCTTAGACTAATTGGACTAGCACTCCAATTATCATACAGAAACCTGATCCATGCTATAAGCCACAATCAGACTTCGATTAGGAATTCATCAACAGCATATACGTATATTAGATGCATTTCATGATTTCTTTTGTTTTTTGTTCCTCTGCACGTGCCGAAATCATGAAAATCAATTTGCACCATCTATACATCAAATTAACTTTCGAAACTCAAGATGTTGCATCTATATGAATAGAAATGCATCTAATGCAAGTCGTTGCATCTCAAATACGTGGTTTTGGTCACTTCTTACCACTTCT
Organism: Chrysanthemum seticuspe; assembly: GCA_019973895.1. NCBI lineage: Eukaryota > Viridiplantae > Streptophyta > Magnoliopsida > Asterales > Asteraceae > Chrysanthemum > Chrysanthemum seticuspe. The sequence continues at coordinate 358,088,731 of BPTQ01000005.1, read as the reverse complement.
TATTTTAATTTACTTCTCACTGGATCCCTACTATATATATATATATATATATATATATATATATATATATATATATATATATATTAGATGTATGCTATACATCATGTAAATAATTTCCTTATGATAAACATTTGACAACCACACATCATATATTCTAGGTAGGACTGTAACGATTCTTGATAGAGATCACAAAGATAGCAGCCAGAAGGGAAGTATAGATGTTCCTTTGTATAGCTTATCTAAAGTTTCTAGGGCTACCGATAACTTTTCGGATGACAACAAGCTGGGAGAAGGTGGGTTTGGTCCAGTTTACAAGGTAAATAATATGAATAAGTACACGTTAAACAAGTTGGGGTGAATGATAATCAGTAATATATTTTTATACATTTACATTCACCAAAAAAGCATGTAGTAAATATGTTAGTCTCCAGGGTGTGCTAGAAGGACAAGAGATTGCTGTGAAGCGGCTCTCAAAGGCCTCCTGGCAGGGGCTTGACGAATTTGAGAATGAAGTCATCTGTATTGCTAAACTTCAGCATCGGAATCTTGTGAAGCTCTTGGGATACTGCATTGAAGGCGATGAGACAATCTTACTTTATGAATACATGCCTAACAAAAGTCTGGACTGTTTCATATTTGGTTGGGCACTTGGGCTCTCAAGCTTTTTCAATCTTGTAAAATAAAAATGATACCCTGATTGTAATTGCAAAGGGATATAATGTTTATTAATAAACTAAGTTGTTGCAAATTTATGCAGATGGAATAAGAAAGTCACTACTTGATTGGCCACAAAGGTTCCACATAATTAGTGGAATTGCTCGAGGTCTTCTTTATCTTCACCAAGATTCCCGGCTTAAAGTTGTACATAGGGATTTAAAAGCTGGAAACATTTTACTCGATCATCAGATGCGTCCCAAGATATCTGACTTCGGTTTGGCCAGAATGTTTAAAGAACACGAAAGTGAAGCAAATACCAAGAGAGTTGTGGGAACCTTGTAAGAATCCCTAAAGTTGGTATAGTTTAATGCATTTTATATAGATAGTGTGTACTTATTTCCATGGGCTTTTGTTCTATTCAGAGGATACATATCTCCGGAGTATGCAGTGAATGGTCTCTACTCGGTAAAGTCAGATATATTCAGCTTTGGGGTTTTAGTGTTGGAGATTGTGAGCGGGAAGAAAAATAGAGGTTTTGTTCATGAAAAACACCATGATCATCTTCTTGGACATGTAAGTGTGCTGAATATAATCATCCAATGATGAAAACATATAGATATATACAAATAGGCAAATTTAAGTATGATATGGCTACTAAAGGTCAATAAAAACACATTCGTTATCAAGTATGAGCATACTAAAAATAGGATGTACTACCTTTCTGATTTGAACTAATATGTGTTTTTTATTTGGATTCATTTAGGCCTGGAGACTTTGCAAAGAAGGAAAGTCTCTCGAATTACTTGATGAATGTTTAGGTAACTCCTATTCTGTTTCTGAGGTGTTGCGATCAGTACACGTTGGCCTATTGTGTGTGCAACAACGAGCAGAAGATAGACCTTGCACACCGTCAGTTGTTACTATGTTGGGTGGAGAAGGTTCTCTGCCTTCTCCCAAACAACCTGGCTTCTTTATTCAAGGAAGTGACATCTACTCCACTTCACATCGTCATTCACCATCATCGGTTAATGGAGTAACATTAACTGAGATAGACGGTAGATAAATAAAAAGATTTGGTTTACTCATGTTAAAGGTCATTTTTATAAGTCTATTTATGATATAAAGAATGTATATATAGTGGATCATTGTGTACTTATCGTATCAACACAAACATGTGTTTGTATGTTTCTATGTAACTTTAATATGTTCCCTGAAATGCTGGCCGCAGAGATTGGTTTATCTAGTCCTTGATGTTGTGATTTGCTATGTTCATTGATTAGTGATAACAAGCGATGCGAATATCAAACCTTTTAGAAGTGAGACGACAGTCTGCTGAAGTTAGCAGGCATAGAAAAAAGGGACATGCAGTTATTAATTATGTATGAATGAAGACTCTAACTCCAAAGTCGACCAATTCACACATGTGATAAAGATAATAGGTGATTTTGATGCTGGCACTTTTGTCTGTATTCGAAGTGCCAGGAACCCATATCTCCTCCCTGTCGATTTTTCCATTACGAGCTCTCCTCGAAAGGCTCAAGAAAACTTCACCCGACACGTAGATGTGTGGATTGATAGAAAGGCAGTCAGAGTGATGCCAGTGATACCGCACCCGCTGAAACAAAAAATAGTTGAACTCACTAAGCACGCTACTACATGTAAATAATGTGCATTATTGGGAAATCCTAAGTATAAGTACGATGACATACAGGCTCTGGGCTAAAAGAAGTAACATAACCTCCTGGCATACACACATCAAAGAAGAAAAGATTGTCATGATATGGAGTCCCTTCTGTTCCGATGGTAGCTCTTAATAATTCCCTCATCGGTTTGTAAGCCCTCACAAATATTTTCTCTGTCACAAAATAAAGGGACAGACGAATGTCTTTGTTTCTTCATAAAACAAGAAAACAATAATACTAATACGAATTATAATAATGAATGTACCAGGTAAGTTTTCCTTAAGAATCTTCCATTCTTTTTCTATCTTTTTACCGCTTATATATTCCTGAACAAAACACGTCATTAATTTCTTGTATTCTTAACAATAATGATTATCATAGTACTTACTAACGTTGTAATGAGCTCCGATAAGATAATCTGAATAGTCTTCGACTACATCAAACTTCTTGATGTCTCGATACCTTTTCAGAAAATTTTGTTCATTAAAATAAGCAAGGCTTGCCATGGGACTATCCTTTAGGTCTATTGACAAATCTTTCATTTCTTTACTATGGTGTAACTAATTCAAAGCAGTGACAAAAATTCCCTCAAAAGCATGTTAAATTTTAACATCCAAAGCACATCTGACTTCATAATTCACAACATTACACCTGCAATCTTAAGCCATAGGCACCTCCTAAAGTTGTAGGCGCTAACCTTAAGAGTGCACATTGTAGAAGCGGTTTAAGTCCCGAGATATACATCGATTTAAGTAAAGATTCTGAGATCCCCGTTACTTGATTTCCAAGTACCACAAATTCACTCTCATATTCGGCCACCGTACCCATTTGCAAGAGCTTAGATAGTGCGTATTCCGCGTCCCGATCACATCCGCTTGAAGCCATTAACATTAACTCGAAAAACAAAACCAAAAAAAAATAATTTTTTTTTCGATGAACAGTACACGTGAACAGTACTCCGTGAACAGTCCGTGAATAGTGGTCGATGAACAGTGATTTTTTTTTTTTTTTTTTTTTTTTTTTTTTTTTTTTTTTGAACCCTAATCGTAAGCCCTCTCGACGAGAGCTCTCAATGAAAGCACCAATTGATACGACCCGGTTAGGGGTTGTATCGGGATAAGGCACCACTTCAAGCGTGTGCTAGCTCCTTAAGAAATAGAAGAGAAGAACTATAGAATTATTGATCTTAAACTTGATTGAATATCATAAATGATTACAAGAGTATTTATAAGACAAAGTAGGGTAAAACGCTAATACCTTAATAGGCCATGGGCTCGGGCCCAGGCGTATCATACTTATCAAGATTTCCACAAAACTTAAAAATAAAATAAAAAAGTCCATTTATTAAACACTACCAAGATTAACAGTCAGTTTAAAGCCTAATGCCAAAGTTAAAACAATTTACGATCACAAACGAGCAGAAAATATAGTCAGTTTTAACAACACGATAGTCTTACTCAGTCGTCATTGTTGACACAAGAATTTGAGTTAGTTGATTCTTCCTCTGCATAGATGTTGAAGCAAGAGTTTGAGTCAACTGATTCTTCCTTTGAACTTCCTTCCATATTCCGACATTTTTTCTACAAGTAGGTAGCATAAATACAAAGTTATTGGAAATTATCATATGATAAAGTGCATGAACACAATATTATCATCTTAACTCTTAAGTTTTAATTGTTTACAGAAACAAATCTATTCATATGTAACGTTATATGATTTTATGTTCTATGAACACAATATTATCGTCTTAACTCTTAAAATTGTTTACAAAAAATGTGATGATAAATGATCATATGTTCTATATATTTGTTAAAATTAAAGCTAAATTACTTATTTTAAGGACTTCCGAAAACAACCGGACACAACCTTTTCCAGCAAATGAGAAATTACACAATGTCAAACTTTTAATAACCTAATCGAGTTACTACATACATTTTAATTTATATATCCACACAACAAACAACCTATAGAATTTAGAAAATATATAAAACCTACATCAACAACAATAATAAACTTACATTGAAATAATGAAGATCACACGACCAAATAATAATGTTACTCCCATATAATATTTGCTTGATTCTTTCTATAATATTAGGTTTGAGAAGTTGAAGTGTTTAGACCTTATAGTATGAGAGTAGGGTAAAAGTTCAAAATGACTAATGTATTTTTTTTATTTGTGCTAATATGACTAATGTATGAGAGGTGGAGGTGGCGGAGGCGGCGGTGGTGGAACTCCAAGGTCGACCAATTCAAACATGTGATAAAGATATATTGTTTGACTGGTGATTTTGATGCTGACACTTTTGTCTATATAAACTTGAATTGACCATATAAAACGGAATAAAACTCTGATTAATATGTGGAAAATATTGCCTATACATAGACACGGTCCCTTATTTGTCACCTCACGTTTTTGCTTCTACCACTTGTATCCACTGTTATACATTAAGTACAAATGGTCGATATTTCAACAACTTGTACTCTTTGCTTCATTGGCTTCAACTTTAATCCTCCTCAAGGCTTTAAACTCTACGAGTAGTCTTTGTTTCTTGATTCATTTTAACTACATGTCCAAATATACAAACCAACTTTAGTTTGTTTCATCATTTTATTTAGACACAAGTATAAAACTTGCCAAACTCACATTAGATCTCCAACAGTACTGAGAAATTGGCAAATCAAAAGTTCAGTACATTCAACAATAATGTTACTCCCATATATTACCTTCTTTTCCCTAATTTTATCATCTTGCAGTTTATTAGACACCTTAATTGTTTATCAAAACTTCACAGATGGTGAAACCATTGTTTCAGGAAACGAAAGATACGAGTTGGGCTTCTTTAGCCCAGGAAGTTCGAAGAATCGATACCTGGGGATATGGTATAAGAACACATCACCTCATACAGTTTTATGGGTTGCTAACCGTGAAACTCCACTTATCGATACCTCAGGAGTGGTTAAATTGGACAGCAATGGAAACCTGTCCCTTGTCAATGGCAGTGGTTCCATCACTTGGTCATCCAACACCTCGGCAACTGGCACAAATGTGAACCCCATAGCAAAACTTTTAGATACGGGAAATTTTGTTATCAAGAGTGAAAAACTTCTCAACAATGAAAATTACATTTGGCAAAGCTTTGATCACCCTGGAGATACCTTCTTACCAGGAATGAAGATTGGCAAGAACTTTGTAACAGGAAGAGAAATATATACGACATCTTGGAGGAGCGCAGATGATCCTTCCCCAGGTGAGTATACTTACCGGTTTTTAATGGTTAAGGGTAAATACGCTCAACTATACCTTTGGAAAAGCTCTGTTATTATAACAAGAATTGGGCCGTATGATGGTTGGTCATTTGCTGGCCTCCCAACCTATAAGCCTGACCCTACGATGCGGTATAAATCTGACATGATTGTGAATCAGAACGAGATGTATTACATGCTTACGTTTGATAGCCCCAGATTCATGTTAAGATCGGTAGCAACTCCGGATGGCAAGGTTGAGACTTCTCTGCTGAATTTGCAAAGCCAAGAATGGACGCTGTATGAGAACTTTCCCAGGGATCATTGTGAAAAATATGGACTATGTGGCCCAAATGGAATATGTAGTATTTCAACATATCCTAATTGTGTCTGCTTGAATGGTTTTGAGCATAAAAACCCACAAGAACTGAATCCATATAATGGGACTAGTGGATGTCAACGGAGTAGAACCTTGGATTGTGGGCCTGAAGAGGGATTCCACAAGTTTCCAAATGTGAAATTGCCAGACACACAAAATGCGGCTTATGATACCAGTATGAACCTCCGGGAATGTGAGGTAGCTTGTAAGCATAATTGCTCTTGCACCGCGTATGCAATTCCAAACAGCACTGAAGGTGGAGTTGGATGTTTGCAATGGTTTGGTAATTTGGTTGATGTTCGAGTGTACCCACAAAGCGGACAAGATCTGTATGTTAGACTGGCAGCCTCTGAACTATCAGGTAAGCCAGTACATAACTAATAATAATGTAATTTTCTATTCATATGATGTTTGGTTCGATCCTGATATTCAAGTTTATACATTTAAGTGTGCAACATTTAATTATGTTCATAGGAATTTAGCAGTAAAGACATATGTTGTTTATTGCTGTAAATTTGAAAATGTTTCGTTTGCTTTAACTTTGTAATATCTCTTAGATCTCCGTTCCAGCTACAACAGAAAAAAACGACTAGTTATTGAAGTTAGTTTGTCAATATCAACTGGACTGATTTTGTTGGGCCTGATAGTTACACTCTACACTTGGAGTAAAAGGAAGAAGAGATCAGATGCAGAAAGAGAAGGCAAGTGATATCGATCTGAATTTCTATATATATATATATATATATATTTATATTAGATGTATGATATACATCATGTAAATAATTACCTTATGATAAACATTTGACAACCACACGTCCATTTTTCTAGGGCTACTGATAAATTTTCAGTTGACAACAAGCCAGAACGGAAGTATAGATGTTCCTTTGTATAGCTTATCTAAAGTTTCTAGTGCTACTGATAACTTTTCAGCTGACAACAAGCTGGGAGAAGGTGGCTTTGGTCCAGTTTACAAGGTAAATAATATGAATAAGTACATGTTAAACAAGTTGGGGTGAACGGAGTGATAATCAGTAAAATATGTTTATACATTTACATTCACCAAAAAAGCATGTGGTAAATATGTTAGTCTCCAGGGTGTGCTAGAAGGACAAGAGATTGCTGTGAAGCGGCTCTCAAAGTCTTCTCGGCAGGGGCTTGACGAATTTGAGAATGAAGTCATTTGTATTGCTAAACTTCAGCATCGGAATCTTGTGAAGCTCTTGGGATACTGCATTGAAGGCGATGAGACAATCTTACTTTATGAATACATGCCTAACAAAAGTCTGGACGGTTTCATATTTGGTTGGGCTCTCAGCTTTTTCAATCTTGTAAAATAAAAATGATACCCTAATTGTAACTGCAAAGGGATATAATGTTTATTAATAAATTAAGTTGTTGCAAATTTATGCAGATGAAATAAGAAAGTCATTACTTGATTGGTCACAAAGGTTCCACATTATTAACGGAATTGCTCGAGGTCTTCTTTATCTTCACCAAGATTCCCGGCTTAAAGTTGTACATAGGGATTTAAAAGCCGGGAGCATTTTACTTGATCATCAGATGCGTCCAAAGATATCTGACTTCGGTTTGGCCAGAATGTTTAAAGAACACGAAAGTGAAGCAAATACCAAAAGAGTAGTGGGAACCTTGTAAGAATCCCTAAAGTTTGTATAGTTTAATGCATTTTATATATATAGTGTGTATTTTTTCCATGGTCTTTTGTTTTATTCAGAGGATACATATCTCCAGAGTATGCAGTGAATGGTCTCTTCTCGGTAAAGTCAGATATATTCAGCTTTGGGGTTTTAGTGTTGGAGATTGTGAGCGGGAAGAAAAATAGAGGTTTTGTTCATGAAAAACACCATGACCATCTTCTTGGACATGTAAGTGTGTTGAATATAATCATGCAATGATGAAAACATATATATAGATACTAATATGCATATTTCAGTATGATATGGCTACTGAAGGTCCATAAACACACATTTGTGATCAAGTATGAGCATATAAATACATAAAAAGGATATGATATAGATTTACGACCTTTCTGATTTGAACTAATTTGTGTTTTTTTATTTGGATTCATTTAGGCATGGAGACTTTGCAAAGAAGGAAAGTCTCTCGATTTACTTGATGAATGTTTAGGTAACTCCTATTCTGTTTCTGAGGTGTTGCGATCAGTACACGTTGGCCTATTGTGTGTGCAACAACGAGCAGAAGATAGACCTTGCACATCGTCAGTTGTTGCCATGTTGGGTGGAGAAGGTTCTCTACCTTCTCCCAAACAACCTGGCTTCTTTATTCAAGGAAGTGACATCTACTCCACTCCATGTCTTCATTCACCATCATCGGTTAATGAAGTAACATTAACTCAGATAGACGGTAGATAAATAAAAATATTTGGTTTACTCATGTTAAAGAGTCATTTTTATAAGTCTATTTCTGATATAAAGAATGTATATATAGTGGATCATTGTGTACTTATTCATATCAACAAAAATGTGTGTTTGTATGTATCTATGTAACTTTTTTCAATTCTAGCATTTGATGTTGCTACATGTAGTTCTTATCAAGCAGTGTATCTCATAATCTCACTTGAATAATAAATTAAGGTTTTTTTATTAACTTTTTAACAAATCAAACAGTTCCGACCAACGACTAAATTTGCCACTAGAACCTTGTATAATGGAAGTTGCACAAACATATGCTCATGATTTTCACACATGCGTACACTTTCAACAAATTAATAAGGTGAGCCAGTACCAGTTTGGTCCCGTACTTGTCATGTTTGGTATTGGGTTTTACTTTTTTACTATATTGTATGCTACTGGTTTTTAAGTGAATTTGATTAAGTTTTCCTCTTGTTTCTGATGGTCTTATGTCTCTATCTGTGTATATGTCCCTGTTTTATCTTTGTTAAATTTATACAAAGCAATGATCTAATCAACCAAGAACATCAAGATTTCATTCAACCAACCTCCATTTTATTTTTATTCACAACATGAGTCATCCATTTCAAATGTGGATACTAGTTTTGAGTTCAAACCTTACACAGAAACAGAAAACAAATTACAACTAAGAACTAATCTCACTTGAGAGAGAGAGATTTTACACAGCGTAAAACTTATCAAAAACTGATTACAATGAGATAGAATAAGACATTATATATAGCTAGATTTTGGTAGATCAGCTCTGTTGTCACTTTGAGTCCTTATCTTTAAGTCCGGGTACAACTTCAGTCCTTGAGCTTTAAACCTTTTATCAAATGCAACATGCACAATAAAACAAAAAACAACAACTACCCAATATTGACATATTAAGCCCTTAGCTTATATTTTCAACATTTCCCCTGAAGCTAAGGCTTATAAATCCTTCAAGTTCAACTGTTCACAAAACTTTCTATGTTCATGATTCATGAACACTCAACCCTTTTGTAAAAAATCAACACATTGTTTTCAGATTTGACCTTAATAGTTTTGTTTACACCATCTGCTATCTTTTCTCTGATAAAGAACAAGTCAATCTCAAAATTTTTTGATCTTTCATGTAGCACAGGATTTGCAGCAATCTGCATTACACTACTATTATCACAAAACATCTCCACAGGTATAACAACCTGCAACTTAAGATCATTGCAGATCTTTAAAATCCACATAATCTCACAAGTAACACTACATATGACTCTAAATTCTACTTCTACATAAGATCTAGTCAACAGAGACTGTTTCTTACTTTTCCAGGAAACAAAATTGTCTCCCAGATATACAGCAAATCCAGTAACATATTTTCTACTTATTTTACACTTTGCCCAATCAGAGTCCACAAAAAATTTCATATTACAATGAACACTTTTCCCAAATGTTATCCATTTGCCTTGTGACTCTTTCAAATACCTTAAAAATTTAAATGTAAGTTTTAAATGAGGCTGCATAGGACTATGCATAACCTGACTTAAGCAGTGAACTGCATAAGACATACCGGGCCTAGTCAAAGTTAGGTAAATAAGTGTTGGTAATTATTTATACCAAGCAAAGGTTCATCTTTGATAGCACTCTTTTGTTTACTCTTTTCAAAAACATTAAGAGTCTTGCTTGGTATAAATAATTCTAAACATTAACAGATTTAAGAGTCTTGCTTGGTTTGCATGCAAGTATACCAAACTCAGCAAGTAATTCTAAACAATACTTTCTTTATGTTAAACACAAAACTTTGTTGTCTTCCAACAATTTAATTCCCAGGAAATACTTCAATTGACCTAAGTCCTTAATAAGAAATTCAGTTCTTAAAAACTGCTTAACTTTTTCAATTTCTGCAACATTGTTACCAGTGATAACAATGTCATCTACATAAACTAGTATAAACAAAAAAAACATTATTTTCAGACTTTGTAAACAAAGAAAAATCATTTTTACTTTGACAAAAACCATTTTCTTTTAGAACACAAGTTAATTTTTCATTCCATTTTCTGGGTGCTTATTTCAACGCATATAATGACTTAGTTAACTTGCAAACTCTTTTATCATCTTTATCAAAATAACCTTGTAGCGACTGCATATACACATCTTCCATAAGTTCATCATACAAGAAGGCATTATTAACATCAAGTTGAAACAATGACCAACGATTTTGCATAGCAAGACTTATTATGCATCTAACAGTTACAATTTTAACCACATGAGAAAATGTTTCTTCATAATCTACTCATTCTTTTTTTTTTTAATATAGCCTTTGGCAACAAGTCTGACTTTGTATCTTTCTACATTTCAATTTGATTTATATTTAACTTGCCAGACCCATTTACTTCTTATTTCCTTTCTGCAAATAGGAAGTTCAGTTACAACCCAAGTATTATTTCTATTAAGTGCTTCCATTTCAAGATTCATAGCATCAATCCATCTGCTATCTTTAATAGCTTGGTCATATGTTTAGGTTCAATTACTTTATTGAGACTAGTGGAAAACACATAATTTTCATCACTTAGAATACTATAGTTAACAGTATTGTCAATACCATATCTGACTTTTCCATCTAAAACAAAATCAGTCAGGTTAACTGGCATATTTGATTTTCTACTAGACTTTCTAGTATATGTTTTAAGATTTGCTTATCTGTCTCGTGTTACAACATGTGTTACAATAGTATTTTCAAACATATCATTAAGTTCTTGATAATAATCATCATCACCCTGAGATAGTTTTTTATTTTCTTCAAGTGTTACATTCTCCAATTCATCACTGGCTGCTTCTACTGAGACACTAGGATGCTCCAGCCCATCCTTTACAGTGTCATCAGTTATCTCAGTACCTCTAAGTGATGAATGGTCTATGCCCTCAGTTAATTCAGAAGTCTTTACAAACTTTTTCCCTCTCTCATCATCATAAGGATCATCTGAAACTCCTAGGCCAGTGTTAAAAAAAATTTGACTGTTGGTATTTTGAAACTCCAACTCATATTCTTTATTCACAGAACTATATTTAAATTGAAAAACTGTTTCATAAAACTTCACATCCCTTGAATAAAAAACTTTATTTTTTTCCAAACTATATAACTTTTACCCTAAGCATAACCAATAAAAACACACTTTTCTAACCTAGATGCAAACTTATAGAATTATTTAAAACATTTGAAAAACACGAACACCCAAAAACTTTTAATGCATATCAAAGATTATGGATGCATCTTGGTTATAATATGTTTCTTCTAGTTCATCCCAAACTTGTTTACCATTTTTAGAGAATATTTGATCCATAAACACATCTTGTGAAACACATCCAGGAATCCAAGAAAGAACCACAAAATTACACCTATCCCATTGTTCTTGGAAAACAATCTCAATTGGCCAATTAATTTTACCATTTATAAAATCAAGTTTGTTTTTTGTGTGAATTGCTATAGTAAGAGCAGCATACCAACCTTACAATTTCCAGTCCCTTCCAATTTAAAACTTATTAAAGGTATACCAAGTATCATTATTGTACAAGAATAATGGATCAAATTAATCAAGATGAACCTCACTTGATCCGGATCCAGAAGGTTTATCCTTATTAACCATAATGAAAGATAAAAAATAACCAAAAAAACAAAAACAGATACACCTTATTACTACTTGAGTCACAGTTAACCACCAATTAATCAAAAAGTCCAACAATCACAATCAATCCCTTAATCTATCCCTTCCACCAATTCTAAAATCACTGTAAAAGAAAATTTCCTAAAGAGGGTGTGAGAGGTGTTACAGTGCATGCAACTCCAAGCTATAATGATCATGTTGATACATAAACTAAATGACCTTGAGTACAACATCTACAGATGCTATTGTATGACATACCTCTTGCCAAGGTTTGAGATCACTACACATCTTAATCATAAAAGGACTGCGGATATCATTTTTTTTGAGTTGATCCAAAGGAGGGACTTTCACATGAGTATCTACCTCCGTAAATTCCGGCCTACGTACTAGTTGATGATGCCTCTTCTTTGATACACAATTTTGCAAAGCAAGCTTCATGTGAGGGACTTTCAACATCTGGTTTCTACTCTTGACAGTTTTTTCTTCTTCATCAAGACCCGTAGCCTCTCTTCCTTGACTCTTTGCAACCGTCGAATATCAGCCTTTTGCTTTTGAGCTGCTACACGATCTTGGGTAGCCAAAAACACACAATCATTTTGTGTGCATGGAAATACAAACCAACTTAATATTTACTTTAAAAAACAATTTAAATGTAATGTAGCTCAGGATGTACAAACCTCTTCGACATATTTCTCAGATACTTTATCATCTTCGACACACTCATTCTGCAAGAAGTTAAATGCATAGTCAGAAATAAAATTAAAAAAAAAGTAATATGTATTAAAACTAAAAGTTGTACAAACCTCTTGGAAATCATCAACATATTTCTCCCGTGATGATTGGATTGCCGAATCAAACAAATTTAGAAAATTAGCATTTAAATTTGAGCAAAACTCATCACCAAGGTCAGTAACCTTATCATCACTATGCTGTAAAATATATTAAATAAAATGTAAGCAATTCAAATAAATATCTCAGCCTCTTATCACATACATGTAAAGAAAAAAAATAATACTAACCAGTGATTTGTACTGCTGAGTATGTTCATCATATTTTTTTCTTAAAAAATACTGCCGTATATACAGAAGATCAAGAACATGAATCAGTTAGTAAACTCTGAAATATGTACGTGGTGTTTTTGGATTACCAATTAAGCTAATCCAAACACCTACTCAAAACATAAAGTTATGGTTATCGTTATAAAAATACCTGAATAATGGTTTCAAGTTTCCAAACCCGTGCTCTCAAACTCTTGACCTCTGCAGGTAAAATCAACAAACCACTGCAAATATCATGCAATGTCTTATCACGATCCTGAAGAGTAACACGAGGCTTCTGCTATGATTCTGACATACTATGCATTTTCGAGCGAGCTTCTGCTCGTTTACGCAGATAATTCTCAAAAAGATCTCCATGGACAACAAGCGAGGGTCTCGGTGCATACCAGTTAAAAAACCTAATGCCTCCTGAATACCACTCTGCTCTCGTCGGATATAGATCATTGTTTGTTTCTTTGTCCTAACAAAAATACAAATAGGAAGTGGGATAAGCATTAACCATAATTGATCGGTGCAAAACCGTCAAGTTTTCTCACGCGAGCTGATCACTTGTGAATGACCAGCTGTAAGGAACTTAAAACAGCTCACACACCAATTTCAATTTAGATCAGGAGAATACAGTGGATTCCCGGGTCGTTAAGTCCCACGGAGGTTGACTGGTGTTTAACACAATCAGATGTCGAATAACCACTAAGGATAGTGATCAGTAGGTATTTTGAGTTTTTTATAAACTACAGGAGATTAAAGGAAATTAAAAGTTAAAATCTATTAAATAAATGCTATCACTATTTTTAAACTAATGTTTTTGTTTTTTATGTTTTTATAAAACTGAAATTAAAATCTACGCGACGTACAATTAAAAACGTGAAACTTACACAATATTAACCCTAAAAATATGAAAATGATATTTTTATAAACCTAATGATAAAAGAACTTTTTAGAAAAAGAAAATTATTTTTATATCTAATTATCTAATTATTATTAATTAAAAACTATTTTAACTATTTAATAATTACCTAAAATACAAAAAATTAGGAAATTAAGCTAGAAAAATAAAATTATGAAATGGAAAAGTCTAAAATAACAAACTAGAATTTTCAAAACTATTTTTGTATTTTTCTGATTATTTTTCTATTTTTTATGAATTTTAAACTATTAAAAACTAATTAAATTACTAAAAATTACAAAATAAACTATGAAAAATCTGGAAAATTACTTTTTTCACTTTTTATATTTATCTAAACTTAATAAAAATGAAAAGTTATTTTTTTGGACTTTTTCTGAATTTTTTCTATTAAAAGCTATTTAAATAATCCTAAAAACTGTTTTTAATTAAGAAAAATAGCAAACTGTTATGGAAAAATGTGAAAATTTCAGGAAAACTCTAAAATTATACTAGGAATCTAGGAAAAATAGAAAAACATGATGTTGTGTGGGAGATTATGGAGCTGCTATGAATTGAGCTTATGAATAAGCACTTTAATAAGCCAAGTGAACACAAACAAGCACCACACTGGAACAGAAGCTATAATATGCTAAAGTTACTCTAATTGAACTAAAAACAACAAGCTACAATCACTGATATGCAAGTTTGATCAGATTTGAAGATTTGAGCTTTTGAGTTAAAACAGATTTTAGTGATCTACTTTGAACATAAGCACAAGCTACATGTTAAGCTAAAACAGAAAACTACAAATTGGAAACTGAAGTAGACCTGGTTAACTATGTTTAAGCCAAATATGAGCCAAAGAAAAGCTCTATGGAGCTCTGGACAGGCTTAGCAAAAAACTGAGAAACTCTCAGCTTTGAATGAGCTTGTGAGCAGGGCAGATGAGCCCTTCTTTATGAGCTTGTTTGAAAGCTTTAGAAAATTAACAAAAATACTGATAAAAACTAGAGCAAGAGAACTTATAAAACCTAAATTTTGGCTTGATTTGATCCAAAGATGAATCTATGATAAATCTTGCTAGTTGGACCAAAACTGGTTTTTTCAATATTTTTTTTGACTTTTTGACAGTTGAGAAGCTTGACTTTCTTGAACTTTGGATCAATTTTGTGGATAGATATTGTTGCTTAATGATGAAATAACACTGATTCAAGGTTTATCTATGTAATTTAAACACAAAACAAGAGATTTCAATTCCAAAAACACAACAGATGAGCAGTTGATAATGATTTAATGGAATGTTGACTTTATGGTATGCAGGTCCAATATTTTGACTCTATTGAACTCAAATACACTTAATACACATAATCCAATAGAACTTAACTACTGAGTACATCATTATAACAGAATGATCAACAAATCCAAACACCCTTTTTAGCACTGTTTTGACTATTAATCTAAGCTAATCCCTGAATAAACTCATTTCATTACTTAACCTAACTCTAATATGCTAATCACTACTGATGAAACTAATTTAATGACCAAAGATTCAGAAAAATAAGCACAATTTGAAACTGCATAAAAAGTAAAAATTAGAATAGGTGGCTCACAATTGCCCAGCTATGTTTGCAGCTTAAACCAGATGAGACACTACCATTCTAATCCATTTCCAACCAAAACCAGCTCTCTGCAACACCCTGTATCCATTTCCAACCCTGCTTGACCACATGTCCTTCTCTGTTTGACTTTTGTTGACTTTTGTCCAATCTTGATTGAAACTGAAATACAAGCTTACAAAAAGCTATCTTAAGCTTAAATAAGTTTGTTTTAGCTTAAATAAAGCTCATTGAAGCTTTGAATACAAGAGTTGAAACTTGAAAATTCAAACAGTAAACATGAAAATGTGCAGCCTATGTAAAAACTTGAATTACCACTTGAAAATAGTTCTCATATATTTCAATAACTTAGTTTGATATCATGGAACAAGAAATTACAACTTAAAGCTTAACTGAAAACTTAAAAGTAAATTACGACATTAATAAAATTAAAAAAAACTAAAACTTGTTTCTTCTCTGCTTCTTTCTCCTCTTTTATGCTTCAGAAATGCTCCACGTGGCCTTCTGATGCAATCCCACCTCCCAATTCAACCAATGGAATAGTTTAGAGTGGATTGCCTGGTTTTCCATTTTTGGCGGGAAGTGCTATTTCAACCTGTGGGGTTGAAAACAGGTAAGTAGGGGGGGGGGGTGGGTTTGTAGGGGTGATGATGAGGGAGTGGAAAACAGGTGATGGGATGGAAAGGGGTGGAGTGTTGCAGGGTATGTTGGAGAAGACAAGCAGGAGGTGGAGGATGAAGGAGATGGCGCGTGTTTTATCTGGTTTGACTTTGGGTTTGACCTGGGGGTCCAAAACAGAAAGTGACAGGGGGCAAAAGGATATGTGACAGGGGGGTCAAAAATAATTTTGACAAGTCTTAGCTTAGAATTGACAAGGACTATAGTTGTCAATCTGAAATTATGAAGGACCAATCCTGTAATTTTCCAAACTTTGTCACAAGGACTGAAATTGACAACTTTCAATAGTGCAAGGACCAAACTTGCCATTTTCTCATTTTCAAAGGACTAATTTTGCCAAATTCCAAAGTTCAGGGACCTAAGTTGTAAATTTGTAATTTTAAGTTTCAAGGACCAATTTTGACAACTTAGGAATCCCTAGGGACTCAAAAAGATATTTTTCTTTATTTGGATTTACCAGGGACTGTTTTTGACAACTTTTGAAACTTGGGGGACTAAAACTGCCAATTATGCAAATTTTATACGTTTTTCATCTGATTTTGATATTTTTGTATTTAAAACACATAAAACACTGATTTGTGATATTTTGATCATTTTGATGTGTTTCTGAGTGTTTTCAGATGATTTTGCAGTTTATTTTGTACAAAAATGATGAGTATTTACACACTCATCAATCCCCCACACTGAGATATTGCTAGTCCCTAGCAATGATTTGAGAAAACATAATGGATTTTAATCTCTTTACCAAAAGCCATTACTTCTGGAGTAGCCAAATGTTTCAGTTCAAGTAAGAACCATGGTACACCGATAACCATGTGATTTTGAGCAAACCACCAGCTTCCAACGGGTTTGATTTGTCTTTACCAGAAGCCGTTTGCTTCTGGACTAGCCAACTCTTAGATAAAATATCTTTGGTGAGTCGATTACCAATTATGGTTTTCCAACTGCCTTTACCACAAGCCATAAACTTGCGGGCTAGCCAACTCTTCACTTTTTAGGATATGGTGAGCTGAATACCATACAATTTTGGGCAAATTGCAAGCCGTCAACGGATTTGAGATATCTTTACCAAGAGCCGTTTGCTCCTGGATTAGCCAATCCTTTTGTTTATTAGACAAGGCGGACTGATAACCAAACGAGTAAGTGTAGAACACTTACTCCAAAAAAAAAAAATGTTTTTTTTTTTTTTTTGGCCAAAAACGGGGGAATTGGATGGTATAATTACATGATAAAATTCGTGAGAATTCCCCCCCACACTTAGAAATGAATATTGCCCTCAATATTCAAAGTACCGGCGGTTATGCCGAAACATAGAACGTAAAAGGGAAATACTAAGGCCATTATTTAGCAAGGATTTTTTTTTTTTTTTTTTTTTTTTTTTTTTTTTTTTTTTTTTTTGAAGATCTTATATACAACAGCGTGGGGTAACTCCCCCACACTAGGGTGGTACACACGGGTGAAAACCCATGTAACATGCTACTGTTTTTGATACCCGAGTCGCTAGCTTGACTCGATCCCCGCATTCATTGGTTCATGGGGAAAGTTTGAAGATCCGGGACAATCACAGGAGGAATGTCCTCTCCAAAGTAATGCTTCAACCGATGACCATTCACTTTAAAGTTTGGACCATCGGGTTGAGATAACTCAATGGTGCCATAAGGATATACTTTAGTGATGGTGAATGGTCCAGACCAGCGGGATTTAAGCTTTCCCGAGAAAATCTTCAATCTAGAATTGAAAAGAAGGACTCGATCACCAACGTTGAAAACGCGGTTCTTGATTTTAGAGTCATGAATCTTCTTTGTCTTTTCTTTATAGATCAAAGAGTTCTCGTAAGCTTGATCACGGAGTTCATTTAATTCATTCATTTGAACTTTCCTGTGATCACCAGCTGTCTGAATATCGAAGTTGGCATGCTTCAATGCCCAATATGCCTTGTGCTCTAACTCAACAGGCAGATGACATGCCTTCCCGTATACAAGCTTGTATGGAGTGCACCCGATGGGTGTTTTGTAACCTGTACGGAAGGCCCAGAGTGCGTCATCTAGCTTATCCGACCAAGAGGCACGGTTTTCGCCAACCGTCCTCTCCAAGATTCTTTTAATCCCTCGGTTTGAAACTTCCACTTGCCCACTAGTTTGGGGGTGGTACGCAGTAGAGAGACGGTGAGTTACACCATACTTCTGCATGACTCTTTCAAACTGGTCATTGCAGAAATGCGTACCACGATCACTGATTATGGCTCGTGGAGTTCCAAACCTAGCAAACAAGGATTTTAAGAATTTCACAACAACTCGGGCATCATTGGTATGCAAAGCCTTAGCTTCAACCCATTTTGACAAGTAGTCAACGGCCACGAGTATGTACTTATTACCGCGAGAAGAAGGAAATGGCCCCATAAAGTCAATGCCCCAGATGTCAAAGATCTCACACACTTGAATGGCGTTTTGTGGCATTTCATTCCTTTGTGAGATATTCCCGTGACGTTGACAAGCGTCACAGGCTTTGACAAATTCATGGGCATCCTTATAGATCGTGGGCCAATAGAATCCGGAATCAAACACCTTTTTGGCGGTGTAGTTGGGGCTATGATGTCCCCCAGTAGGTCCAGCATGGCAAGCCTTGAGAATGTCAATAGCTTCCTGACCATATACACATCGCCTGATGACTTGATCCGCGCAAATTTTAAACAAGTAGGGGTCGTCCCAGAAGTAATGTTTAACATCCTTGAAGAATTTGTTCTTCTGTTGGGACGACATCCCTTTCACTATGAAGTTACCCGCATGGTAATTTGCGAAGTCAGCAAACCATGGGGTAGTAGAGTCTCCACGAAAAGAAACCACGTTGAGTGTCTCGAGAGGAAATGTTTCATTTATTTCCTTTTTCTCAAACACATCCTGGTGAGGGTTCTCTAATCGTGATAGATGATCAGCAGCTAGGTTCTCAGCTCCTTTTTTTATCACGTATAATGATATCAAATTCCTGGAGGAGGAGAACCCAACGGAGCAATCTCGGCTTTGCATCTTGTTTTGCAAAGAGATATTTAAGAGCCGAGTGATCCGTATACACCACGCATTTGGTCAAGATGAGGTATGGCCGAAATTTCTCAAACGCATACACCACAGCTAATAGTTCTTTTTCTGTAGTGGTGTAGTGGGTTTGAGCTTCAGTCATAGTCTTACTCGCGTAGTGTATAGGCTGAAAATGCTTTGTTTTGCGTTGCCCCAAGACTGCACCGATAGCAAAATCACTTGCATCGCACATGAGCTCGAATGGTAATTCCCAGTCGGGGGCAACTAGAATGGGTGCTTCCGTAAGCTTTTTCTTTAGTGTTTCAAAAGCTTCGACGCACTCAGGAGAGAAGATAAAAGGAGCTTCTTTTTCAAGAAGATGGGTCATAGGCCGAGCGATTTTGGAAAAATCCTGTATGAATCTGCGATAAAACCCGGCATGACCCAGAAAACTCCTAATACCTTTGACGGTAGTAGGATGAGGTAGTTTAGCAATAACATCAACTTTTGCTCTATCTACCTCCATCCCATTTTTGGAAATCTTATGGCCAAGGACTATGCCTTCTTTGACCATAAAGTGACTCTTCTCCCAATTTAGACAGAGATTGGTGTCTTCACACCTTTTAAGCATTTTGTCTAAATGGGAGAGACAAGTCTGAAATGAATCCCCGATGACTGAGAAGTCATCCATAAACACCTCCATTGTTTCCCCGATCATGTCGTGGAATATGGCCATCATACAGCGTTGGAACGTGCCAGGAGCGTTACATAAGCCAAAGGCATACGTTTGTAGGCAAAAGTTCCGTACGGGCAGGTGAATGTGGTCTTCTCTTGATCCTGTGGATCAATGGGGATCTGAAAGTAACCTGAGAAACCATCAAGGAAGCAATAGTACTCATTCCCTGCTAATCTCTCAAGCATCTGGTCCATGAAGGGTAGAGGAAAATGGTCTTTACGGGTGGCGTCATTCAACTTACGATAGTCAATACAGACACGCCATCCCGTAACCAATCGAGTTGGAATTAACTCGTTTTCTTCATTTGTGACAACAGTTATGCCACCCTTTTTTGGAACACAGTGAATTGGGCTAACCCAAGGACTATCTGAGATTGGGTAAATCAATCCTGCATCAAGAAGTTTGATAACCTCTTGTTTGATAACATCATGGATTTTTGGATTCACCCTTCTCTGATGTTGAACTGCTGGCTTGAAGTCATCCTCCATCAAGATTTTGTGAGTACAGAACTCGGGGTTAATACCCTTAATGTCGGAGAGTTTCCAAGCAATTGCTTGCTTGTGTGACTTCAAGACCTTTATGAGAGCAGTCTTTTCATCTTTACTCAAATCTCGAGCAATAATGACAGGCAATTTATCATCGCCTTCAAGAAATGCATACTCGAGATGAGGCGGTAAGTCCTTAAGTTCGACTTCAGGAAATTCTTCAGTTTTCTCAACTGACTTGACTTCCTTGTTATGAAGTTTGACGGGAGGGAGAGGAGGAGAAGTGTCCTGATTTAACAACTTCTCAAGAATAAGAATATCTCCCTCCGGATTAATCTCATGGTGATTAATCTCTTCAGGAATTGCATCACTAATGTGAGGGGTTGACGAGTGATCATCTTTAAGCAACTTCTCAATGAGAAGTATGTCCCCCTCGATGTCAATTGGAGCGTGATCAATTTCCCATGGAACAGAATCACTAGCCAAGTATGCTTCAATCTCTTCCAAGATGAAGTCGCTTCCCTCAAACGGAGTGAGAGAAGGAGTAGAATTGGCTATGATAGGTTGAGAAGATGTGGTGGGATCCCCACTCACAGAATTATGAGAATAACCAAGAACTCTTGAGAGTACTCTTCAGAAGCAACATCAATGATATCTATTCGGTTAACCGACTCAGAATCATAGTTTGCGGAGTACCTCGAAGTTTGATCAAGGTTAAAGGTGACAGCTTCATTACCAACACGTAATGTGATTTCTTGCTCAAATACATCAATGAGAGCACGTCCCGTTCTCAGGAATCCTCTTCCAACAATGAGAGGAACCCGTGGATCAGCATCGAAATCAACAACTACAAAGTCAGCTGGAAAATGGAACTTTCCTACTTTCACAAACACGTCCTCGGCAATTCAAAGAGGACGGGATATTGTACGATCTGCAAGCTCGAGAGTCATGCATGTAGGAATAAGATCCGGAAGAGAAAGTTTCTTCCATACTGAATGAGGCATAAGGTTTATGCTTGCACCAAGATCAGCTAAGGCAAAGCATTCAACCATTCCTGGAAATACACAAGGTAGGAGAAATTTTCCAGGATCTCCAAGCTTCTCGGGAAGCTTCTTCAAGATAACTGCAGAGCAGTTCTCGTTCAGTGGAGTTTTAGCCATTTCAAACAGCTTTTCCTTGTTGCTTAACATGTGTTTGAGAGTTGATGCAAACTTGGGCATCAACATGATAGCATCCGCGAAGCTTATGTCAAAATGAAGTTCCTGAAAAATTTGAAAGAATTTTTCCATTTGTTGACTAGCTTTCTCGCGGAGCTTTTGCTCATGTAAACGTGATGGGTAAGGGATAGAAGATTTGGATTTTCCAATGGGAGCCACAGGAGGTTCAAAAACAACTCCTGGATTGGATTTTGGTTTCTGGACAACCTGAGGATGGACATTGTTAGTACTTCCGTTATTAGTAGGAAGTTCCTTGTCCGTTGTCGCCTCAGGTTCACTTTCCACTACCTTCGGGAGAGAAGAAGAAGAGGTAGTAGGAATAGCAGGTCCATCATACGAAACACCACTTCTGGTTGTGATCGCCTTTGCATCGCCCCTCGGATTAGCGATCGTGTTGCTAGGTAGAGTACCTGAGCCCGAGGGTCGATCATTTAAAGACTTCTTCAATTCAGCGATCTGACTGACCAACAACCTGTTTGTCTCCTCTTGAGTCTTCATGAATTGCCTTAAAAGCTCATCAGATGTTGACACAGGAGGAGGAGGAACAATTTGAGGCCGTATGTTCTGGTTATAGCCAGAATTCCCTTGATTAGGGTTCATATTCCCCTGAAATTGATTCCCTCGGTTGTAGGTGTTTTGATTAAGATTTCCTTGTTGTTGGAAACCTTGATTGGGTCCGGAATAGAAATTACCTTGGTTTTGATAACCTTGGTTCATTCTTGGTTGGTTCTGATTCCGGTTAGGATTCTGGTTGAAACCGGGTGGTGCCTGATAAGTGTTAGCACGGTAGTTTGGTTCATTTTGAGGACGGTATTGATTACCTCCTTGATTTGAAGTACCGGCTATAGCATTAGCTTCAAAAGGACTACCATCGGTGGCAGTACAGTTGTAGTATGCATGAGGACCACCACAAGTAACACAAACTTCAACTTTCTTTACTTCACCATATGATGGTGCTTGTGTGAAAGTGACTTTCTTTTGGTTAGCAAGAACCAAAGCCTGAACAATATCCGTGAGTTTGTCAATCTTAGCATCGGTGCTAGATGTACTCGCGGGAGATGAAGTAGAACGTCCAGCATTAGACTCAGTATGATATGTCTTTGTGCGGAAAGGACGGACCTGGGACTTGTTCTCAATGATTTGCAAGGCTTCTTTTGTGGTCTTGCTCAAGAAATTACCTCCCGCGGAGGCATTTAGAGAGTCTTGATTGGCCTGGTTCAGACCATTGTAGAAAGTATCCATTTGCATTAACTCGGTAAAACCATGATGCGGACACTTGCGGAGCAAGTCTTTGTAACGATCCCATGCCTCCCCGAATGATTCCTCAAATCTCTGAGAGAATTTCATTATCTCATTCTTAAGACTTGTAGTTCGGGATGGAGGATAGAATTCGTTCACAAACTTTGTGACAAGATCTTCCCATGTCTCAATGGAACGAGGGGGTTGTTTCTCAAGCCAATTCCGGGCTTGTCCCTCTAGAGAAAATGGGAACAGAAGAAGCTTGATAGCTTCATGTGGGACATTCTTATACTTGATGGTAGATGCAATCTTGTTAAACCATCGAATGTGTGCATGAGGATCGTCCCGCTCAAAACCATAGAATTGGCTTTGGGTTACCAGATTAAGTAACCCGGTTTTGAGCTCAAAAGTATCAGCCACG
Organism: Chrysanthemum seticuspe; assembly: GCA_019973895.1. Classification (NCBI taxonomy): domain Eukaryota; kingdom Viridiplantae; phylum Streptophyta; class Magnoliopsida; order Asterales; family Asteraceae; genus Chrysanthemum; species Chrysanthemum seticuspe. The sequence goes on along the minus strand of BPTQ01000005.1, from coordinate 358,065,350 downwards.
ATGGCTGGGACAACAATAGCATCTCCGTAACCCTCGATGGGTGCTTGGAGAAGCTCATTCATCGGCTTATCTTCTGCCATTACGGCATGTGGTGGTGGTGGTAGACGTTTCTCAGTCACAGCTGAAGGAGCAGAACGTCCTCTACGTCTACGAGGAATCTTTCCAAGTTCTGACAATGGACTTGTAGAACTGGAAGAACGAGTGCGCATGCACTAAGTATAAAAATCAGTTTTCAAAACAAATGCGAGGCAAAACGACAAGTGAACTTAACCAATAATCACAAATGAAATGGCTTCTTTGAAAAAGGTACACCAAATCACAGGGACACAAAGGCAAGTTTTAAATCTGATGTTCGGGAACTTATTATGGTCGCACCCCCAGTTAGGTAGTGCACTGCCTTGATTTGCGGTGGTTGATTTTTATGTATATATTAAGTATCACTGAAAAGACGTAGGTATAGATCTGTGCTGATGGGTTTAAAAACTTTTGGACAATATTTTTGGTATCGTCTCGTTTAACCAATTCGTATTTCTTTAAGAATCACCTTAAAAGAAACACAAGTCAGAAAACGTTACGATTGTTTTGTTGTTATATATTTTTTTTGGTGTTTTTAACACTTTAGGAAAAGTGTTAATGAACTTTTTGATTTTGTTATAACTTTACAAAAAACCGACTTTTTACAAACTGTGGTATATGTGCAAGTACGGGTCTGAAAATTGTCTAGAACACGCTTACAGCCTCCCCGGCAGCGGCGCCAAAATTTGATCGGTGCAAAACCGTCAAGTTTTCTCACGCGAGCTGATCACTTGTGAATGACCAGCTGTAAGGAACTTAAAACAGCTCACACACCAATTTCAATTTAGATCAGGAGAATACAGTGGATTCCCGGGTCGTTAAGTCCCACGGAGGTTGACTGGTGTTTAACACAATCAGATGTCGAATAACCACTAAGGATAGTGATCAGTAGGTATTTTGAGTTTTTTATAAACTACAGGAGATTAAAGGAAATTAAAAGTTAAAATCTATTAAATAAATGCTATCACTATTTTTAAACTAATGTTTTTGTTTTTTATGTTTTTATAAAACTGAAATTAAAATCTACGCGACGTACAATTAAAAACGTGAAACTTACACAATATTAACCCTAAAAATATGAAAATGATATTTTTATAAACCTAATGATAAAAGAACTTTTTAGAAAAAGAAAATTATTTTTATATCTAATTATCTAATTATTATTAATTAAAAACTATTTTAACTATTTAATAATTACCTAAAATACAAAAAATTAGGAAATTAAGCTAGAAAAATAAAATTATGAAATGGAAAAGTCTAAAATAACAAACTAGAATTTTCAAAACTATTTTTGTATTTTTCTGATTATTTTTCTATTTTTTATGAATTTTAAACTATTAAAAACTAATTAAATTACTAAAAATTACAAAATAAACTATGAAAAATCTGGAAAATTACTTTTTTCACTTTTTATATTTATCTAAACTTAATAAAAATGAAAAGTTATTTTTTTGGACTTTTTCTGAATTTTTTCTATTAAAAGCTATTTAAATAATCCTAAAAACTGTTTTTAATTAAGAAAAATAGCAAACTGTTATGGAAAAATGTGAAAATTTCAGGAAAACTCTAAAATTATACTAGGAATCTAGGAAAAATAGAAAAACATGATGTTGTGTGGGAGATTATGGAGCTGCTATGAATTGAGCTTATGAATAAGCACTTTAATAAGCCAAGTGAACACAAACAAGCACCACACTGGAACAGAAGCTATAATATGCTAAAGTTACTCTAATTGAACTAAAAACAACAAGCTACAATCACTGATATGCAAGTTTGATCAGATTTGAAGATTTGAGCTTTTGAGTTAAAACAGATTTTAGTGATCTACTTTGAACATAAGCACAAGCTACATGTTAAGCTAAAACAGAAAACTACAAATTGGAAACTGAAGTAGACCTGGTTAACTATGTTTAAGCCAAATATGAGCCAAAGAAAAGCTCTATGGAGCTCTGGACAGGCTTAGCAAAAAACTGAGAAACTCTCAGCTTTGAATGAGCTTGTGAGCAGGGCAGATGAGCCCTTCTTTATGAGCTTGTTTAAAAGCTTTAGAAAATTAACAAAAATAAACAAAAATACTGATAAGAAACTAGAGCAAGAGAACTTATAAAACCCAAATTTTGGCTTGATTTGATCCAAAGATGAATCTATGATAAATCTTGCTAGTTTGACCAAAACTGGTTTTTTCAATATTTTTTTTGACTTTTTGACAGTTGAGAAGCTTGACTTTCTTGAACTTTGGATCAATTTTGTGGATAGATATTGTTGCTTAATGATGAAATAACACTGATTCAAGGTTTATCTATGTAATTTAAACACAAAACAAGAGATTTCAATTCCAAAAACACAACAGATGAGCAGTTGATAATGATTTAATGGAATGTTGACTTTATGGTATGCAGGTCCAATATTTTGACTCTATTGAACTCAAATACACTTAATACACATAATCCAATAGAACTTAACTACTGAGTACATCATTATAACAGAATGATCAACAAATCCAAACACCCTTTTTAGCACTGTTTTGACTATTAATCTAAGCTAATCCCTGAATAAACTCATTTCATTACTTAACCTAACTCTAATATGCTAATCACTACTGATGAAACTAATTTAATGACCAAAGATTCAGAAAAATAAGCACAATTTGAAACTGCATAAAAAGTAAAAATTAGAATAGGTGGCTCACAATTGCCCAGCTATGTTTGCAGCTTAAACCAGATGAGACACTACCATTCTAATCCATTTCCAACCAAAACCAGCTCTCTGCAACACCCTGTATCCATTTCCAACCCTGCTTGACCACATGTCCTTCTCTGTTTGACTTTTGTTGACTTTTGTCCAATCTTGATTGAAACTGAAATACAAGCTTACAAAAAGCTATCTTAAGCTTAAATAAGTTTGTTTTAGCTTAAATAAAGCTCATTGAAGCTTTGAATACAAGAGTTGAAACTTGAAAATTCAAACAGTAAACATGAAAATGTGCAGCCTATGTAAAAACTTGAATTACCACTTGAAAATAGTTCTCATATATTTCAATAACTTAGTTTGATATCATGGAACAAGAAATTACAACTTAAAGCTTAACTGAAAACTTAAAAGTAAATTACGACATTAATAAAATTAAAAAAACTAAAACTTGTTTCTTCTCTGCTTCTTTCTCCTCTTTTATGCTTCAGAAATGCTCCACGTGGCCTTCTGATGCAATCCCACCTCCCAATTCAACCAATGGAATAGTTTAGAGTGGATTGCCTGGTTTTCCATTTTTGGCGGGAAGTGCTATTTCAACCTGTGGGGTTGAAAACAGGTAAGTAGGGGGGGGGTGGGTTTGTAGGGGTGATGATGAGGGAGTGGAAAACAGGTGATGGGATGGAAAGGGGTGGAGTGTTGCAGGGTATGTTGGAGAAGACAAGCAGGAGGTGGAGGATGAAGGAGATGGCGCGTGTTTTATCTGGTTTGACTTTGGGTTTGACCTGGGGGTCCAAAACAGAAAGTGACAGGGGGCAAAAGGATATGTGACAGGGGGGTCAAAAATAATTTTGACAAGTCTTAGCTTAGAATTGACAAGGACTATAGTTGTCAATCTGAAATTATGAAGGACCAATCCTGTAATTTTCCAAACTTTGTCACAAGGACTGAAATTGACAACTTTCAATAGTGCAAGGACCAAACTTGCCATTTTCTCATTTTCAAAGGACTAATTTTGCCAAATTCCAAAGTTCAGGGACCTAAGTTGTAAATTTGTAATTTTAAGTTTCAAGGACCAATTTTGACAACTTAGGAATCCCTAGGGACTCAAAAAGATATTTTTCTTTATTTGGATTTACCAGGGACTGTTTTTGACAACTTTTGAAACTTGGGGGACTAAAACTGCCAATTATGCAAATTTTATACGTTTTTCATCTGATTTTGATATTTTTGTATTTAAAACACATAAAACACTGATTTGTGATATTTTGATCATTTTGATGTGTTTCTGAGTGTTTTCAGATGATTTTGCAGTTTATTTTGTACAAAAATGATGAGTATTTACACACTCATCAATAATCATAGTCAACTAGTACATTTACAAAGATAGTATAATCTTTAAACACTTGCCTCAGGAAAAAGCTGCCCGAAATTCTCTAATTTTTGAAATGAAACATTCTTAGACCATGAAAGTGCTCTTGGGATTACATCTATTTCCTTACTCCACCAAAGCCAGCTCTGTGTAGAAGTCTCTAAGATCCATATCTGGAAAAAAAAAATTAACAACAAATAATTCTAGTTAAAAACAAATTTTAGCAATACTTAAAACAAATAATTATAGTTAAAAACAAATTTGTGTAACAATTCTAACCTTGAAACATAAAACAAATCCGGCCAACGAATATTCCAGCTTCTGAGTTGACTTGATATTTCGAGTGGCATCGTACAACTGTCTCTAAATGAGTTCCCCCAAGGAAATTTATTCCAGTCTTCAAACTTCTCAACCATCCTAAGATATGTATCATCCACCACAGATAACAGGTTACGCCCCATAAATATGACCTCAAGAGATAACAAAAGGCAAACTCGGACTTCGTCTTCATCAGATACTTTGGTAAAAAGCACTTCATCCTCAATCAAACATAGAAGATCTATGCTTTTTAAGTTCTCACCTACCTTATGCGGAAATACTCGGTCACGAAATATGATATCACCGATTCTAAATTTACGGAAACTAGGCATTACAAATTTAAAAGCAGTTATGAGGTGAAATTGACGGCGTCCAAAATGAAGATGATGTCCATTAAATACATAAACTAGTGCCAAATCAAAGTGGTCATCCTCAGACTTAATTTTCTTTTGAAGCATATGATGTATAAGACTCTCATCGTTCTCAAAAGAATTCAAATCCAACCATGGACCAAAGCATGTTGACCGAAACAGTCTACGACGATTTTCATTTAATCTGTCTTTAATCGATTGAAAGTAACGCAGTTTGCTTCGAACGTGAAGCTTTGCATCAGATTCCTATACATAGAAAGCAATTTATAAATCTTATGAACATTTTTAAATATCTTTGTAAATGAACCACTTTGGTCTTACAACTAAGCTATAACATGAAGTGATATGGAGGCTGACAGTAATGAGAGTAACCAAGCAAATAAGCAAATAAGTTGCACCAAGCAAATAAGTACTATGGGTGCTACTGTGGTGCTGCTACCACAGTAGCCTGAGGGACAACTTTTGAGGCAAATTATTAATAAGCTAAGGTGTGAATTAGAAACTGAGCTTATGAAATATTATAGTTAACCTAACTAGCTCTATTTTGCCCCTATTTCCAGCTACCAAGGAGCTTATGGCAGCTAGTGGTGAGCTTAAGAAAACGTCTAATTACCACCGGTGCAACCTGTGCCTCAACCCAGTAATCTTTGTACCACTAGAAGCCATACCAAATGATTTTTTTTGATTTTTTTCCTTTTGAGAAAAGTTAAATAAGCTGGTTAAATTGCTATTTTTATTTTTTAAAATTTTTTATGACAAATTAAAATGCCTGTGCTAAAACTGAGAAAATGACTAAATAGAAAACTGAAAATGACCCTAGTTGACTTTTTTAAAAGACTAAGACTCGAATCCTAAAGGAAAAATGAGATTAGAAACAAATTAACTTGCTTCAAACACAACTTATAACAATAAGCTAGCTACACTGACTCAATTAAATAGATAACTTTTAAAACAAAACTTAACTACAAAATGAGGCATCTACTTTACAGAATCGCCAAAGAAAGCTCAATTAAGTTGTACACATTTCCTGACTACGCTTAAGTTGTACACATTTCAAGCCGGGACATTAAACCAGTTAAGGGGTGTTTTAAGTTTGAGCTTATTTGAACAGCTAAAGAAGGGGTGTTCTAAGTTTGAGCTTATTAAACCAGTTAAAGCAGGGACATTATTTACAACTAAATAAGGGGTGTTTGGATGCCCTTAATACAAGCAAACACATAACAAGCACATACATAATTTTTTCAGTTTGTAACCAATGAGGTGTTAATGTTAACCTTAAAAGCTTTTACAAATTCAAATAAGCCCAATTAAGGGGTTATCACATCCAAAAAAATAAGCTAATTCAAAAACCCACAAAAACAAAACAGGGGTTATCAAAAAAAATCCCCAAAACAGGGGTTATCAAAAAAATACTCTAATTCAAACAAAAAATTGAGATTAAACAAACAATTAAACATAAATGAGAACTAATTAAGGGAGAAACTTACCATTCGTATAAAAAAAATTGAAAGAATTTCGGTTTTGATAATGTGTGTGTGTAAAAACTAATTAAAGTATAAAAAAATAAAAAGTATATTAAAACTAAATAAGAAAACTAAAAAAACTAAAACGATTTGATTTACTTTTTGCAGATTTTGATAGTTCCCGATGATACCTTTTTGTAGATTTACTTTTTCAATCGCACATTAGCCGGAAATCACACACCGTCGTTCGTACATCTGTTTGGTCGGATATTGTACATATGGTCGGGGTTGTGGGCCAACTAATGATTGAAAGTGTACTTATTGTTTTGACACGTGTCAACATTTTAGTGCAATCGCACATTCGCACATGACCAATTTGGGAAGAGAGGTATATTTTGTACCAAATGGTGACCACTAGAGAACTTTTTGTCCTCTTTTGAGAATTAGCTCATATGTATATTATAACTAGCCCATTTGTTTGGACTAATGTTAACCTATGGGTTATTGATGGAGTAAATTCTAGCTATTCTATTTGATTTTTTAAGTTTTTTGGTAACCAAGGTTTTCGACTCCAACTGATCAACAGGATTTGAGTCCATCGTCACACGGGCTTAAACCGCGTAAAACTTTCAGCTTTTTCAAGAAAGTCAACGTGACTTTTCAAATTTGTTTGCACATAGCAGAAATAAATTAACTTGAGACCTTACTACAAGCTCTTACCACTAGACCACGTTAGCTTTTATTCTAGTTAGTAGTAGCCGTTAAAGTTAATAAGAATTTGTAGTGTCATGCATAACACGTTCATTTAGGGGACGATAACTTAATGTGGTTGGGTGGGCATGGAGAAGAAAAAGGAACAAGATGGTTTCCATTGTATAAAAAGTCGCGGTCCATGAATAAAAACGTGCAGAGCTCATCTTATGCTAAATACGTTTTTAAAAATGATGTCTCAGTCTATGAAGCTAAACTTAGATAGCTGGCTATAGGCGCGCCTTGGTGCCTATAACGACGTTATAACTGCATTGTATGGTGCGTTATAAGTGCGTCCGTTGTGGTCATAGTTTGTGTGTGGGCCGAGGTTTTTAATTTTTAATTTTTCTTTTTATAAGAATGTTATTGACACGGTGTTTTTGAAGTTTTATGTTATATGAATGTTATAGGGCATAAAAGGTGACATGACACGTCTATTAGGAGTGTTCATCGGTTTGGTTATCGGGTTGTTCGATTTATTCGGTTCGGTTAGTTCGGTTAATTTTTTTTTGGTTATAACCGAGAACCGAACCCAATTAAAGTTGATTAAACCAAACCGAAAATCGAACCAAATAACTGAAAACCGAACTCCCATAACCGAAAACCGAACCGAATAACCTGAATTACATAATTTTAATTATTTATACATTTATTTATATAGATTTTTTGTAAAAAAAAAATTAAGCTTAAAAAATGTTATATTTATAGTATGAAAGAGTTTTAATATATTTTTTTATATATAAATATATAAAAAGATATTTATATTTATTTAAATTCGATTGTCGGTTTAAATTGATAGAACCATAACTAAACCGAGAACTGAATATTTAATTCGGTTTGGTTCGGTTTTGGTAAATTCGGTTCAGTTACAAGTTCAATTCAATTATTTTGGGCTCAGTTTAATTTCGATTTTGATTTATTTAGGTATTACCCAAACCATGAACACCCCTAGCGTCTATAACTTAATGGATAACACCCGTGGACCGACATGGGCTACGCAGCAAATGAGTTTTGTCCTTTTACTATTTCTAGTTGGCAGAATTCTTGTCGTCTTTAATGGAACCAAATAGTTTCATTTTTAATTTGTTGTTATTTAGCTATATAGATTGATGCTTTTTTATCTTATCCACTAACTCATTTGCTGCTTTCTTCTGCTTCACATACAAAGAGCAAGCACATATACCACAAAACATAATAATAAACCATTCCATATAAAGATATTGGACATGATTTACTAATACATGTAACTAACAATCATATACTTGAATAAAATTACCGAGAAATTAAGCCACATTTATCACATAAGTAGTAATCCTCGATGATATATAATGCCCAAATAGTCGAGATTCCAACTAATGAGAATGGCACCGCGCTATTTCTATCAAGTTTTCATTTTCTTCTCTGGTAGAAATTGAGTGTGACCATGTGAGACTAAGTTCATGTTCATGCATCACATAAATACATACTTTATTATTTGGGCAAAACTCCCTTATGAAAAACAAATGCTAGGGTATGTTTGGAACGCAACATTTTGGAGCGTTTTTGAAGTTGTAAAAAACTAACCAACTAGTGAACTCAATCTATCTGGCTAACAAACGGCTTCGTACACATTCTATCCGAGACCTAGCTAAATCCCTTTCGCAAAAGTTAACACATCCACCAACACGATTTTGCGTTGTATAGGTAATGGTAGGTAATAACTTAATTGGTTTTGCTTAAATAATTATGTGTTTAGGCATTTCATAAATTATCAAAGTAAATCTGATGGTAAGAACGTAACATTAAGAGTAGTATATATCCTAATACCAAACGTGTGGATGAAAATCATCAGTAATAAAGATAGGTGATAAAGATGTATGAATGAAGACTCTAACTCCAAAGTCGACCAATTCACACATGTGATAAAGATAGGTGATTTTGATGCTGGCATTTTCGTGTTTATAAACTTGACTTGACCACATAAGCGGAATAAAACTCTGATACTGATTGATATGTGGAAAATTTTGCCTATACATAAGAACCCCATAGACACGGTCGCTAGGAACTGACCCGCTAACAATTACGTGTGGTCACACTTTCATGCTAATAATAAGGAACATGGAGGAGACGGTTTCAAGCATATTTGTTTACCAAGTCAAGCTCCGCATCTCTTATTAGTCACCCCATGTTTTTGCTTCTACTACCACTTGTAGATACTGTTACACATTAAGTACAAATGGTTGATGTTTCAAGGGATAATTACACGAAAGTGTATTTAACTTGTCAGTTTTTGTAGTTCTGTGTATCCTACTATTTTTTTTGTAGTTCCATGTACTCAACTTTTGAATTCACTTAGTTCTGTGTACCAGGATCAGTTGTATGTATTATTAAACTTTTTTTTGTAGTTCTATGTATGCAACTTTTGGGTATATTGGTCTCAATTGGTGACTTTGCAAAGTTGAGTACACGGAACTACATGAATTTAAAAGTTGAATACATAGAACTACAAAACAAATAGTAGGATACACAGAACTACAAAAAGTGACAAGTTAGATACATTTTCGTGTAATTATCCCATGTTTCAACTACGTGTACTCTTTGTTTGATTGGCTTCAAGTTTAATGCTCCTCAAGGCTTTAAACTCTACCAATAGTCTTAGTTTCTTGATTCATTTTGTTAGAATAAGCAAGCGATAATCAAAGATGAAGCACAAGAGAAGAAGCAAGAATCGACAAATTTGCGGAAGCTTTTCTTTTATTCAAAACGAAATTCAAAGGTACAATCTTCTCAACATATGAATCCCTATATATATAGGCTAAAACAAACCGACCTAACATAGTTTTTCCTAATACGAAATTACCAAAAATAGCTAAATCCCAAACGGCCCGTAGCCCGTAGGAGTTTAAACCACATTCTAACACATTTTAACTACATGTCCGAATATACAAATCCAGCCTAGTTTGTTTCATCATTTCATTTAGACACAAGTATAAAACTTGCCAAACTCACGTACATTAGATCTCCAACAGTGAGAAACTGGCAAATCAAAAGTTCAGTACATTCAAATATTCAATAATAATGTTACTCCCATATATTACCTTCTTCTCTCTAATGCTATCATCTTGCAGTTCATTAGACACCATAACTGTTTTTCAAAACATCACAGATGGTGAAACCATTGTTTCAGGAAATGAAAGATTCGAGTTGGGCTTCTTTAGCCCAGGAAGTTCGAAGAATCGATACCTGGGGATATGGTATAAGAACACATCACCTCATACAGTTGTATGGGTTGCTAACCGTGAAACTCCACTTATTGACACCTCAGGAGTGGTTAAATTGGACAGCAATGGAAACCTGTCCCTTGTCAATGGCAGTGGTTCCATCACTTGGTCATCCGACTCCTCGGCATCTGGCACAAATGTGAACCCCATAGCAAAACTCTTAGATACAGGAAATTTTGTTATCACGAGTGAAAATCTTCTCAACAAGGAAAATTACATTTGGCAAAGCTTTGATCACCCTGGAGATACCTACATACGAGGAATGAAGTTGGGCAAGAACTTTGTAACAGGAAGAGAAACATATCTGACATCTTGGAGGAGCGCAGATGATCCTTCCCCAGGTGAGTATACACTCCGGTTTTTAATGGTTAAGGGTAAATACGTTCAACTATACCTTAGGAAAAGCTCTGTTATTACAACAAGATATGGGCCGTATACTGGTATGTCATTTGCTGGCCACCCAAACTATAAGACTGACCCTACGGTTCGGTACAAATTTGACCTGATTGTGAATCAGAAGGAGATGTATTACATGTATACTTATGATAGCCCCAGATTCATGTTAAGATCAGTATTAACTCCTCATGGCAAGGTTGAGTTTTCTCAGCTGAATTTGATAAGCCAAGAATGGGTGCAGTATAGGTACTTACCCGTGGATTATTGTGACAACTATGGACTATGTGGCCCATATGGAATATGTAGTATTTCAACAGATCCTAATTGTGTCTGCTTGAAAGGTTTTGAGCTTAAAAACCCACAAGAACTGAATCCATATAATGCGACTAGTGGATGTCAACGGAGTAGAACCTTGGATTGTGGGCCTGAAGAGGGATTCCAGAAGTTTCCAGACATGAAATTGCCAGACACGCAAAATGCTGTTTATGATACCAATATGAACCTCCAGGAATGTGAGGTAGCTTGTAAGCGTAATTGCTCTTGCACCGGGTATGCAATTCCAAACATCACTGGATTTGGATGTTTGCAATGGTTTGGTGATTTGGTTGATGTTCGAGTGTATCCACAAAACGGTCAAGATCTTTATGTTAGACTGGCAGCCTCTGAATTATCAGGTAAGCCAGTACATACCAATATGAACCTCCATGTATCATTTCTCAACTAATAATAATGCAATTTTCTATTCATATGATGTTTGGTTCCATCCTGTTATTCAAGTTTATACATTTAAGTGTGCAACTCTTAATTATGTTGGATAAATAGGAATTTAGCAGCAAAGACATATATATGTTGTTTATTGCTGTAAATTTGACAATGTTTTGTTTGTTTAAACTTTGTAATATCTCTTAGATCTCCGTTCCAGCTTCCACAGAAAAAAACGAGTAGTTATTGAAGTTAGTTTGTCAATATCAACTGGACTGATTTTGTTGGGCCTGATATTTACACTCTACACTTGGAGTAAAAGGAAGAAGAGATCAGATGCAGAAAGAGAAGGCAAGTGATATCGATCTGAATTTCTATATATATATATATTTATATTAGATGTATGCTATACATCATGTAAATAATTACCTTATGATAAACATTTGACAACCACACGTCCATTTTTCTAGGGCTACTGATAAATTTTCAGTTGACAACAAGCCAGAACGGAAGTATAGATGTTCCTTTGTATAGCTTATCTAAAGTTTCTAGGGCTACTGATAACTTTTCAGCAGACAACAAGCTGGGAGAAGGTGGCTTTGGTCCAGTTTACAAGGTAAATAATATGAATAAGTACATGTTAAACAAGTTGGGGTGAACGGAGTGATAATCAGTAAAATATGTTTATACATTTACATTCACCAAAAAAGCATGTGGTAAATATGTTAGTCTCGAGGGTGTGCTAGAAGGACAAGAGATTGCTGTGAAGCGGCTCTCAAAGTCTTCTCGGCAGGGGCTTGACGAATTTGAGAATGAAGTCATTTGTATTGCTAAACTTCAGCATCGGAATCTTGTGAAGCTCTTGGGATACTGCATTGAAGGCGATGAGAGAATGTTACTATATGAATACATGCCTAACAAAAGTCTGGACAGTTTCATATTTGGTTGGGCTCTCGATCAGCTTTTTCAATCTTGTAAAATAAAAATGATACCCTAATTGTAATTGCAAAGGAATACAATGTTTATTAATAAACTAAGTTGTTGCAAATTTATGCAGATGGAATAAGAAAGTCATTACTTGATTGGCCACAAAGGTTCCACATAATTAACGGAATTGCTCGAGGTCTTCTTTATCTTCACCAAGATTCCCGGCTTAAGGTTGTACATAGGGATTTAAAAGCCGGGAACATTTTACTCGATCATCAGATGCGTCCAAAGATATCTGACTTCGGTTTGGCCAGAATGTTTAAAGAACACGAAAGTGAAGCAAATACCAAGAGAGTTGTGGGAACCTTGTAAGAATCCCTAAAGTTTGTATAGTTTAATGCATTTTATATATACAGTGTGTATTTATTTCCATGGTCTTTTGTTCTATTCAGAGGATACATATCTCCAGAGTATGCAGTGAATGGTCTCTTCTCGGTAAAGTCAGATATATTCAGCTTTGGGGTATTAGTGTTGGAGATTGTGAGCGGGAAGAAAAATAGAGGTTTTGTTCATGAAAAACACCATGATCATCTTCTTGGACATGTAAGTGTGTTGAATATAATCATCCAATGATGAAAACATATACAGATATACAAATTTGAAAATTTCAGTATGATATGGCTATTGAAGGTCCATAAAAACACATTCGTGATCAAGTATGAGCATATAAATACATAAAAAGGATATGATATAGATGTACGACCTTTCTGATTTGAACTAATTTGTGTTTTTTATTTGGATTCATTTAGGCATGGAGACTTTGCAAAGAAGGAAAGTCTCTCGATTTCATTGATGAATGTTTAGGTAATTCCTATTCTGTTTATGAGGTGTTGCGATCAGTACACATTGGCCTATTGTGTGTGCAACAACGAGCAGAAGATAGACCTTGCACACCGTCAGTTGTTGCCATGTTGGGCGGAGAAGGTTCTCTACCTTTTCCCAAACAACCTGGCTTCTTTATTCAAGGAAGTGACATCTACTCCCCTTCACGTCTTCGTTCACTATCATCAGTTAATGGAGTAACATTAACTGAGATAGACGGAAGATAATAAAAAGATTTGGTTTACTCATGTTAAAGGTCATTTTTATAAGTCTATTTATGATATAAAGAATGTATATACAGTATAGTGGATCATTGTGTACTTATCATATCAACAAAAATGTGTGTTTGTATGTATCTTATCAAGCAGTGTATCTCATAATCTCACTTGAATAATAAATTAAGGTTTTTTTATTAACTTATTTTAACAAATCAAACAGTTCCGACCAATAACTAAATTTGCCACTAGAACCTTGTATAATGGAAGTTGCACAAACATATGCTCACGATTTTCACAATTGCGTACACCTTTAACAAATCAACATTGCAAAGTAGCTCTTGTTAGCTTAATAAGATCAGCCAGTACCAGTTTGGTCCCGTACTTGTCTTGTTTGGCATTAAGTTTTCCTCTGATTTCTGATGGTCTTATGTCTCTATCTGTGTATTTGTCCATCTTTTAATATGTTCCCTAACTCCAAGGGAATATAAACTTGACTGGACCACATAAAAAAAGAGACATCCATTTACTAACGATGTATGAATGAAGACTCTAATTAAGGTTGACCAATTCATATATGGATTAAGATAGGTTATTTTGATGCTGTCTTTATAAACTTGACTTGACCACATAAAACGGAATGAAAATATTAAGGAAAAACTACTGTTAACTCTGATATTGATTGATATGTGAAAAATTTTGCCTATACATAGAAACCCCATAGACACGGTCGCTAAAAAATGACCCGCTAGCAATTGATTACACTGATGTCTATCATACTAGCCCTCATAAATAATGCGTTAACAACACAACTGCGGGTGAATGATGAATGAAATTCGGGCATATAACTACACATAATAATTATTTCACTAGTTTATGTTTGCTATAGTTTTGGTTAATAGTACATGAAATTGCTGGTTAGCCCAAAACAGATCAATATACAACCCATTCTCCCCAAATTTATTTTCCTTGATGCATAATGCTAACTTTTATTGATGGATTTTAGGTTGACTACATGGTCTCTTCTCGTGATTCAAATATACGTACGTACTCGGTATATACTTTAATAGAAATGATAATTTATTTGCACTTTAGAAAGGTGATTAGTAAGACTTATTTGGTCTTCCCTCCTGGTAAACTGTATTTAGTCTTTAGTCTTTACAAAAGAAGTTAGGTTCTTGGAAGTATGATAAATATTAAAAATTTAAAACGCTAGTCAATGAAGCACATAAAAAGGGAAAACTAAGTTGTGAGAAACTGGCAAATCGAAAGTTCAGTACATCAATAATAATGTTACTCCCATATATTACCTTTTTCTCTCTAATGCTATCATCTTGCAGCTCATTAGACACCATAACTGTTTTTCAAAACATCACAGATGGTAAAACCATTGTTTCAGGAAACGAAAGATTTGAGTTGGGCTTCTTTAGCCCAGGAAGTTCGAAGAATCGATACCTGGGGATATGGTATAAGAACATATCACCTCATACAGTTTTATGGGTTGCTAACCGTGAAACTCCACTTATCGATACCTCAGGAGTGGTTAAATTGGATAGCAATGGAAACCTGTCCCTTGTCAATGGCAGTGGTTCCATCACTTGGTCATCCAACTCCTTGTAATCTGGCTCAAATGTGAACCCCATTGCAAAACTCTTAGATACGGGAAATTTTGTTATCACGAGTGAAAATCTTCTCAACAAGGAACATTACATTTGGCAAAGCTTTGATCACCCTGGAGATACCTACATACCAGGAATGAAGTTGGGCAAGAACTTTGTAACAGGAAGAGAAATATATCTGACATCTTGGAGGAGCGCAGATGATCCTTCCCAGGTGAGTATACAGTCCGGTTTTTAATGGTTAAGGGTAAATACCTTCAACTATACATTAGGAAAAGCTCTGTTATTACAACAAGAATTGGGCCGTATACTGGTATGTCATTTGCTGGCCATCCAAACTATAAGCCTGACCCTACAATTCTGTACAAATTTGACCTGATTGTGAATCAGAACGAGATGTATTATATGTATACTTTTGATAACCCCGATTCTTGTTAAGAGCGGTAGTAACTCCTGATGGCAAGGTTGATCATGAGGTTTTTCAGCTGAATTTGCGAAGCCAAGAATGGATGCAGTATATGAACTTACCCGTGGATTATTGTAACAACTATGGAATATGTGGCCTATATGGAATATGTAGTATTTCTACAATTCCTAATTGTGCCTGCTTGAAAGGTTTTGAGCTTAAAAACCCACAAGAACTGAATCCATATAATGGGACTAGTGGATGTCAACGGATTAGAACCTTGGATTGTGGGCCTGAAGAGGGATTCCTGAAGTTTTCAGACATGAAATTGCCAGACACGCAAAATGCCTTTTATGATACCAATATGAACCTCCAGGAATGTGATGTAGCTTGTAAGCGTAATTGCTCTTGCACCGCATATGCAACTCCAAACACCACTGCAGGTGGAGTTGGATGTTTGCAATGGTTTGGTGATTTGGTTGATGTTCGAGTGTACCCACAAAACGGGCAAGATCTTTATGTTAGACTGGCAGCCTCTGAATTATCAGGTAAGCCAGTACATAACTAATAATAGTGCAATTTTCTATTCATATGATGTTTGGTTCCATCCTTTATTTTGACAATGTTTTGTTTGCTTTAACTTTGTAATATCTCTTAGATCTCCGTTCCAGCTTCAACAGAAAAAAACGAGTAGTTGTTGAGGTTAGTTTGTCGATATCAACTGGACTGATTTTGTTGGGCCTGATATTGACACTCTACACTTGGAGTAAAAGGAAGAAGAGTTCAGATGCAGAAAGAGAAGGCAAGTGATATCGATCTGAATTTCAATATATATATTAGATGTATGCTAATACTGTTGGAAAAATTTAGTGCACTTGTGGGATGGTTCACACCTTGTAATGGGTTAGGAGGTACGGAGTGTACACCCATAAGGTCCATGAACACCCTGACTCTAATAGTGGTATGTATTGGTAGTGCTTGGTGAAAGTACTGTTGTGGTTAACACTGATTATCAGTGTTTCCACTGAAGCAGTACTTCAGCAGGATCAGTGTTCCCACTGAAGTGGTGTTTCCACTAAAGTGGTATCTCAGAAAGCACTATGAAAGTACTGATATAAGTACTGATAAATGACAGTTACAACTGCATCATTATGACCACGTTTAATTGCTCATGTAACCACTAACGGCTATAATGGGGATAATTATGAGGCTATTAATGGGCCGATTAATACTTATAATTCCATTCGAACAGTCAAGAGTAACCTCTTATAAATAGGAGATCTGAACATGCATGAAAAACACACAGAAAACACTAAACACTTATAATCGCAAGGGTTAAAGAATTGTGCCTAATTCTCTAACTACATTTGGTCTTATCCCAAGTAGTTATTCGTGATACCCAGGCATTAGGGTCGAATAGTTTACTTTGGAAAGTGATCACACGATTCCAAGTGATATCCGGTAACCACCTGGTGGTATCTGTTACTGCTGACCATAGTTTGTTTCTGCTGAACCAATTGTATTTCTGCTGAAGTTGATTATCTCAACCCTGTTGCTGGGAGCTATCCACCAACAATCAAAGTAAACTATTTAGTGATAATCAATGGCAACTGCTGCTATGAAACATATGGCTTCAAACTTTGCTAAGTTGGATAAGTTTGAAGGGGTGGACTTTAGGAGGTGGCAGAAGAAGATGCACTTCTTGCTGTCAAGCATGAGTGTGGTCTATGTGCTGACTACTCCAATTCCTGATGATGGTGGGGATGATGCTACTGTGGAGCAGATCAGGAGGAGGAGCAAGTGGGAGAATGATGACTACATATGCAGAGGTATTATTCTGAATGGTATGTCTGATTCTCTGTTTGATATTTATCAGAACTCTGAATCTTCCAAAGAACTGTGGGATTCCTTGGATGCCAAATATATGGCTGAGGATGCATCAAGTAAGAAGTTCCTTGTTAGTAATTTCACAAATTAAAAAATGACTGATTCAAGACCAGTTATGGAACAATACAATGAACTTCTTGGAATACTTGGAAGGTTTACACAACACAATATGCACATGGATGAGGCTATTTCAGTCTCTTGTGTTATTGACAAACTTCCTCCTTCTTGGAAAGATTTCAAGCATATCTTGAAACATAAGAAAGAGGAATTAACTCTGGTTGAGTTGGGCAGTCATCTGCGCATTGAGGATTCTCTCAGGCTGCAGGATAATGACAAGCCAAAGAGTAGCACTGCTACTAGACCATCTGTTGTCAATATGGTGGAGCATAACAACTCCACCAGGTACAATGACAACAAAGGCAAGCGCAAACATCATGATAACACAAGGGCGGATCCTAACAAGAAGGCAACACCTACTTGTTGGAAATGTGGCAAGACTGGTCACATTAAAAGGGACTGCAAGGGTGTTAATGTTGGTGGTAAAGCCAATGGATCAGGCACTAAAAGTTCAGGGAGTGGTGGTTCAGCCAACTCACTGAAAGGTCAGAATATGTTTAATAAGTCTTTTCAGATTTATTATGTTACATATGTATCTGAATCTTTTTATGTGCAGGATGATGATGTTGCGTGGTGGGTTGACTCTGGTGTAACAGTTCATGTGTGCAAAGATAGAAGCTGGTTCAAGACTTATGAGTCACTGAATGATGGTTCTATTCTTCACATGGGAAATGAGTCAACAGCCTTGGTGCATGGTCGTGGTTGTGTAGATCTTAGGTTTAGTTCACGAAAGATTGTAACTTTGTTTGATGTTATTCATGTTCCTGATATCAGGAAGAACTTGGTTTCAAGTAGTATTTTGAATAATTATGGTTATAAACAAGTTATTGAGTCTGATAAATTTGTGCTTTCTAAGCATGGTGTTTTTATTGGTTTTGGTTATTTATGTAATCAAATGTTCAGGCTTAATGTTTCCACTGATAATATGTCTGTTACCACTGACAATGTTATTTTAGCTTTTGTGTCTACTTTTGATCAGACTAATTCTATCCTCTGGCATGCAAGACTTGGTCATGTACATTATAAAAGGTTGCAAGATATGTCTAAGGATGGGTTGATCCCAGCCTTTGACATGGACACTGAAAAGTGTAAAACTTGCATGTTGACCAAGATTACCAAGAAACCCTTTCAGGGTGTTAGTCGTGAGACTAAGCTCTTGGAGCTTGTACACAGTGACCTGTGTGATTTGCATGCCACTCCTTCTTTGGGAAATAAGAAGTACTTTGTGACATTTATTGATGATGCTTCTAGATTTTGTTATGTCTATTTGTTACATACCAAGGATGAAGCATTAGATAAATTCAAAGTGTTTAAAACTGAAGTTGAATTACAACTTGGGTCTTTGATCAAAAGATTAAGGACTGATAGGGGAGGTGAGTACATGGATACTCAGTACTTTCAGTCTGTTGGAATAATCCATGAAACGACTGCCCCTTATACTCCTCAGCAAAATGGTATTTCTGAAAGGAAAAACAGGGTGCTAAAGGAGATGGTTAATTCCATGTTGTCCTATTCAGGACTGAGTCAAGGGTTCTGGGGTGAAGCTATGTTAACAGCTTGCTATTTATTAAATAGGGTTCCAAACAAAAGGAACAAGGTTACCCCTTATGAACTCTGGACTAAAAGGAAACCCAACCTGAACTATCTCAAGGTTTGGGGTTGTAGGGCTGTTGTAAGACTCCCTGATCCAAAGCAAAAGACTTTGGGTGAAAGAGGCATTGACTGCATCTTTGTTGGATATGCTGAGCATTCCAAGGCTTTTAGGTTCTATGTTATTGAACCTAATGAATATGTTTCAATTAACTCCATTATTGAATCAAGGGATGCAAACTATGATGAGAATAGATTCTCATCAGTTCCTAGACCAAGTCAGAGGATTCCTAATAGAACTCATGACACTGGTGTATCAGGGGTACCTGATGATGAACCATCAGTGGTCCCTGATGAGGTTGTGGTTCAGCAACCTGAACCTGTGCTCAGGAAGAGCAAAAGGGTCAGGACTCCAAAGTCATTTGGACCTGAGTTTCAACTATACTTATTTGAAGGTACTAGGGATGAGGTCTCAGACCAATACTCCTATTGCTTCATTGTTGAGGATGACCCCAAAACATTTGAAGAAGCAATGAAGTCCCAGGATATTGCTTTCTAGAAAGAAGCAATTAATGATGAGATGGATTCCATCATGGGCAACAACACTTGGGTGTTGGTTGATCTACCTCCTGGTTGCAAACCTTTGAGTTGCAAATGGATTTTCAAAAGAAAAATGAAGGTAGATGGAACTATTGAAAAGTTCAAGGCTAGACTAGTTATTCAGGGCTTTAAACAAAAGTCAGGAATAGACTATTTTGATACTTATGCCCCTGTGGCTCGTATCAGTACCATAAGACTGCTGATTGCTATGGCATCTATTCACAATCTGGTTATTCATCAGATGGATGTGAAAACAGCATTCTTGAATGGTGAATTGGAAGAGGAGGTTTATATGAACCAACCTCAGGGCTTCATCTTGCCTGGAAATGAAAACAAGGTGTGTAAACTGATTAAGTCTCTTTATGGACTGAAGCAGGCACCTAAGCAATGGCATCAAAAATTTGATGAAGTGGTTTTGTCTAGTGGTTATGTTCTTAACCAAGCTGACAAATGTGTATAGAGCAAATTTGATGAATCTGGTAAAGGAGTCATCATTTGTCTATATGTTGATGACATGTTGATCTTTGGCACTGACCAAAATCAGGTTGACCTGACAAAGGAATTTTTGTCATCAAGGTTCTCCATGAAGGACATGGGGGAGGCTGATGTTATCCTTGGTATTAGGATTAAACATGAAAGTAAAAGAATTTCTATCTCCCAGTCTCATTATATTGAGAAGGTGCTGAGGAAATTCAATTACTTTGATTGTACTCCAGCGAGTACACCTATGGATACTTGTGAGAAGCTAATGCCTAATCATGGCAAGGCTGTATCTCAACTTGAGTATTCTAGGGTAATTGGCTGCCTGATGTATGCCATGACTTGTACAAGGCCTGATATTGGCTTTGCAGTGGAAAAATTGAGCAGGTATACTAGTAATCCTAGTGCTCATCACTGGCAAGCAGTTCAAAGGGTACTGAAGTATTTGAAGAGAACTATGGATTATAGTCTCTCATATACTGGTTACCCATCAGTGTTGGAAGGTTACACTGATGCAAGTTGGATCAGTAACACTGAAGACAATTCGTCTACCAGTGGCTGGGTATTCCTACTTGGTGGAGGTGCAATTTCTTGGGCATCCAAGAAGCAAACTTGCATCACCAGTTCAACAATGGAATCTGAATTTGTGGCTTTAGCAGCTGCTGGTAAAGAAGCTGAATGGTTGAAAAACTTGCTTCTTGAGATTCCATTGTGGCCTAAACCTATAGCACCCATTTCTATCCGGTGTGATAGTGCAGCTACATTGGCTAGGGCTTATAGCCAGATGTACAATGGTAAGTCTAGACACTTAGGTGTCAGGCATAGCATGATTCGTGAGCTTATCATGAATGGGGTGGTATCTATAGAGTTTGTTAGATCTCAACAGAACTTAGCTGATCACTTGACGAAGGGACTGGCTAGAGACTTGGTTATAAAGTCTGCTAAAGGGATGGGTTTAAGTCCAACTTAGTCTCTGAATGCTAGGACACCCAACTCCCTCCTGAGGAAACTTAGGAGCTGAGTTCAATGTGGAAAGCTGAACATTCAGTGGACTGGAGCACATGTGTAATTTACATCCCAAGGTTGTGCTCGGAACCTGCTGAAAGGAGGATGAAGTCTTTACTTCTTAATGGTTAACTTATCTTTGAAAAAGTGCTTGGCAGGAGCATGAATAAAGAGGAACCACCTATGTAAATGTTGAAGTTTTGCCGCTTCAGGAAGCTTTTGGACTTTTAGCTTTTACAACATTTATGAATTTGGATATGGACATATGGCTTGTATAGTGTCAGGAGCTTTTAAGTGTTTGAAAACTTGTGTGTAGTTATCTTCAGGTATTCAAATGGGTTGAAGGGTTCAATTCTTAGAACACCCTAATTCTCGAATATTTGAATGTGTAATTACTAAGGTGGAAATTCAATCCTCAGGACATTTTCGTTTATGCACATGTTTTGCTTGATGTTTATTTTACATGCAAAGGGAGTGAACTAAATTTGGGGAGGATTGTTGGAAAAATTTGGTGCACTTGTGGGATGGTTCACACCTTGTAATGGGTTAGGAGGTACGGAGTGTACACCCATAAGGTCCATGAACACCCTGACTCTAATAGTGGTATGTATTGGTAGTGCTTGGTGAAAGTACTGTTGTGGTTAACACTGATTATCAGTGTTTCCACTGAAGCAGTACTTCAGCAGGATCAGTGTTCCCACTGAAGTGGTGTTTCCACTAAAGTGGTATCTCACTGAAGTTGTGTTTACACTGAAGCAGTGGCGTTTCCACTGAAGCAGTGTAACCACTGAAAGCACTATGAAAGTACTGATATAAGTACGGATAAATGACAGTTACAACTGCATCATTATGACCACGTTTAATTGGTCATGTAACCACTAACGGCTATAATGGGGATAATTATGAGGCTATTAATGGGCCGATTAATACTTATAATTGCATTGGAACAGTCAAGAGTAACCTCCTATAAATAGGAGATCTGAACATGCATGAAAAACACACAGAAAACACTAAACACTTATAATCGCAAGGGTTAAAGAATTGTGCCTAATTCTCTAACTACATTTGGTCTTATCCCAAGTAGTTATTCGTGATACCCAGGCATTAGGGTCGAATAGTTTACTTTGGAAAGTGATCACAGGATTCCAAGTGATATCCGGTAACCACCTGGTCTATCTGTTACTGCTAACCATAGTTTGTTTCTGCTGAACCAGTTGTATTTCTGCTGAAGTTGATTATCTCAACCCTGTTGCTGGGAGCTATCCACCAACAAATACATCATGTAAATAATTACCTTATGATAAACATTTGACAACCACACGTCATATTTTGTAGGTAGGACTGTAACGATTCTTGATAGAGATCACAAAGGTAGCAGCCAGAAGGGAAGTATAGAAGTTCCTTTGTATAGCTTATCTAAAGTTTCTAGGGCTACCGATAACTTTTCGGATGACAGCAAGCTGGGAGAAGGTGGATTTGGTCCTGTTTACAAGGTAAATAATATGAATAATTAACAAGTCGGGGTGAACGGAGTGACAATCAGTAAAATATTTTTATACATTTACATTCACCAAAAAAGCATGTAGTAAATATGTTAGTATCCAGGGTGTGCTAGAAGGACAAGAGATTGCTGTGAAGCGGCTCTCAAAGTCCTCTCGGCAGGGGCTTGACGAATTTAGGAATGAAGTCATTTGTATTGCTAAACTTCAGCTTCGGAATCTTGTGAAGCTCTTGGGATACTGCATTGAAGGCGATGAGACAATCTTACTTTATGAATACATGCCTAACAAATGTCTGGACAGTTTCATATTTAGTTGGGCTCTCAGCTTTTTCAATCTTGTAAAATAAAAATGATATTAATTCCAAAGGAATATAGTTTATTAATAAACTAAGTTGTTGCAAATTTATGCAGATCGAATAAGAAAGTCATTACTTGATTGGCCACAAAGGTTCCACATAATTAACGGAATTGCTCGAGGTCTTCTTTATCTTCACCAAGATTCCCGGCTTAAGGTTGTACATAGGGATTTAAAAGCCGGGAACATTTTACTCGATCATCAGATGCGTCCAAAGATATCTGACTTCGGTTTGGCCAGAATGTTTAAAGAACACGAAAGTGAAGCAAATACCAAGAGAGTAGTGGGAACCTTGTAAGAATCCCTAAAGTTTGTATAGTTTAATGCATTATATATATATAGTGCGTATTTATTTCCATGGTATTTTGTTCTATTCAGAGGATACATTTCTCCAGAGTATGCAGTGAATGGTCTCTTCTCGATAAAGTCGGATATATTCAGCTTTGGGGTTTTAGTTTTGGAGATTGTGAGCGGGAAGAAAAATAGAGGTTTTGTTCATGAAAAACACCATGATCATCTTCTTGGACATGTAAGTGTGATGAATATAATCATGCAATGATGAAAACATATACATATATATACAAATATGCAAATTTCAGTATGATATGGCTACTAAAGGTCCATAAACACACATTTTTGGTCAAGTATGAGCATATAAATACATAAAAAGGATATGATATAGATGTACGACCTTTCTGATTTGAACTAATTTATGTTTTTTATTTGGATTCATTTAGGCATGGAGACTTTGCAAAGAAGGAAAGTCTCTCGAATTACTTGATGAATGTTTAGGTAACTCCTATTCTGTTTCTAAGGTGTTGCGATCAGTACACGTTGGCCTATTGTGTGTGCAACAACGAGCAGAAGATAGACCTTGCACACCGTCAGTTGTTACTATGTTGGGTGGAGAAGGTTCTCTACCTTCTCCCAAACAACATGGCTTCTTTATTCAAGGAAGTGAAATCTACTCCACTTCACGTCTTCATTCACCATCATCAGTTAATGGAGTAACATTAACTTAGATAGACGGCAGATGATAAAAAGATTTGGTTTACTTATGTTAAAGGTTATTTTTATAAATCTATTTATTATATAAAGAATGTATATATAGTGGATCATTGTGTACTTATCATATCAACACAAATGTGTGTTTGTATGTTTCTATGTAACTTTAATATGTTCCCTGAAATGCTGGCCGCAGAGATTGGTTTATCTAGTCATTGATGTTGTGATTTTCTATGTTCATTGATTAGTGATAACAAGCGATGCGAATATCAAACCTTTTAGAAGTGAGACGACAGTCTGCTGAAGTTAGCAGGCATAGAAAAAAGGGACATGCAGTTATTAACGTTGTATAAATGAAGACTCTAACTCCAAAGTCGACCAATTCACACATGTGATAAAGATAATAGGTGATTTTGATGCTGGCACTTTTGTCTGTATTCGAAGTGCCAGGAACCCATATCTCCTCCCTGTCTATTTTGCCATTACGAGCACTCCTTGAAAGGCTCAAGGAAACTTGATCCGACGCGTAGATGTGTGGATTGATAGAATGGCAGTCAGAGTGATGCCAGTGATACCGCACCCGCTGAAACAAAAAATAGTTGAACTCACTGAGCACGCTACTACATGTAAATAATGCGCATTATTGGGAAATCCTAAGTATAAATACGATGAAATACAGGCTCTGGGCTAAAATAAGTAACACAACCTCCTGGCAACACACACCAAAGAAGAAACGACAGTCATGATATGGAGTCCCTTCTGCTCCGATGATTACAGCTCTTAATAATTCCCTCATCGGTTTGTAAGCCCTCACAAATATTTGTTGGAATGGTAGTGGGATTAGCTCGATACGACTAGAGGTGTGTAAGCCTATTGGGGGCACACATGTAAAACACTAGAGTATGTTTAAAGCTCAAGTTTGGCCCGTCTTTGACCCGAGATATAATAGGACCAATTTTCACTTGATCCAAGCCCAATGGCCGGTCCATTGGAAGGGAGTTTGGGGTGGGTTTCGGCCTATGATATGTTGTGTGAGATATGGTATATAAGCTTAACTTGGAGCACAAGTTGAAGCCCAAGTAAGCTAGGGTTCTAAGGCTTTATATACCCCATACCCTAGCTTCTATACATCACGACACACACTCTCTTTACAGAAAGTTTACACCGATCCATCACCACCTTGTTTTCAGCCGATTGGAATCATAAAACCGATCTAGGGTTTGTTTGTTTCGATTGCCTCTTGAAACCCTAACTTGCATCTATTGATTCAAGAGTGATATAGGGTTTATTGTTATTGTTTCTTGGTGTTTCCTGGTCGATAAGAACAACCAAGAATTGGTGTTTTGATTGCTCTAGTTCTCGGGCAGAAGAAGATATATATCGAGTACCCTTTACCCTGATTTTGGATAACAAATGGTTGTTTGGTTCTTGGGTTTGTTTGATCTCGGACATAGGCAGTGTTTGGTTGTTTGTTTTGGTTCGAGGGTTTAGAGTTTTTACAAGGGTTGTTTGGTAAACGTGACACGACTAGCATATGGGGCGTATTCGGGTTACGTGTTTGTGTGAGCACTCGTAGAGGTAATCGGGTTGATTACTTGGTTTCTAGTTGTTTATTTGCGGGTGATTACGAGGGTTAGTTTTCTTGTTTCCTTTTATACTCTATTTGTTTATTGTACGTGTTAACTTGATTACTTAAACTAGATCTATTATCCGTTGCTTACTCGTAGTTAATGGTTAACTTAGACCATAAAATCCCAACAATATCTTCTCTGTCATAAAATAAAGGGAAAGTCGATTGTCTTTGTTTCTTCATAAAACATGAAAACAATAATACTAATACTAATTATAATGATGAAGGGTTAATATACAAATATGTTACTAAACTTTTCAAAAAAGTTCGTTTAAGGTTACTTAACATATAGGAAGCATATTTTAGTGTTGATAGGTGAATTGATCGTATATTTTTCATATGTTAAGTAACATAAATATCGTGTTTTTACAAGTTCAGTAACATAAGTGAACATTTTATTAAGTTCAGTGACCTCAAATTTCATGTTTTATAAGTTCAGTAACCTAAGTGAACAAAATGAAACCTTGTAACTTAGGCGAAGTTTTTTTAAAAACTTTTAATAAGATATTTGTATATTAACCCTAATAATGAATCTACCAGGAAAGTTTTCCTTAAGAATCTTCCATTCTTTTTCTATCTTTTTAACACTTATATACTCACAAAACATGTCATTTAATATCTTGTATTATTAATAATACTGATAATCATAATAGTTACTAATGTTGTTACTATATCAAATGAATAACATACGAACTTGCCTTCCTCATATGAGTGTTGGCTACGTTTCACAGGTCGAAACTCGAGCCAATTCCTTTGCATGATTTGCTTATAATTCACCATGGTATTCGAATGAAATTGAGAGACTATAACAATATATACGAGTAGAAAAAACAAGATATATGTAAACACAAAATATGATTATAAACATTGGAATTGTTGTGTTGACAATAGACTCGATCTACCTATTTATATGTTATGAATCGACACAAGATTTAGGAAGTCAACCATTGTGTCGATTCCCATATAACCGTTTTTCTTAACCGTTACATAACTGTCATAACAGAAACTACATAAACTAATAAGAGGCTGTTTGGTTCAACCATGACCCATAACCCAAAAACCATGGGCAAACAGGAGCGTCTCATGGATCCCTCCGTTTACACTAGACAGATCCCTCAGGCAAGGGATCCGTGGGATCTGTGCAACAGTTGCAAGAAACACTACTACAAAATGAAGCTCTTGCAACACCGTGAAAGTGTTGCATTATGTGTCTAAAATGTTGCATTATGCCTAATGTGACACTTTAACAAGTGCTACGTTATGTAACGTTGCCTTAGGTATATGTGACACTTTTTATTGGAATACGCAACACTTTATAAATGTGTTGCCTTTGTTTAGCAAATGTGGTATCTTAATGTGCAACACTTTTTACACTCAAATGCAACATTTTCATACCCTAAGTGCAACACTTTTATACTTAAAGGCAACATTTTAAAAATCAAATGCAACAATTCTTCACATAAACGCAACACCTTTAGATTCAAGTGCAACACTTTTTCATTTGCTACCACCAACTATGCAACACTTTAACCTACAAGTGCAACATTTTTGGTGGTTTTCTATTATAAGGCAACACTTTTTAAATGATTTGTAACACTTTATTTTCATGCAACACAATGCTAAATATGACATATTTATGTAGAACACATTCTATTCAAAAAATCTAGTACATACTGTACATTTATATTCTCAATCAGCATAAATAAATATCTTAGATAGTAATGTATTATACTTTGACAAATTTGTCAACTGTAAGATAAATAACACAATATTACTAGTGAACAAAAGAATAGTTATCATATAGGGATCCTAAATATCTTGACTTCATCTTTGCGGATCTCCGTTAGCGCACGCCTTTACGTTTGCCAAAACAACATAGCCTGGTAAAAATTAGGATGAAAAAAACACAGTTAGGTATTAGGTATTTTGTTCTTCATTTAGTTAAAAACGCATGATATCCAAATAGAAACTCATTTAAACCTCTACATAACGCTCTAATGGCTTTTAAGAAGAAACAATCGATAAATATATAATCACCATACCACATAAGTGGAAATTCAATAAATAGTAGCTAAAGAAGGTTCTCCATTGACTGTCATATAATGAAGAGTACTAATCGAGTTTTTTTTCTTTCTTTCTGTATTATCGATTATCCAAATGCAGCAACAGAAAGCATCTTTATACAAAAATCGGAACATACATATACTCATACCTCACTACTTTTGAAACTTAAAATTTAGAAGTTGAAAATGGGAAAGTTTGGTTTAGTGATGTAATATTGTACTTATACGTTGGAGCATGTTTGGCCCAAAATGGGCCAGGCAGGTCAGTTTCTCCGCAACTTCATATTTTCTTACTAGCATATAATACTAAAAATCAAAGGTAAAAAAAAAAAAAAAAAAAAAAAAAAAAAAAAAAAAAAAGTTGGCTAACTCTCGGCAAAACAAGTTTATGTCTGACTGGTCGGGCTTGGTTTGTTGACCAACTCATAAAGTACTCTAGTTGTGTACACATAAGTAAGAATTAGCTATATTTTTGTTTTAACAAGCTCAATTACTGTGTATTATAGGAAAGGATAAAATGGCTTAGTTGATCTAATCCTAATGGTCAGAAACACTTAGTATTATTTAGTTTGACCAGAATTTAGTATCATATTCTCTTAATTAACCGGGCATACATGAAACTATATCACCATATAAACATCCTCTCTACTTGTTCTAGTTCAAATTTAAAGTAACAAGTGTGCATCGAATTTTAATTGATAATAAAATTCAAAATTTAGCTCAAAGGGGCCCATCTAATTTATGTGGTCAAGCTAAAACTACATATGAGGTTCCTAATATTACGGCACGCAGTAGTATCAAAAAGAATACGATGAATAAAGATGTACCTTGTAACAAACACATCATGGTAATTCATGTTAAAACTCTTGAACAACTCCAGGAGGTAACTTTTCTATAAGCTTCCGCACCGTAAGTTCTTTGCGCATTTCTTCTTGCTGAACCTTATTGCTTGTTGTTCTTCATTTGTTTCTTCAATATTAGGAAAGAAAAAGGTTACCCAATAAACATGTAACTAATAGTGTAATGAATTGTTTAGAATGTTAACTGTATCTTACAATCATCCTTTATGTTTCATCCTATGTATCAACATATACATGTCTTTGTGTCCTTGGGCATGTATGCTCAAACATTTGGGCTAAGCTAGGTGGTTCCTTGTTTTCCCCATTTTTTTTGTACTCACAACAAATAAAACATCAACAAGAAAGTATCATTACGGGTACACCGTGAAAAGCACATATCACAAAAAGCAATGACACATTACCATTTCCTTAGGCCTCTTGAAAAACTTTTTGGAATAGCTGTATGCATCTTTGATGTCCCTCTTTCTCTGTAAAAAAGACAATTAAAATATACTCAAAACTAAAAAAACTAACACGATAACTATGGTCAAGTAGTTCAAGTTGAACTTTTTGCATTGATTAATTTAAGTTCAGCATCACTTAACATCCATAGACCGTAATTATAAAAATAATACATAGAAAATGGAGTTTGAAAAAGGCTAGGGAATGAGTTATCAATGCATAAACAAACAAGCCCTTACTTAAATTGAAATTAATAATTGTAAATGTATATTAACAAAAAGACAATCCCTTCCTATCCAAGACATCAGGATCATTTCATTGCAAGGTCATTAAAAATTAGAAATGACATAGTTTGCAAAATGATTTTGCCAAGGCTGCCACAAAGTGTCCATCAGACATTTTTTACTGAATGTTTCCTATGCTCTACACCATCGAGGGTGGTATATCACATATAAATGTCATAAATCATACAATCAGATATCAACAGTTAAGTCAAAAAAAAAAAAAAAAAAATCATATAATCGATGATGTGTATGCTCTATGTTAAGTTGTTAACACCTAAACATAAATTTCATTTCTTTTCACCCACTTAGGTATATTTTTACTTGTAGATTATGAAACCCAAATGCTCAGAAGAGATGAAATTGATTTCTAATATGTGATATATACTACTTCTAACAACCCACGCATATGAAAATTAATCGTCAATCATGTCATATCCAACACACTTGTTCCCAAACAATCAATCTTTTTTTCATTATTATTAACATAACTATTGGTTAAAATTTACCTTGAATTTCCCTTTGAATGTGAGACTAGAAACTGAACATGAACCAAACAAGATCATAGAAATTAAAGTTGAATGAAGTAACATGTGTGGTGCCTGAACAGATCACAATTGAAGCATAAGTTATTTGGGGGTTTGAAAGAGGGGCTGATATGTGAAACCTAATTTGGGGTAAAGTTGAGAGCAATATAATATTTGGGGGAAACTAAAGATTGGTGTGGAGGCAAAATGAATTTTGAAACACATACAATACCATATTTATTACTACCCTCCGTCCTAAATTTTTTGTCCATTTTAACCTTTTAACCATTTCAGTCAAACTTTCACCTTAAATATATTTTTTTGTATTATATAATAAACGAAAATATTAGCTACAATTTATTGTAGCCAATTGGTTACAATTTTGTGCTACATAATGTGGGTCCCTGATTCTTTTTGTGGGTCCTGATTTTTTTCTGTGGGTCTCCGATTCATTGCTAGTGTATTTTTATGAAGGATTGTACCTAATTGGCTACAAAAATTATAGTCAAGCTATCCCCATATAATAATTGATGAAAGTTATACCAATGAAAATATATTTAAAACTTAATTTCATTTATATATTTTACAACAAGTATTATAATACCAAAGGATATATTTAAGATTAAAGTTTGATTGAAAAAGTCAAAATGGACATTAAATTTGGGATGGAGGTAGTACTAACAACGAGTGTGTTTTTTTTTTTTTTTTTTTTTCTTTTTTTTTAATAACTCAAGTTTGAAATTTTTTAGATAAGATTAACATGTTGTATGTAGAAAAAGAGAAATAGAATGTTCGCATTTTGCGTGTTGTATTGTTTGATTGCTAAAATAGTTTGATTATTTCACCTTTTTGCACCAAAAATATTGTATATGTCTATATAATAAGTATTTCAATCTGCGCGTTGCGGTGGAGTGTATGTGTACGACACTATTGCACACATAAGAAATACCAGTATTTTCCGGCGAATGATTCACAATTTTTTTTATATGAGAACGGTTTTCTTACGCGCTATAAACGTTATAGTTAGTGTTCATATGCCGAACAGTAATAACTCAATTTCCGAAAACCCTGACTGAACTGAACGTCGAATTTGTATTTCGGTTCCGGTTATTGATACTTTTTTTTATAGTGGTTACTATTTAGATAGTTCTACTATAAATTTATGCCCCAAATCCACCAAGCCCATTAAATTTACCTAAATAAAAAGCCTATTAGATTTATCTAATTATGATATTTTGTTTGCATGCACCCGAAGGTTAAAAAGGAATGGTGGTTGGGTTTGAAGGCGTTAAATATAGGACTACGAGCAGGGCCGAAAAGGAAGCAGACGAAAGGAGACGAGGGAACAAAATAGGATGACGAAGATTGGGGAAGGACAGGGAGTTAGGGTTGTTCATGGAACAGTTTGGCATGGTTCGGTTGGAGATTTTAGCTATCCATGGCTGGGCGGGTAGTTCATTTTACTATATGTAACCGAACCTTATTAGGCGGGTAACCGGACATGCGGATACCCGAAATAAGCGGTTACAAAATTAATCGGATCGAATCGGATGAACAATAACATAAGTTAGAACGTAGTATGTCATTATAGTAAAATTAAATAGCATTGAATAGATTAGAGTCATAGGAAAGTTCATCTGTCGCAATTAAAACATCTAAATTATCATATTTAACAAAATAACTAAAACTATATAATTGACATTTATAGTTACGATCACTTTAATCATATGTAATCCATGAACGTTAGTAAATGATCACATTAGGTATGTAAAAACGTGTTATACGGTAAAAGTAGTGCAATCATATCGTTAGTACTTGTTCATTTTTATAAATGGCTTGTTGAACCTACATGTACATTATACATGGTTCGGTTTGGGTAACCGCGTATAACTGAAAGTAAAAACCAAAACCAAACCGTGATAAGCAGGTTTTTTTGGTTTCGGGTTTTCTCGGTTTCGGTTTCTTCGGTTATCGGTTTTTTGCGGTTTCGGATCGAGCGGATCGGCTTGATTCGTCGGCTTCTCGGTTTTTTTGAACACCGTCAAGGAGTAAACTTTCTTCCTTTGCTCGCAGCTTTTAAAGTGTCTGCCTCTTTTCGGAGATGAATGACCACAAGAATTTTCTCAAAGTCCTTGATAGCTTTTTCACATGGGGCTTCAAGATCTTTATAGCTTTCCTCCATAGCCTTTTCCCTCTTCTGCATCACGATCATCTCATCTCTGGCCTGCTTCACGGCTTTCAAGAGCTCCTTTGTGTTCTAATTGAAGGGATTATCCAACACAGTATGCCTAATTTAGCTTCGATCATGGAAGTCGCAAAGCTCGTCAATGTTCATAACTTCATATTGTCGACGCAACCTCTCCACCTTGATGGAGTCAAATTCAACACAAGCATGGGGCAGGCTAAAGCATCATGTAGCTCCTTGGAGCTGGAAAATATAACACCCCCAAAAATAGTGCAACGGAAGACGGTACTAGTAATGAGATGCTACTAATTGGTACACAACACAAAGCATAGGGAAATGGATTTACCTCATCCGTTTTAGAAATAACATTACATATATCAACAATATTAAGTTTTACATTAATCAAAATGGTGCGGAATTAAGGCCCGATAAAATAATTTAAACGGTCCAAATTGAATATCAGAGTATGTTGATCCCAAAACCATGCCATTTTCCAAGCCCCTCCAAAAGCGAATCACAAATCATCCACAATCAAATACCTGAGAAAAACATGCTAAAAAGTCAGCAAAACGTTGGTGAGTTCATAGGTTTAAGCATAAAGCCGTAAAATGGACCATAACCAAGTATATAAACACTACTGCGCAAATAGTGTTTCACAAATAAAGTAAACAAGTCTATTACACTGGCTAAGTCCATGCAACCGAAGCTCGACCCAGTATAGTGTGCATAAGCATCAAGTATAACCACAACCCCTAGCGAGGTGTTCATCCCGAAACAGTCGTAAGTCCGACATGATATACGTCCGACCGGTTGGCGCTACCAACCCTGGACGGGGTAGTCACCCCCGATAGATATATCTATAGCATTCGTGATTCCAGCAGGAATTGACGGTTCATGAGTGGGCAATAGAATGGGATACTAAACTTTAGCCTCATCTACGTAATAATTCCAGTAGAATCTCACACACATGTATTTTAAGGAGAAAAATACTAACATGATCTACCTTATCTTCACACAATCAACACAAACTACACAAACAACAAGATCTACCCGATCCACACAATCTACCCGATCTACACAAACAACAAGATCTACCCGATCCACACGATATACCCGATCTACACAAACTAAGTAAGTATAATGACAAGAACTTGGTGTATGACAATATAAAATAAGTATGTAACAAATGTCACGAGTGCACTAAACTACAACTAAAACACTTTGTATTTTCGTGATACGGTGCGTTCTTCTCTTGCACTAATAGAGGAATGAAGGTTAGGGTTGAGCATCGGGCCGAAACCGACCCGTCCCGACCCGATCCCGAAACCGACAAGGCTGAAAATCCTAACCGAATCCCGACCCGATTCTAGTTCGGGTAATCCCGAATCCCGACCCGAGTCCCGAAACAAACTCGTTTGTATGGTTTTCTTTGTGTTATCCCGAAACAATCCCGACTCCCGACCCGACCCGAGTCTCGACAAGGCTGAAAACCCAAACCGAGTCCCGACCCGAGTTAAGGTCGGTTTGTATCGGTCGTTTTCGGTCGAAGTCGGGCATCAGTCGGTCGTCGGTTGTCGGTCGGAATTGCTCAGCCCTAAATGAAGGTGGTCACTTGAAAATAGATTATTGGATCACTTTTAAACAGAATAAACACAAGTTAAATGATCAAAGAAAATAAGCTATACAAGACTACTTTTGATCAGAGAAAACTATGTGAAAAATTATGTTTTGAGGTGTAAAATGATCCACTACTTATAGGCCACTGAAAATCTGCCCGTTGGACAGGGTGGTACCACGATACTGTTAAATTTAACGGTACCGTCCAACTTTAACGGTACTGTCTAGACAGACGCTCCAAATTTTGTAATGGTTATTTGGTGAACTTTGGAACTGTTTTGTTGGGGGAAATGGGCAATTTGAATTTTGAAATAATTACCACTAAAACATTTCTTAATTATACAAAAACAATTTGTCAAATCAATTTTTGAAAAAATGTTTCGTCACATTTAAAAAAAATGTGAAGTTTAAGACCATTTTTTTCTTTGATCATCTATCAAGTTTAAAGTTTATTTGTTCATATCTTGATCGATTTACATCGAAATGGTAATCTACGACTAATAAGTTGTTTACTTTAATTTTGATTTAAAATGTTTTTACAATTTATTATTATAAAAAACATGGTGAAATCGAAAAAAATAAATAACGTTTTTAGACATTATTTGTATTAACACAATTTAATAGTTTAAGTAAACCGATATAAAACAACTCACGAGCAACTCAAAACATTTGCACTCCGATTTCCAAACCAACCCTATTATAATGTATTGTATTGAGATCAAAATCGCAACCACACTAAATCAATGTTGATTAATGTTTTAGAACGTGGTTCCACCAGGCTAGTTCAACCGGTAGAATCGGTCTACCGGGTTCGATAAAAACAAGGGGCAAAATTAAATCGTGGTTTTGAATTTCGGAACTCAGTTAGACCTGATGAGTTTAAGGCGGCTCGGATCAATGCGGTTCACAAGATCCCGTCAGATTTTTTATTTCCTTTACAAATGACACAAT
The DNA here is from genome assembly GCA_019973895.1 of Chrysanthemum seticuspe. Lineage (NCBI taxonomy): Eukaryota > Viridiplantae > Streptophyta > Magnoliopsida > Asterales > Asteraceae > Chrysanthemum > Chrysanthemum seticuspe. The sequence continues at coordinate 358,030,811 of BPTQ01000005.1, read as the reverse complement.
TATCTTTTTTTGTGAATGTATTTTTACGCTCAATATATAGACTAGTCATGATTTATATATATATATTTTATATTGTTGGAAATGAAAGTTATATCTTTGGGTAGACAATCGGATTGACCCGATGGTCAAATCGGTTAAACCAATGACTAGACGCGGTCGACTAAAGGCTCGGTTTTTGGAAACATTGATATTGGTAATGTATTTGGTGAGAAATATTCAAATAGATAATTAGATGTGTAGATAAGTATTTTATCGAATTGGGGGGAAAGAGTTTTCACTACCCGCTAATTTCTCCCGCCAAATTGCTCATGTACAATTGACACCACTTTTCCCTATGACCTTCTCCTTCCTTCCCACAACCCCACTCTCTATCTATTTGACTTAATCAAAACTGCTCTAACCTCTTTAATGGAGTGGTTTGTCATATAAGATTTCCATGTTACATTTTTTGTTTTAATTTCATTGCAAGAATGGGACAAGAAAGGTGCTAATCATAAAACTTACATTTTTGTATTTAGCTACGTCTTTGTTAATTAGTTGTTTCCTTTTTAATTTTAATTGCTTGTTTTCCTTTTCTTATATTTATGTAATTTGTGCATAGAAAGTGTTTGATGAAATGTCTTTGAAGTATTATCACAAAATTTTGTGTATTCAGTTTCTAAGAGTATTGAAGTTTATGTAGCAAACTAGCCACTGTTATTGCCATGCAAAGAATATACATAACCACTATACTAACAGACAAAATTCTAACAATAAACATGCTAACTAACTATTATTTATATGCACGATAAACATTAAACATCTAGGATGCGTGCGTGGTTATTGGAGTGGAAGGGGTGGCTGCCAAGAACTTGTTAGTGAGTGGTGGTCATGGTGGGGAGCTTATATGAGATGAACTGACAGGTTGTAGTTTAAGATGTTGGACCCGAGCCCGATGCGTGATTTTTCTGGTCAAATGTGCTAGATGTTGATTGCTCTGTTCGTCCAAATATATTGTAATGTGTGGTGGCTACAAGTGGTTCTAGTTTTAGAGGTAGATAGAATTTTCTTGTACACATACACCCATACTCACAATTTGTTGACCAATTAATAGGTGAACCTAACAAAAAAGTAAGTTTAATCACTCAATGTTTACGGGAATATAAAATTGTGCATAATGTTCAGCAGTTGAAACAAAGACTCTCCACATAATGGAACCGATTTGTCATAATATTTAGTTTCTTTTGAAATCATAAAAGGTGCAATACTTATCTCGTTAAATTGCTGCAATAGTTGTTAATATATGCAACACTTGATGTTAAGTGTTGTCTTAAAGAGGCCACAAATGCAACATTCTTTAAAGACGTTGCATATTTTATGGAAAATTTGCAACACTTGATAAAAAGTGTTGGTTTAGAACCCTATATGCGACACTTATTTTGAAAGTGTTGCATTTTAACCAATTTTGTCCAAAAAGCAACATATTTTAAAAGTGTTGCTCCTAAAATGCTGCATTAGGTTCATTTTGTTGTAGTGAAATTGCCTATAAATAGAGAGCCATTTCTTCATTGTAACACACCCCTTTTATTACAAACTCTCTCATATATATTCTTACATTCTTCTAACCTAAGATCATTTGATCTAGATAGTAGTTCTTCTTTCTTTTGTTGTGATTCTCATATAGGTCCTTCTCTAAAGCGAGATCACGAGCATTCTACAAGTCATCCAAGCAAGGGGTCCTTGATTGATTTGTTCCTCCACAAGATTTATGTAGCAAAGATCTTGTATTTCATATTTCACATATTTGTTGTGTTATAGTAGTGTTGGTTTGGTCCTCCGTGTTAAGGACTCGGTATTTAGCTTTGTACTGGAAAAAGTGTAAGCGACGTTCTGAAGGCTTCTCCGCCGAGTTGAAGGAGTTTGTTGACATAGTGCTTGAACTCTCAAGTAGGTGACTCGGGGAGTGGAGTAGGGCAAGGAAGGTGTCCTTGTAGCCGAACCACTATAAATCGGTTGTGTCATTTCTATCCTTTATTTTACTTGTTTTATTTACTTGCATTCCTTATAGATCTATACGTTCTCTCTATCCACATGATTTTACATTACATCGAATCTAAAGTTTTTGAAACTAACTTAAAATCGGAAAAACTATTCAACCCCCTTCTAGTTTTCCCTAATTGGCATCAAGAGCTAAGTTTACAAAAGTTTTAAAGTAAATAGTATTTTAAAAACTTTTCAATCACTATGGGTTCTAAAAATTATAAAGAAGGGCAATCTATGCAACGACCTCCACTACTTGAAACTAATGGTTTTATTTACTGGAAAAATAGATTCGAAACGTATGTGAAGTCAGAAGATATTGACCGTTGATACATCATTGTTGAAGGCGATTTTGAAGCCACTACAAAAGATGAAACCGGAAATTTAGTAAACACACCTCATGATCAACTCACCGATGATCATAAGAAAAAGCTTTCCAAACACAGCGAAGCTAAAATGGTTTTATACAATGCTTTACCCAAAAAGGAATTCGAAAGAATTTCCATGCTTAAAACCTCTAAAGAAATTTGGAATTCTTTAGTTGTAACTCATCAAGGAAATCAACAAGTTAAAAATAATAAAATAGATTTGTTTATTCAACAATATGAACAATTTTCAATATCGGATGAGGATACTAAATGTTAGTGCAAATATTACGATATTTAATCTATGTAGTCTCGTTTGTTTTTATTGATGACAAATAACTTGTAATACATAACGTAAAATGTACAAGTTACTTGTAATCACATTTTGTTTCAACATACATTCAACACCTCTCGATGTCTCAAGTCCTCGTATGTTACAACACAGGTTCGTACATGTTTTTTATGTGGCATTATGATCAAACCCATTAACAAATCATTTAGAATGTTTAAAATACGTTTAGAGTCACTAAGTATTTTAATAGGTTAACCATTCTATTTCGAACCTCATTTTACATTTGGCATTCACAAGTATTTTATACAAATACATCTTTTGTAAAATGTCTAACGAATATCTATACTACATTATAAAGCATTTAGGACTTTCTATTAAAGGAAGTCTTAAAATTTTAAGACCAAAAACATTACTTTAAAAGGAAAAGTAGAAAATGAATGTAAAATCTGAAAATGTAAGTCTCATTGAAACCATATGTAACCGCCCTCATGATCATAATGATTCTAACATTCATCTTTGTTGTAAGCATGCTCTACATCTTGATCAACCAAGGAAAGCTTGGAGATCTAGCCATCCCCATTCACCACAAGCTGAAGATCTATCACAACAAGTTTAGGGAACTTGTGATCTTCATCATGAAGGCTTCCTATCAATGGAAGATCATTTAAAAGTAGTTATTCATATCTATTATACATTTGTGTCATGGATCATTATTGTAAAACATCATTGCATCATCACAACACTTTCACCAAACTAGATTAGATGGTTTATGTGTTTGTGCCATAAAACACAAGGTTTGTTATGTTGGGCCATAAAACATAATGGGAGTGGTTGCACCCTTGTAAAAGAACTCGACATCTAGCTTAGTGTCGAAAATATTGTATAGGCGACGTTAGGTTGGTTCTACCTCGAACTAGAACCCGGTATTTAGCTTTGTACCGGAAAAAGTGTAAGCGACGATTGTAAGGTTTTCTCTGCCGAGAAGGGAGCTTGTTGATTTAGTGAAGTAACTCTCGAGTTGGGTACTCGGGGAGTGGAGTAGGGCGGAAAGGAGATCCGTGACCGAACCACTATAAATCCTCGTGTTCGGTTTACACTTTCCTTTCTTTATCTCTTTACTTTTATTATTGCACTATACTATTGCTTGTGATGTGGTTTGATGTTAATGCTTGTATGACAACTTGGTTTACTATGCTTTATATTGATCACAAACAATAATTGGAACCTTCATACTATAACAAGCTTCATAAGCGATTTGATACTAAAGATATAAAGGTTTTAAACGGTAACGTATTCACCCCCCTCTACGTTTTCACAATTGGTACCAGAGCCACGTAGCTCTTATTTTCAAAACAAATGGTTTTTAAAATAGAGTACGATCCATGTATCAAATTACCATTGAAGCGAAAAATAATATGAAAAATGGTTTGCTAATTATACTTAGAAATTTTATTGTTAAATGTAACTTTGTATACAAGCTTGAAGATTTTCTTGAAAAATAAAATAAAAGTTTCTTGAAAGAACTTATAAGTATTGTATTGTGTGCTTATAGAAAATTTACGAAGAAATATGATTTTAAAAGGAGTGTTTGGGATAACTATAAATTTAGTTAAAAATCACCTCCGTAAATGTTTAAGATAAGTTACACAAGTAGAAATGTTGTTAAATATGTGTATTATATGTTTACGATCAAATCTAGTAAGTCCCACACGTTTTCTCTATGTCAAAATACTAGTTTTGATGTTTCAAATTACCATTGAAGCGAAAAATAATATGAAAAATGGTTTGCTAATTATAATTAGAAATTTTATTGTTAGATGTAACTTTGTATACAAGTTTGAAGATTTTCTGGAAAAATAAAATAAAGGTTTGTTGAAAGAACTTATAAGTATTGTATTGTGTGCTTATAGAAAATTTACGAAGAAATATAATTTTAAAAGGAGTGTTTAGGATAACTATAAATTTAGTTGAAAAATCACCTCCGCAAATGTTTAAGATAAGTTACATAAGTAGAAATGTTGTTAAATATGTGTATTATATGTTTATTATCAAATCTAGTAAGTCCCACACGTTTTCTCTATGTCAAAATACTAGTTTTGATGAATCTGTCTCAGAGGACCACGGAACCAAATCATATAAAGGGCAGAACCCTAAATTTGGTTCCTTGGAGTCCGTCTGTATAGTAAGTAGTTTTTTTTGGTCAACTTCAAAAAATCATAACTAATTAACCGTAAGTCCGTACAAGTCGATCCACCTACCATTTTAAAGGGAATTGAGTCTACTTTCGTTTAAAAATACTCTCATAGCCTTAGTCTAATTTTAAATAAGTGAATTAGACCAAATACTACAGTATGTCTAAGATATTAAGTTTCACTTTAACATAAAAACTCAAAATTTTGAATCAAGCAATTTAAGTTGGTATCCTTATAACTTTGATACAATTTCTTTTGAAACTAAATAATTTGGTAATATGTTTAAAGGAAACTAATCAAGCTTGGTATACATCATCATATTTAAATGCAAAATGGCGAAAAGTATTTTTCTTGTTATGCTATGCTAAATGACCACTTGTTTATGTTGTTTGCATATATGTTGCTTGCTTATTTTCAAATTGTTGGTTACACTTGTTTGTTTACATAATATAAATGTCAATCTTGCCATGTTATTTATTCGCTTGTTTGACGATTTCTTGTTTATGCACAATAGGACATTTGCTAGATTTTGTGCACTAAGTTGGAAAATTGTTTTACCATCGCTTGTAGAATTAGATAACTTTCTTTCATAGGTTATACTAAAACCTCGCATAACTTATGAAATGTCATAACTCACTTAGCAATGAGTACTAACTAAATTAGTCAAGTAGTTAGAAAAATAGAGGTTTTAAAAGAGTGTTTGGTACAAGGACAAAAACAATGTTGTATGATGTAATTTATATGTTTTCGCTTCGTAGGATGATAAATTAACTTAAAACATTGATGTATGCTAACCGGTTCATGCATGGGGATAGCACACGGGTGTTATCAAATTTTACCCATTTTCACTTATATGTGAAAATCGTTAGCCCTTGGTCAAAGTCTATGCTCCACTATGTTTGTATGTGTGTTATCGACTTTTTCTAACTAGAAATAATTAATGTCATATGTTTTAAGCAAAAATTCAGGTTTCCGAAAAGTCCCCGATAGTTAAAATATGGGTATGTGAAGATTTCTGGTCACCACGGACCAGACGACAGCATTAATTTGGTTCCGCTTGTGTAAAAAATTGGTGTCGTGGATCCTACAGGTAAGTTGTTGAATTTTACTAAATCCTGCAATCTAATTTACCAAATTTCATTTCTAGGATAGTTGTTAATGCATATCTTTCATATCTCACTCAACACATCCTCAATGGATTAACTTAGGATGTTTGACATGATCTTAGACACTTCCATCTCATTAGAAACTACCATCTTTGTATGGATTAACATTAAATCCGTGAGTCCTTAGTTCCGTAAATCGACACATTCAGGATGGTCATTTTCACACCTTCACTGTTACTTTTCCTTAAGCTTAGCATTTCTTAAAGCAAAGTCAAAATGACTAAATCCTCAACCTCAAATAAGCCATTTAAGAAAACCACTAGGATTAGCATTCGATCTTGTTGCTTCATTAACTTGAACTCTTCATCCTCAGACTAGTTACCTCTCAACATCTCATCACCCATTCAAGATGTGAACTTTCTAAACTTAAGTACTCCAACTCCACCACCAAAATCACCCACTATTAGGACTACTTCACAACCATCCAAAACACCTTCGCTACCAAAGTCTCCAAAACTTGTACCTATCAAACTTTGTGCAACACCATCAACATCTCCTCACCCGTTTGCGGATGACTTAGATGACTTACCGAGACCAACAAATCTGGACTCATTATTTGCAAAGATATCATACACATGTCTAACATATGACTATACATACTGTTTTGTATCTACATGTATTGCCTCACTTGGTTAACATGAAAATAATGTGTCATCCTTCAAGATGATAAGTATTTACATCGAGCCATAACTCACACGTATGTTAAAGATATATTATCAAGTCTTGTTGTCCTTGAGTTCAATCTAAGCTCCATAGACATGACCAAAACTTCAAGCACTTCACCCACTAGTTGTACCAACCAATGAACCATAAGAATTAGTATCCGTACTTTTTGTGTTCAACATCTATGGAAAAATAATCAACCTAAGTTTTCCCATAGCACAACAAACCCCTACATCACCACATCCTTATTTAAACACACTAGAAGACCTACCACCTAGATCAACCAATCCACCATCCTTACCATCATTTGAATTCTTTGAGTGTATTGCTCAAAAAGCCCTTGTGTCCAACACTTGTACTGGATCAAATGCACGTTTGAACAAACTCAACCATACTTTCTCACCTTTGAGGACTTAGATAATTCATTATGGCTAGAACCTCAACTATCAAATAAGCATGGTGCTCTTGGTTATTTTTGTCAATTTCCACTAGGTATAAGTAGTACCACCTTCAAAAAATATCAAAGTATTAGTAATACTTTGTCGTTAAACTCCTGCATAAATTTCGTTAAACCTCAAATCGACATTTTAAAAACATATATTAAAATGCAATCTCAAAGCCAACATCATATACCCCGAGCAACAATAACTCTTGAGGAGTATACATAAGAAACTCGAGTGAATTCCTCTTGTCATTATCTAGTGAATATAATCTTGAGATCAAGTGTATTTAGATGGGACTATCCGATTCATACACTTTGGCTTCATATCTTCATTTAGGAAAACTTAATGTTTTGAAAAACATTATGCCTAAGAAATCATGCGTTAAGTATTCATCTTTTTAAAAGGATATTTTATATCCTATGCATCATTATCTCCTTGCGACATAAATGGTTGTGTTACAAGAGATTTCATTACACCTCATTGGCTAAGTGATCTTGAAACGAACATCTACAAGTTCTATGAACTAGCGTATCCAATTCATCTTGTCATACTTATTTTCATAAGCATGATAACTTTATCCCATGCGATAATCTCATTTGGTGAAAGATACTATTTTTATCCATTTCCTTTCAAGCATACATCCACGGTTAAAACTACACATCTCTAGAACATACACATGATCTATTGAAGTTGGTAACCTTATTTAGATTCTTGTTAAATAAAATTCCAAAGAGCTTTCTTGAGAACGTTCTTAAGTTAACATATTCCATTCCCTAGTCTTTGATAATCAAATCACATTTAAAGTATACATTTCAACTCAACGCAAAGGATGTCATCCATTAGATCTTACAATTAGCTATGACATTTGAACAACCTTAGATTCTAAACACAAGATTAAAACATATTGTTTATCAACACACCATTATTGAAATTCATGTATATAACATGACTTCTTCATCACCTTAGTTATATTGCATATTAGTCACATTAAGCCAAGTATTATTAAACTATCATCTTTTATACACTTCAATAGGCAAAAGTAGGAGTTCCCATCTTTCTAACATGAGAATGACTGCTGGAGAACTTATTGCACTAGAAACTCAATTTGACCTAACGGTTGAATTGCTTCAAGGAGAGAAGTTGGGTATGTAGAATCACCCGTAAAAATGGTCGTGTTTAGCCTTAATTGAGCACCGCTAGTAATAGTCTCATATTCATTCTCCAACTTGAAAATTCTGTTTTCCTATACTTGCCTAAAGTAAGTGATTACAATAGTGATAGTTTGCCTCGCCTTAGGAATACCAATCAAACAAGTAGAAGATATGACTTTTCCTCTTTTAAGTTTATTTTAAACTACTTGCATTACATATACATGTGTTGATTACATGTTCTTGTTTAAAATGATCAATTGTCTTGATACTTTCTTGGTGTTTGATATCTACTTGATTAATTGTCAATTGTACAAACCCTAGAAAGCTTTTTTTTTTGTTTGTTTGTTTGTTTGTTTGTTTATGATGCTTTATGCTACTTTATGTTAAGCGTAAACATGATTTGCATGATATTTATAGCTGAAGCAATTATGTCCCTTGTATGATGTTTCACATGATTAACGTGTTACTTGTGAACTCATTATATGTCATATTGTTATTAATGTATCCATGTTTGAAAGCTATTGTCCTTTGTTTACATTCATTATATCTATGTGTAGTAAGATCCAAATGATACATGCTCCAAATTGTTATGTCTTAAACATGGCTTGCATGAATCTTTCATCTTGTTTCTTTTGCTTCTCGTCACACAATTTGTTTGCTACGTGTGCACATATAATCTGTCAAAGTGATTTTGGTATGAAAAACTTTTAGAAGTCTTTTTATTAATCACATAGATTATTGTGTTTATTTATAGCCAAGTATGCTTAAGTGTCTAAGTCGAACGACAAAACAATCTCAAAATGAAATGTCTTGAATAAAGTCGTATTCTTGCATAATATGATTGTTTTGATGCTATCTTGTGTGATGATTCCTTGTCTACTAATGCAATGTGTTGTTTTTGCTTATATAATATGTTATCTTTTGATTTCTATCATGTTAACATCTTTTGTCACTAACAAATTTGTTTTGTAGGTTGATAACAAATTATTTGTTATCTCACTTGGTTCTAACCTATATATGCTCATTTTGCATAATCCTCTTTATTGCTACGTAGATTAGTAATATGCTTTATGGGACCCCTACACTTGCATACAGTTTTAAAACATATAGAATTAAGTTTTAGAGGCTTGGCTTGGCATTTTCGTATCTTTCAACCGACCTCTTTCCAAATCTCATTATTACTTCCGCTTTTGAAGAATCACCTCCATTATTATTTAGCTATAACAATACCTTAATCCTCTACTCCTACTATGAGGAAACCACATGCCTCGTCATGCGATCATCTCGCATTGATAGAGAAGAGCTGCATGGCTTCAAGGATGAAGTTCTTTGTATGCTAACCTACATCCGCAAAACCATTACTAAACTCATCGCTTTCATTAACTCGCAACCTCCTAAACACTTTATCGTCATTTTTTTTATTTGATGCATTACACATTATGTTGAATGTCCACCAATTAAGGGGGAGAGAAATCCATTCACATAATTGTATTTTGTCAAATTTTATGTCTCTTATAGCCTAAAATACCAACACATAGGTAAACACCACTTAGTTAAAACTGGTTCACGAAACCACAACTAGTTCAACCTTTTTTCACAAGTTTGCACCAATACCTCAACAAGTGAAAAACGCATCATGTGTTTTTACAAAACGTCTTCATCTCCACATATAGGATTTTCCTTAAACTAGCACCTCACAACTTCACTATCTAGAACACCATCATAGGATCTTATCCTTTTTCTCGCTTATCATGCATGTCATTGTCAGTGCAAACGATATATTAATCAAAACAGCCATTCCCAACACGTTGGTCTATCCAACTCTCACTTATATGATGTCATTCTCATCCTCATATAGGTACTCATTATTATTATTATTATTATTATTTTACATATTGTCTTCACTTCTTTTCAATGTGATAATCATCCATGTCGGTCAAAACCTTGCTAATATTACCTTTCCCATTGTCACCAAGAATAGGTCATTTTTATAATTCGTGTCAATCAATGAACGAATTTATCTTCATGTTATCACTTTTATATTTATGCATCTTTTTGGTATCATCATTATAATATTCTTAGATAGAACACATTATTGATTACTCTTGGGTTGAAGCATATGAGAACTTGCTCAAAACAATAGGTTGTTAGCGTCGCTAAATCATTCAAATCATAACCCCTTATGCATCATTGAAATGCAACGTGCATTCATTTTTTTTTATTCCTCTTACTTTTGGTCACTTGACATTACGAAAGGATTGCATGAGTCCATATTTTTATATTTGCTATACATACGAGTTTCTAACTCCTTAATAGCTTCCTACCTAATCACCACCACCTTCCATCACCACTTTCACTAATCATCACCACCATGGATTAGCGAAAACTTACTTTTGTAAATCTTAAGTCATCTACCATCACCACTAGCTTTAACTCTTTATATTCCAACTTCACTTCATATCTTCTTTCTAGGAACTATTTTATAGGCTTTTATCATATTATATTCTCACTTTTCTTATGATTGTAATTAGGAGACTACACTTCATGAGATCTTTGATTATATCATTTATATATCACGTATATACATCTTATTTTTCTTTGTCAAAAAGATGAAATATATTGCACTAATGTTTTTCATTATAGGTTCATCATCATATACACTCGATTGTATATAACTTACTCATCTAAGAATGAAGTTTGCATCAATTATTTTTCTTATTTTAGGTGCTTCTTGACACCCTCGAACAAGGAGGAATATCCTTTAAGCACTCATATTGCATCCTAATACAAATAAACCGTAAGAACGTTTATTAATATTTAGCGATCTCTTTTTGTTTTGTTGATAACAAATATAATGTTATCATAAGTAAAATTATAAGGATACATGTTATTTTTGTAAAACATCTACATATATAGTCACTTAATATAACTTGTTGTAATAATTCATTTATTGTAATAGTTTATTAGGATGGGTAAAACCCACAACCCATGGAGCATATCCATAACCCATGGAGTTAACCCATAACCCATTGTCTAGATGCATTGCATCTTTTAGATACATTGTATCTACTTAGATACCCATGGTCCAAAGTCTAGGACCCATGACCCATGACCCATAACCCAAAACCCATGGGCAAACAAGAGCGTCTCACGGATCCCTCCGTTTACACTAGACGGATCTCTCAGGCAAGGGATCTGTAGGATCCGTGCTACAGTAGCAAGAAATTGCCTATAAATAGAGAGCCATTTCTTCATTGTAACACACCCTTGTTCTTACAAACTCTCTCATACATTCTTACATTCTTCTAACTTAAGATCACTTGATCTAGATAGTAGTTCTTCTTACTATTGTTGTGATTCTCATATAGGTCCTTCTCTAAGGCGAGATCACGAGCATTTTACAAGTCATCCAAGCAAGGGGTCCTTGATTGATTTGTTCCTCCACAAGATTTCTGTATCAAAGATCTTGTATTTCATATTTCACATATTTTTTGTGTTATAGTAGTGTTGGTTTGGTCCTCCGTGTTAAGGATTCGGTATTTAGCTTTGTACCGGAAAAAGTGTAAGAGACGTTGTGAAGGCTTCTCCACTGAGTTGAAGGAGTTTATTGACATAGTGCTTGAACTCTTGAGTAGGTGACTCGGGGAGTGGAGTAGGGCAAGGAAGGTGTCCTGGTAGCTGAACCACTATATATCGGTTGTGTCATTTCTATCCTTTACTTTACTTGTTTTCTTTACTTGCATTACTTATAGATCTATACATTCTCTCTATCCACACGATTTCACATTACATCGAATCTAAAGTTTTTGAAACTAACTTAAAATCGGCAAAACTATTCAACCCCCCTTCTAGTTTCCACAACTATAACAATATATACGAGTAGAAAAAACAGGATATATGTAAACGCAAAAATTGTTGTGTTCACAATAGACTCGATATACCTATTTATATGTTATGAATCGACACAAGATTTAGAAAGTCAACCATTGTGTCGATTACCATATAACCGTTTTTCTTAACCACTACATAACTGTCATAACAGAAACTACATAAACTAATAAGAGGCCGTTTGGATCAACCATGACCCAACCCATTACTAAAGCCTCTTTTGACCCATACGAATAAAACATAAATTAAACATTGTCTATTAACATTACAAGACATTAAAAAGGCTACAATGAGCTCCAATAAGATGATCTGAATAGTCTTCGACTACATCAAACTTCTTGAAGTCTCGATACCTTTTCAGAACATCTTGTTCATCAAGATAAGCAAGGATTGCCATGGGACTATCCTTTTGGTCTACTGACAAATCTTTCATTTCTTTATCATATATACCTTTTCTTGAGAAATTCTCGTACATCTTCTTGATTGCTAATCTATAACATTCATCTGGTACAGCCTGGAACTTCTTCTTTTGTTACAGAAAGAAAAAAAAACAAACAACAAGTCTTAAAAATGAGAGTCGATCACATAGTATCATGGATTTATAAGAAACAACCAAGGAATATTTTAAATGTAGCTTTGATGATCCGAGTTACTTCCACAACATCAAGAAAAACAAGATAACTCATTGAACATACAAAGTGTGTATGTGTCCCTTTTTATAAAAAGATGTACCGTGTCTATATGATATTCAACATCAATGCAATTTTGTTTGAAGAATAATATGGTGTAACTTATTTAAAATGTTTACCAAGATTCCCTCACAAGCGTGTTAAATTTTAACATCCAAAGCACATTTTACTTCATAATTCACAAGATTACACCTGCAATCTTAAGCCATAGGCACAATATCTCTTTCGGAGAACAAACAATTTAATTGTCCCGAATTCAAACTATAGGTACTCATTTATCACAGGTTTAAGATCAAATGATGCTTATTTGATATACGAGTACTTATCAAGATTTCAGAAAACTTTAAAAAAAAAGTCCATTTATTAACACTACCAAGATTAACACTCAGTTTAAAGCCTAATGCCAAAGTTAAAACAATCTACGATCACAAACGAGCAGAAAATATAGTCAGTTTTAACAACACGATAGTCTTACTCAGACGTCATTGTTAACACAAGAATTTGAGTTAGTTGATTCTTCTTCTGCATAGATGTTGAAGCTAGAGTTTGAGTCAACTGATTCTTCTCCTTCCATATTCCGACATTTTTTCTACAAGTAGGTAGCATAAATACAAAGTTATTAGAAATTATCATATGATGAAGTGCATGAACACAATATTATCATCTTAACTCTTAAGTTTTAATAGTTTACAGAAACAAATCTATTTATTGACAAATGACTTCGATCAACCTTGTTTCATATCTTCTGGTGCTTTTGGAACAGAAAAAAGTGCATAACAAGGGTGTTTGGGACAGCAAATTTGTAACAGAAATAACAGAAACTTAGATGTAATATAAACAGAATTTATACTCTAATTAAACTTGTATTGAATGAATTTGTAGTTACATACTTTGACCCTATATATACTTTGAATAGGTGCCTTCAAGAGACATGTCGATTCTTAAAAGACACAATCTATTCTAAACGTTACAACCTAACTTTTAACCGTTATACCCTAAACTAATCGACCCATTTTGACCCAGCCCATAACCCAAGTGTTTTACAGGCTTTACATATTTACAGAACATAAAACATAATATACTAATACTACCCCTATCTTTGCTTCTATAACATTAATGGTCCTACATTCTCCCCCTAATGTTATAGACAGCAAAGTCTTCAACTCTTCAAAGTTCTTTTATAGCAACGGTGCATCAACTATTGGTTCATCATCTTCGTATTGTGCGAAGTTAACTTCTTCATCCTTCTTTGTGCATTCATGTTTATAATGTCCAAATTTGTTGCACTTGAAGCATTTTATGTGACTCTTTTCCTTTTGTAGTTGATTACCATCTTTATTCCAATTTCTTTCGCGGCTTCTTCCTTTGTTATCCTGATTCGACTTCCTATAACCACAACGTTCATAGCTATGCTGTTTTTCTTGTTCCTTTTCGACTGTGTTGGAGTATAGAAGTCTATCATGTACATCTTCTTTGTTTGGCTTCTTAATGCGTTCCTCATATACTTTTAATCTTCCAGTAGCTTCTTGAAATGTCATGGTATTAAGATCAACAAATTGTTCAATTGCAGCAACAATCTGGATAAACTTTATTGGGACAGATCCTAGAAGTTTTCAAACCAATCTTTTGTTTTAAATTGTGGAACCAAGACTGCTTGCTTGTGATACGAGTTGACTAATCTTTCCGGTGAATTCATCAAGTGATTCATAGTCTTTCATTTTCAAGGTTTCAAATTATGATTCTAACGTTTGTAGTCTAGCCTCCTTGACTTTGTCTATACCCACGAATCGAGCCTTCAAGTCCTTCCACATATCAGCAGCCTTCGTATGATGAGCAACTTGTAATGTGAGTGGTTCGGGCAAGGCTTGAAAAAGATAAGCAATAGCCATTGTGTTTTTCTTTGTATCCACTTCTCCTTCTGGTTTGAGTGCTCCGCATATTCCATAAACATTAAATAGTGCTTTAATTTTAACGGCCCGAATAGTATAATTTGTAGAATCCAGAATTGGGCATTGGAATGTCATTGACATCCCTCCTTCGTCTTTCTTTGATGTTCCAGCAACCATCCTTCTTTAGAGTAAAAAAACTTTTCTTTCTTGTTTGCGGGGCGAATCAACAACTGTCTCTCGCAGTTCTTTGGTTTTTATAATTCCCGGGAAAATCTAAAAAAACTTTTTTCTCCTGTTTGTGGGGCGAATTAAACCAACTGTCTCAGCAGTTCTTTGGTTTTATAATTCTTGGGCAAACCCAAAAAAAATTTCTCTTATTTGCGGGGCGAATTAAACCAACTGTTCCTTTGGTCTTATAATTCCCAGGCAAACCTAAATCTTAATCGGCTTGGGTTCCTAGACTATGTCTATCACAAACGAATTAAGGTTTACTAAATATATGCAAACTGTTTTCGGAACAAAACTAAAAAGAAAAAGTGCAGATTTAAAAAGGAAAAAGGAATGTATCTGTTGTGATTCTCCTAGGATCGGTTGTATACTTGCACTCGTTCTTCCCTTTGTAACTGCCTTATTGATTGGTTTTAGGAATTAAACCTTGGGCTCTGATGCCACTATTGACAAATGACTTCGATCAACCTTGTTTCCTATCTTCTGGTGCGTTTGGAACAGAAAAAAAGTGCAGAACAAGGGTGTTTGGGACAGCAAATTTGTAACAGAAATAACAGAAACTTAGATGTAATATAAACAGAATTTATACTCTAATTGAACTTAATTGAATGAATTTGTGATTACAGACTTTGACCCTATATATATACTTTGAATCGATGCCTTCAAGAGACATGTCGATTCCTAAAAGACACAATCTATTCTAAACGTTACAACCTAACTTTTAACCGTTATACCCTAAACTAATCGACCCATTTTGACCCAGCCCATAACCCAAGTGTTTTACAGGCTTTACATATTTACAGAACATAAAACATAATATACTAATACTACCCCTATCTTTGCTTCTATAACAATAATGGTCCTACACTATTCATATGTAACGTTATATGATTTTATGTTCTATGAACACAATATTATCGTCTTAACTCTTAAAATTGTTTACAAAAAATGTGATGATAAATGATCATATGTTCTATATATTTGTTAAAATTGAAGCTAAATTAATGTTTTATTAAAGACTTCCGAAATCTCAGCTACGGCACTCTCCCCAACAACAACCTGACACAACCTTTTCCTACAAACGGAAAATTTACACAATGTCAAACTTTTAATAACCTAATTGAGTTACTACCACTACAACAAATTGATCACTTACTCACACTTTTTTCTTCGCACTTTTTAAACCGTGAACTTTTCTTTTAACATATTCACACTTATGAGTGTGCAAAAATTATTCACACTTAAAAGTCTGAGAAGTTGTTTTAAAATCATATTGTTTCTAAATCTTCACCCTTAAAAGTGTGAACTTTTCTATAAATCTTCACACTTACAAGTGTGAAATTATTTGCTACACCCAATTGGTTCACACAAACTAAGTGTGAACTTTTCAACTCTACACACTATAATGTGTGAACACTTGCCTTAATAAATGTGAAAAATCAACTATTTTGTTGTAGTGTACGTACATTTTAATTTATATATCTACACAACAAAACAACCTATAAAGTTTAGAAAATATATAAAAACTGCAGCAACAACAATAATAATAAACTTACATTGAAATAATGAAGATCACAGGACCAAATAAATATTATTAGTCTGCGTTTTCTTGGTCAAAACTAGTAAAAAAAATGCAAACAAACGAAAACCAACTTGCTAACTATTTGCTTGATTCTTTCTATAATATTTGGTTTGAGAAGTTGAAGTGTTAAGACCTTATAGTATGAGGGCAAAAGTTCAATATAGATATCAAATTTATCATATATCCAATGAACCAATTATAGACATTCATTTTTCTAATCAAAAGAATTAAAATAAACTTTCACCCTTTTTTAAAAAATTATATATCTCGCAAACCGTTAATCATTATGCGAAAAAAATCATACCATCGCGACGAGAATTAAATTATCTTTCTATAGATATACAATTCTATATATTTTTAACGTTTTTTTTTTTTTTTTTAAATTTTGGCCCAGAAGAATCATATATGATTTGTGAAAATCATAAGTGATTCGATATTTACAAATCATATATGATTTTTACAAATCACATATGATTATTTTTACAAATCATATATGAGTTTTGAAAATCATATGTGATTTGTAAAAATCATGTATGATTTGAAAAAATCACATGTGATTTGATTTTTAAAAATCACATGTGATTTTTGAAAATCATATATGATTTTACAAATCATATGTGATTTTTCTGGGCGGAATTTTTGAAAAAAAAGTTTGTCAAAATATAGAGAAGTGCATATCTATAGAAAGATAATTTAATTCTCGTTACGATGATGTATTTTTTGTAGTCTGAAGATTTACCGTTTGCAAGATATGTTGTTTTTAAAAAAAGGGTGAAAATGATATTTTTATTAATTTTAATAAAAAATGGATGGTTAAGATTGATTTATTGGATATATGACAAATATGAGATCTATATTGATCTCAACTCATAGTATGAGAGTAGGGTAAAAGTTCAAAATGAATAATGTATTTTTTTATTTGTGCTAATATGACTAATGTATTAGAGGCGGCGGTGGAGGTGGCGGAGGCGGCGGCGGTGGAACTCCAAGGTCGACCAATTCACACATGTGATAAAGATATATTGTTTGATAGGTGATTTTGATGATGACAGTTTTGTCTATATAAATTTGAATTGACCACATAAAACGGAATAAAACTATTATATTGATTAATATGTGGAAAATTTTGCCTATACATAGAAACCCTATAGAAACGGTCCCTTATTAGTCACCCCACGTTTTTGCTTCTACCACTTGTCTCCATTGTTATACATTATGTACAAATGGTTGATGTTTCAACAACTTGTACTCTTTGCTTCATTGGCTTCAAGTTTAATGCTCCTCAAGGCTTTAAACTCTACCACTAGTCTTTGTATCTTGATTCATTTTAACATGTCCAAATACAGTTTGTTTCATCATTTTATTTAGACACAAGTATAAAACTTGCCAAGCTCACATTAGATCTCCAACAGTGAGAAACTGGCAAATCGTAAGTTCAGTACATTCAATAATAATGTTACTCCCATATATTACCTTCTTTTCCCTAATGCTATCATCTTGCAGTTCATTAGACACCTTAACTGTTTTTCAAAACCTCACAGATGGTGAAACCATTGTTTCAGGAAATGAAAGATTCGAGTTGGGCTTCTTTAGCCCAGGAAGTTCGAAGAATCGATACCTGGGGATATGGTATAAGAACACAACACCTCATACAGTTTTATGGGTTGCTAACAGTGAAACTCCACTTATCGATACCTCAGGAGTGGTTAAATTGGACAGCAATGGAAACCTGTCCCTTGTCAATGGCAGCGGTTCCATCACTTGGTCATCCAACTCCTCGGCATCTGGCACAAACGTTAACCCCATAGCAAAACTCTTGGATACGGGAAATTTTGTTATCACGAGTGAAAATTTTCTCAACGAGGAACATTACATTTGGCAAAGCTTTGATCACCCTGGAGATACCTACATACCAGGAATGAAGTTGGGCAAGAACTTTATAACAGGAAGAGAAACATATCTGACATCTTGGAGGAGTGCAGATGATCCGTCCCCAGGTGAGTATACATTCCGGTTTTTAATAGTTAAGGGTAAATACATTCAAGTATACCTTAGGAAAAGCTCTGTTATTACAACAAGATATGGGCCATTTACTGGCTTGTCATTTGCTCGTCACCCAAACTATAATCCTGACCCTACTGTTCGGTACAAACTTGACCTGATTGTGAATCAGAACGAGATGTATTACATGTATACTATTGATAGCCCCAGATCCGTGTTGAGATCGGTATTAACTAGCGATGGCAAGGTTGAGGTTTCTCAGATGAATTGGCTAAGCCGAGAATGGATGCAGTATATGAACTTACCCGTGGATTATTGTGATAACTATGGACTATGTGGCCCATTTGGAATATGTAGTACTTCTACAGATCCTAATTGTGTCTGCTTGAAAGGTTTTGAGCTTAAAAACCCACAAGAACTGAAACCATATAATGGGACTAGTGGATGTCAACGGAGTAGAACCTTGGATTGTGGGCCTGAAGAGGGATTCCACAAGTTTTCAAATGTGAAATTGCCAGACACACAAAATGCCGTTTATGATACCAATATGAACCTCCGGGAATGTGAGGTAGCTTGTAAGCATAATTGCTCTTGCAATTCCAAACAGCACTGAAGGTGGAGTTGGATGTTTGCAATGGTTTGGTAATTTGGTTGATGTTCGAGTGTACCCACAAAACAGACAAGATCTTTATGTTAGACTGGCAGCCTCTGAATTATGAGGTAAGCCAGTAACTAACTAATAATAATGCAATTTTCTATTCTTATGATGTTGGTTCCATCCTGTTATTCAAGTTTATACATTTAAGTGTGCAACATTTAATTATGTTGGATAAATATGATTTACAAACTAAAGAAACAACTGTTCATAGGAATTTACCAGTAAAGCCATATGTTGTTTATTGCTGTAAA
The DNA here is from genome assembly GCA_019973895.1 of Chrysanthemum seticuspe. Lineage (NCBI taxonomy): Eukaryota > Viridiplantae > Streptophyta > Magnoliopsida > Asterales > Asteraceae > Chrysanthemum > Chrysanthemum seticuspe. The sequence goes on along the minus strand of BPTQ01000005.1, from coordinate 358,011,334 downwards.
TTTGAGAATGTTTCATATAGAATCGATGCAGCGTTTATACGTGATTTCCACAGGTTTATTCCATGATCGAAATGAACAAAAGATTAACAAGAATAATTCTTTTATTGATAACAACATAAGACGGATTACATTGTTATACAAGACACTATTACAAACTAACATATGTACAAGTATATATAGGTTTCCAAACGGTATGAGTGAACCGTTGTAACGGTTGGTTTTGTAACCGTTTGTAACCGCCATTCAGTAACCGCTTTATGGTTATTTAACTAACTAACTAACTTTTGTAACCGCCATTAACTACCAAACGGTTACTAACTATCTATCGAACAGGTTTGGTCCTCCATGTTTCGTATATTACATAAGTACACCGAGCAATGCATTTTTCCAACAAGACTTAACGCAATTATGGTCCAACATCTCCCCCCTAATTGTTTAAGTCTTGTTCTTCGAGTCTTCATACTCTTCACCGCGTTAGTATCCAACAACTTGTCGTTATTCCCAAGTTGTTTTCTTGCTTCCCTTGATTCGTTGCAATTTCTTTCCAATTCGTGTACCAAAACTAACCTTCGGCCTTTTTCCTCTTTCTGAAATTCTATTCCCGAATTTCTCTTCCGAGTTTCCCTTCGAATTGCTTCCGAATTTCTTTCCTTCAACGAACCAAAACAAGTTTCTTTCTTCTCTGTCTCGGTATACCATACTTCCACGTTGCCTCCTTTTCCTTGTGTGTTGTTTTGATTTCTTCTTTGACTTGAAATCAACAAACCTTCCTACACACAAATTTGGTACCAATCTCGATATTCTTACCAAAACAAACGCTTGTTTGTTCTTTCCATGTTGCTATCTTCCTTGGCATTACCTTGAGCAATCTTGCACCTTTTCCTTGGAGTCTCTCCATGTGCTTCCCCTACGTCTACACTTGTCATTACATCGCCAAATGGTACTTCACCGACCATATTCAACCTTGGCGTTCCATGCCCCGACCTCCGTGCTTCCTCGTAGTACACTTTCACCAACGCTATATTATTCTTTATAGCATTCTTTCACCATATGCTCATGCCCTCTCTTGCCAATCCCAATAACTTAGCAACCTTGTTCCGGTGTTGTTTTCTGTTTCCAAACAACACGCCTTCCACCGAGACTCTTCCATTCCAACGTGTTCCTTGATGTCTTTAACCTTGAATCAAACTTGTAATCTTGTAACCTTCATTTCTGGTGCCACTTCCCAGGTTTTTTAACCTTTGGCTCTGATGCCACTATAGAATCGATGCAGCGTTTATACGTGATTTCCACAGGTTTATTCCATGATCGAAATGAACAAAAGATTAACAAGAATAATTCTTTTATTGATAACAACATAAGACGGATTACATTGTTATACAAGACACTATTACAAACTAACATATGTACAAGTATATATAGGTTTCCAAACGGTATGAGTGAACCGTTGTAACGGTTGGTTTTGTAACCGTTTGTAACCGCCATTCAGTAACCGCTTTATGGTTATTTAACTAACTAACTAACTTTTGTAACCGCCATTAACTACCAAACGGTTACTAACTATCTATCGAACATGTTTGGTCCTCCATGTTTCGTATATTACATAAGTACACCGAGCAATGCATTTTTCCAACAAGACTTAACGCAATTATGGTCCAACATTTCATTTGCTTTAACTTTGAATATCTCTTAGATCTCCCTTCCAGCTACAACAGAAAAAAACGAGTATTTATTGAAGTTAGTTTGTCAATATCAACTGGACTGATTTTGTTGGGCCTGATATTTACACTCTACACTTGGAGTAAAAGGAAGAAGAGATCAGATGCAAAAAGAAAAGGCAAGTGATATCGATCTTAATTTCTATATATATATTAGATGTATGCTATACATCATGTAAACAATTCCCTTATGATAAACATTTGACAGCCACACGTCATATTTTCTAAAAAAGGTAGCAGCCAGAAGGGAAGTATAGATGTTCCTTTGTTTAGCTTATCTAAAGTTTCTAGGGCTACTGATAACTTTTCGGTTGACAACAAGCTGGGAGAAGGTGGGTTTGGTCCAGTTTATAAGGTAAATAATATGAATAAGTACATGTTAAATAAGTTGGGGTGAACATAGTGATAATCAGTAAAATATTTTTATACATTTACATTGAACAAAAAAGCATGTAGTAAATATCTTAGTCTCCAGGGTGTGCTAGAAGGACAAGAGATTGCTGTGAAGCGGCTCTCAAAGTCCTCTCGGCAGGGGCTTGACGAATTTGAGAATGAAGTCATCTGTATTGCAAAACTTCAGCATCGGAATCTTGTGAAGCTCTTGGGATACTGCATTGAAGGCGATGAGAGAATGTTACTTTATGAATACATGCCTAACAAAAGTCTGGACAGTTTCATATTTGGTTGGGCTCTCGATCAGCTTTTCAATCTTGTAAAATAAAAATGATATTAATGTAATTGCAAAGGAATATAGTTTATTAATAAACTAAGTTGTTGCAAATTTATGCAGATGGAATAAGAAAGTCTTTACTTGATTGGCCACAAAGGTTCCACATAATTAACGGAATTGCTCGAGGTCTTCTTTATCTTCACCAAGATTACCGGCTGAAAGTTGTACATAGGGATTTAAAAGCTGTAAACATTTTACTTGATCATCAGATGCGTCCCAAGATATCTGACTTCGGTCTGGCCAGAATGTTTAATGAACACGAAAGTGAAGCAAATACCAAGAGAGTAGTGGGAACCTTGTAAGAATCCCTAAAGTTTGTATAGTTTAATGCATTTTATATATATAGCAAGTTTTTATTTCCATGGGCTTTTGTTCTATTCAGAGGATACATATCTCCAGAGTATGCAGTGAATGGTCTCTTCTCGGTAAAGTCAGATATATTCAGCTTTCGGGTTTTAGTGTTGGAGATTGTGAGCGGGAAGAAAAATAGAGGTTTTGTTCATGAAAAACACCATGACCATCTTCTTGGACATGTAAGTGTGTTGAATATAATCATGCAATGATGAAAACATATATATAGATACAAATATGCATATTTCAGTATGATATGGCTACTGAAGGTCCATAAACATACATTTGTGATCAAGTATGAACATATAAATACATAAAAAGGATATGATATATATGTGCAATCTTTCTGATTTGAACTAATTTGTGCTTTTTATTTGGATTCATTTAGGCATGGAGACTTTGCAAAGCAGGAAAGTCTCTCAATTTACTTGATGAATGTTTAGGTAACTCCTATTCTGTTTCTGAGGTGTTGCGATCAGTACACGTTGGCCTATTGTGTGTGCAACAACCAGCGGAAGATAGACCTTGCACACCATCAGTTGTTGCCATGTTGGGTGGAGAAGGTTCTCTACCTTCTCCCAAACAACTTGGCTTCTTTATTCAAGGAAGTGACATCTACTGCACTTCATGTCTTCATTCACCATCATTGGTTAATGGAGTAACATTAACTCAGATAGTCGGTTGATAAATAAAAAGATTTGGTTTATTCATGTTAAAGGTCATTTTTATAAGTCTATTTATGATATAAAGAATGTATATATTGTTGGAATATGAGAGTTGGATAGGATAAAGTACGCTAAAGGTGTGTGAGCCTATTGGGGGCACACATGTTAAACACGAGAGTACGTTATTAGTTTATAGCTTGAACATTGACCCGTCTTTGACCCGTTAAACTAGACCCTATTGTACCCTTAACATAGCCCATTGTCCGGTCCAATGAGGGGCGTTTGGGGTGGGTTTTTGGGCTAGTAGAATTGTGATTGAATATGGTATGTGGGTGACTTGGAGCTCAAGTTTGGAGCCCAAGAATGCTACGGTTTGGAAGCTATATATACACCTTCTCTAGTTCATAACCTACATGATATAGATTACCAATTCACAGCAATTACACACAACGATCATCATCATCAACCTCAGCCGAATACAAACCCTAATCGCAAACTAGGGTTTTGGTTTTAGGTTTTAATTTGAACCAATCGCTTGCGTCTTTGATCCAAGTGTTTTTGACTGGTTTTGATTCAGTTAGATCGATCACTTGTAGCTCTCGTAGCAGCTGAGTTGAAGCAGAAACAATAAGTTTTTGGTGGTGTGGTTCTCGGGCAGAAAAGGAACATATCGGGTACCATTACCCGATATCGGACAGAAAGTGTTCTTGGCTCTAGGGTTTTGATTCACATATCGGACAACAAGGGCAGTAGGTTGTGGTTGTTTGGTTCGAGGTATTGAGCTTCTACAAGGTTTGTTTGGTTAAACGTGACACGACTAGCATATCGGACGTATTCGGGTTACGTCTTTGTGTGAGCACTCGTAGAGGTAATCGTGTTGATTACTTGGTTTCTTTGTTGATAACTTGCGGGTGACTACGAGGATTAGTTTTCTTGTTTCCTTTTATTATTCCTTTGTTTATTATACGTGTTAATCTAATTGCTTAAACTAGATCCATATTCCACTGCGTACTCGTAGTGTTAAATGGTTAACATGGTTATAAAATCCCAACTGTGGCATCACGAGTCAACTCGTTTTTGTGATTATGGGTTACACGTTTTAATAAACATGCGAAAAGCCTGCATGAAATCTAATTAGTTATTTGTTTTATTTTTGTTTTTGACAACTGTAATGCAATACTTATTAATAATTAATAAAAAATACCTAGACACAAACAAATTGAATTAATGATTAATTAAATACATAAAATTGCATAATTAAATGTTAATTAGTTTGCCATGATTATTTTTATGTGTGTTTTTCCGGCTAAAAGACATTTTTTAATGCATGTGGCGATCTAGGCACTTGATGAAAAGATAGTGAGGGTCTTATGGTTCTCCTTTTGGGGAAGACTCGCGAGAAAACTCGGATCAATATGTGTTTATTAATGTTTTGTTTATATGTTTGTGATTCCTTATGTGCATAATTGTTACATGTTTTACACACCTAATTGCATGCAATATGGAATAATAGATATCGAAACCATGACATTAATAATGGTCTTAATTTACACGCCTAAATACCATGCCCATTGTGACCTGCTATTTGATTCGTGGAAAATTGTTTTTGTAAAATTAAGTGACCTAAACTATTGAAACAAGTTTTTCATGAAATTAAAAAGTAGACGCTATGGACACTTGGGATGTACGGCTCACCCGCTAGAACAAACTATAAACGGGGTTTAAGGAGGTGCGCACAGTCACACCTAAAGGATTTTCGGTTATTGCCTCGCCCTGACCTGGTCCTCCGCCTCTTGCGAGTTCGATTGGAGCTACCGTGAACCATGATAAGCACTACAGTGTCATTACTAAAAGTTTTTAAAATAAGTATTACAAAGTTGTTTTGCATGCTTCTTTGTACATGATTTTACCACATTTATGTGTATACCCTTTGTGAAAATTTTAAGTCTATGCCAACCAACTAAGAACACGTGAATTTGGCTTGACCTCTTTGGTCAGACCTTAGGGCGATTCCAACCCATGGTGAATTTTTCTCATTAGTCAGACTTTTGGTGATATTTGCATGTTCTTATTTCGTCAAATTATTTCGAGTATACTTAGTAAGACCTTGGACCCGAGGCATAAGATGAGACTAAACATGCTCTTGAAATTATTACTTGTTTACTAATGCCTTGATCAGTCTCATAAAGTCTAAGAGGTGCATTGTGCAATTAACTCTCGTCGCTTACCTCTTGCCTTACTTGTTTACACATTGGTCAGACCTTTGGTAATAAGTGGGAGGATAAGATGGATCTTAGTCTTATTAGTAATTAATTGAGTAGTTATTTCTTTTAAGAAGTTAATTATTGAAAATGCTAATTATTTGAACTTTTCTAAATTGTAGATGACTACCTCAGTCAGAAACAATTCGGTACTCAGGAGTTTCTTTGAGAAACAAAAAGCTCACTGGACTTAACTTCCTTGACTGGTATCGCCAGCTTCGCATTATCCTGTCAGCTAAAGATAAAGAAAATTGTTTGGAGCATCCCATTCCTGCTGCACCTGTTGCATCTCCTCGTCACCCTGTCCCTCTCGAGGCTCTTGCAGCTCACACTGCTTGGGTTAAGGGGTCAAAGGACATTGCTGCCTTCATGCTCATGACCATGGAGTTAAAGATCCAACAAAATCTAACTCATCTTGGTGCTTATGACATGCTACAGGAGCTGAAGTCAATGTTTGCCCAACAGACAGAACAAGAACTTCTTCAAACCGCGCGAGAATTTCACGTGTGCAAGCAAGAAGAAGGTCAATCAGTTAGCTCATATATTCTCAAAATGAAGAGTTATATTGACAACTTGGAGCGTCTCAGTCACCCTGTTACTCTGAATTATAGAGTTAGTTTGATCTTAATTGGTCTCTCTAAAGAGTCAATAAACTTTGTGGAGAACTTTAATATGCACAACATGGGGAAGATTGTAAATAAGTTACATGCTATGCTTAAACAACATGAGCAGACGCTACCAAATAAAGATGTTGCATCTGCACTTCATAATATACGTGCGGGAAAGGTCCAGAAAAACCATGGGAAAAAAACGTTTAAGGCTGCGCAGGGGAATCAAGGGAAGGGCAAGTACAAGCTGGCTTATGCTCCTGAGCATAAACCACCTTATGCTTCCAAGCCGAAGATTCCTCCACCACCCAAGAAGGATAATCCTGCTATGGATGTGACCTGCCACCAATGTGGTGAAGTAGGTCACTGGAGAAGGAACTGTCCCGTGTATCTCGCCGAGTTGATGAAAAAGAAGAAGCAGTCTCTAGTAGCTAGCTCTTCAGGTATTTTCACTATAGAACTCTATTCTTTTCCTAGTACATCTTGGGTATATGACACGGGTTGTGGTACTCAAATATGTGATACTACTCAGGGTCTCAGGGGAAGTAGAAAGTTGAAGCCAGGAGCTTTAATTCTGTACGTGGACAATAGTCAACGGGCACGAGTTGAAGCTATCGGTGTTTTTCATTTATGTCTCCCTAGTGGATTAGTAGCTGTTTTGAACAATTGTCATTATGCTCCCTCTATTACTAGAGGAATTATTTCAGTTTCTTGTTTGTATGACGATGGTTTTGTAAATCCTTTTGAATCGAATAATGCAATTTCAGTTACTAGAAATAACGTTGTTTATTTTACTACTATCCCACGGGATGGTATTTATGAAATTGATATGTCTTTTTCTAATACAAATAGTAGTTCTATGTTTACTGTTAGCAATAAAAGAGCCAAGTCTGCCTTGGACTCTACTCTCTTGTGGCACTGTCCTCTTGGACACATTAACAAAAAACGTATGGAGAAGTTGCAACATGATGGACTTCTCAACTCAACAGACATTAAGTCTTTTGAAAAGTGTGTTTCATGCATGTCTGGTAAGATGGCAAGGAAACCCTATTCACTTCAAGTGGAAAGGGCTAAGGATCTACTTGGACTAATACATACTGATGTATGTGGCCCATTTAGAGTTGTGTCAAGACAAGGAGCAAGTTACTTCATCACTTTTACTAATGACTATAGTCGGTATGGTTATGTTTACTTGTTGAAACATAAACATGAACTGTTTGAAACATTTAAGGTGTTTCAAAAGGAAGTAGAAAACCAACTCGGGAAGACCATTAAGTCACTACGTTCTGATCGTGGGGGTGAATATATGAGTCAATAGTTTTTTGATCATCTAAAGGAGCATGGAATTATTGCCCATCGCACTCCTCCTTACACTCCACAACATAATGGTGTGTCTGAGAGGAGAAATCGAAAACTGCTAGACATGGTTCACTCCATGATGAGTCAAACTGCTCTTCCAAAGTCCTTTTGGGATTATGCCCTTGAGTCAGTTGAACGTATTCTTAATATGGTTCCAAATAAGAAGGTTGATATGACACCATACGAGGTATGGCATGGGCAAACCCCTAAGCTGTCTTACTTAAAAGTCTGGTGTTGTGAGGCACTTGTTAAGCGTGATACACTTACCAAAGCTGAAAAACTTGAACCCAGTATTAAGTGAATCTTCATAGGATACCCAAAGGAAACAATGGGATATTCTTTCTACCTTCCATCAGAGAACAAAGTTATTGTTGCTCGAAATGCTGAGTTCTTTAAGAATAATCTCTTGGATCAAGAAGCAAGTGGGAGTCTAGAAGATCTTGAAATTATTCAAGATGAAGATACAAATCGGTCTATAGACACTAGGTTACATCATGGTAAGGATAATCAAGAAATTGATGATCCTAAAAGTGATATCATTCCAATTCGTAAGTCCACTAGGACATGCCATGCTCCTGATCGAATGTGCTTATACATCAATGCTGAGGAACATGAGTTAGGGGATCTTGGTGAAACCAATAACTATAAAGCTGCATTGCTGGATCTTGAATCCAAGAAATGGCTTGATGAGATGAATGTGGAAATGCAATCCATAAAAGACAATGACGTCTGGATTTTAGTTGAGCTTCCTCCTAACTGTAAAACAGTTGGTAGCAGACTGACATGGATGGTGCAGTAAACACCTTTAAAGCTCGTCTCATAGCAAATGGCTTCACTCAAACCTACGATATTGATTATGAAGAGACCTTTTTTTCTGTTGCAAACATTAAAGCTATAAGGATTCTCATAGCCATAGTTGCGTTCTATGATTATGAGATTTGGAAAATGAATGTCAAACCGCCTTCCTCAATGGACATCTTTACGAAGAGGTCTATCTGGAGCAACCTAAGGATTTTGTTGATCCTAAGTATCCTAACCGAGTATGCAAGCTCAAACGTTCAATTTATGGACTAAAGCAAGCATCTAGGCAATGGAATAAATGTTTTGATGATGAAATTAAGAAGTTTGGTTTCACTCAGAATCAAGATGAGCCATGTGTATATCAGAAAGCTAGTGGGAGTTATGTCACTTTCCTAGTTCTATATGTTGATGACATATTGCTCATGGGAAACAACATTTCAATGTTACAAGATGTAAAATCCTATCTTGAAAGATGTTTTGCCATGAAAGATCTTGGAGAAGTTGCATATATTCTTGGAATCAAGATCTTCAGAGATTGATATAAACGATTGATTGATTTATGTCAAAGTTCTTATATTGAGAAAATCTTGAAAAGATTTCTCATGGAGAATTCCAAACGTGGAGCTATCCCAATGCAAGAAGAGCCTAAGTTGAGTAAGTCACAAGGTGCTGAGACACCTGCTGATAAAGAGCGCATGCAAAGAGTTCCCTACGCTTCGGCTATAGGATCTATTATGTATGTTGTGAGATATACTCATCCTGATGTTGCGTTCGCTCAGAACATGACAAGTCGATTTCAACATAATCCAGGTGAACTTCACTAGATTGTTGTTAAGAATATTCTTAAGTATTTTCACAATACTAAGGATATGTTTCTGGTTTATGGAGGTGATACGAAACGAGAGCTTAGGGTTTCTTGCTACACCGATGCTGGATATCTGACAGATGTTGATGACCTAAAATCTCAGACTGGATATGTATTTGTTTTAAATGGAGGTGTTCTTGACTGGAAAAGCACAAAGCAGAGTATTTATGCGACTTCATCTACATAAGCTGAGTATAAAGCTGCTCATGATGCATCTAAAGAGGCTGTATGGATTCGTAAATTCATATTTGGGCTTGGTATTGTTCCAGCAAATGAAGAACCCATAAATATGTATTATGATAATACTGGAGCCATTACTATAGCTAATGAAAGCGGAATCACCAAGGGTGCTAGACATTACCGCATGAAAGTTCATTATCTTCGAGAGACAATTGAAATGGGTGATGTGAAGATATCAAAAGTTCACACAGATGACAACCTAGCTGATCCATTTACGAAAGCTTTAGCATACCTAACCATTCTAAATTGACTAGGGGTATTGGTTTGATACCAGCTAGTAGTCTCATGCAAAACTATGTGTAATTAGTATTTGGATAATTTGGAATTGTAAGACAATTATTACTTTCTGATAAATAAAGATACGAGGTATTTGTTATTTCATTCATATAATTCGTTATTCCATATTTGCATGTTTAATCCATGAAATGATTTATCATTCTAAATATGTCCATTGTCGGTTAACAATATGGGAATATTGTTATGTAAGGCAAATGTGAGTGTTGGTTATATTCTATGAGAATGTGGATTGTTCCCGCCAAACTCATGTGTATTCACAAGGGATGCATATTGGATACCCAAACTTTCAAATATTTACTTTTGGATCCTTGTCATTAGTAAAATGTTGAAAATGGTTTGCTAAGTCATCCTTAGACTTGAGATACAAGCAAGTTCTGTTATGTGTGGATATCACTTTTGTAAGTATAAGCCAAACGCTATCCTGAATAAGGTAGTTATAAAAGCTATATTTCGGAGTTATGTGAAGCAGCATCCACAACACTTGTAGTCAAATAAGGATTTGTTACTCTACTTGATATGTGCAGAAAGATGCCATGGGCCCTCTCCAGATTTAATAAGATAATTTTTTGGCCAAACGCAAAGGGTCATGCAAGATGATTCTTGATTACATTTGGTATATCTGAATTAAATTCTATAACGAGATTCTAAATGGTTAAACTATATGGAATGAGTTAGGATCCATATCCATTATTGAACGGTATCTATAACAAAGGATGATAAAAGCAAGACATAAATGACCATGCTACCAAGAAAGATTTAAGAAACTTTATCTCAGACACCTTTAGTTAAATAGCGAGTGAGAGCGTTGCTAGACGTTTCCGTCATTGGTATTTGTGCTATCTGCTACTCCAACTTCCAACTGGGAGCTGTTGAATATGAGAGTTGGATACGATAAAGTACACTAAAGGTGTGTGAGCCTATTGGGGGCACACACGTTAAACACGAGAGTACGTTATTTGTTTATAGCTCGAACATTGACCCATCTTTGACCCTTTAAACTAGACCCGATTGTCATAGCCCATTAGCCAGTCCAATGAGGGGCGTTTGGGGTGGGTTTTTGGGCTAGTAGAATTATGATTGAATATGGTATGTGGGTGACACGGAGCTCAGTTTGGAGCCCAAGAATGCTAGGGTTTTGAAGCTATATATACACCTTCTCTAGCTCATAACCTACATGATATAAATTACAAATTCACAACAATTACACACAACAATCATAATCATCAACCTCAGTCGAATACAAACCCTAATCGCAAACTAGGGTTTTGGTTTTAGGTTTAAAGTTGAACCGATTGGTTGCGTCTTTGATACAAGTGTGTTTGATTGGTTTTGATTCAGTTAGATCGATCACTTGTAGCTCTCGTAGTAGTTGATTTGAAGCAGAAACAATAAGTTTCTGGTGGTGTGGTTCTCGGGCAGAAAAAGGAACATATCGGGTACCATTACCCGATATCAGACAGAAAGTGTTCTTTGTTCTAGGGTTTTGATTCACATCTCGGACAGCAAGGGCAGTAGGTTGTGGTTGTTTGGTTCGAGGTATTGAGCTTCTACAAGGTTTGTTTGGTTAAACGTGACATGACTAGCATATCGGACGTATTCGAGTTACGTGTTTGTGTGAGCACTTGTAGAGGTAATCGTGTTGATTACTTGGTTTCTTTATTGATAACTTGTGGGTGACTACGAGGGTTAGTATTCTTGTTTCTTTTTATTATTCATTTGTTTATTATATGTGTTAATCTAATTGCTTAAACTTGATCCATATTCCGTTGCGTACTCGTAGTGTTAAATGGTTAACATGATTATAAAATTCCAACATATATAGTGGATCATTGTGTACTTATCATATCAACAAAAATATGTGTTTGTATGTTTCTATGTAACTTTAATATTTTCCCCAAAATGCTGGCTGCGGAGATTGGTTTAATTGATAATCTTGTCATTGATGTTGTGATTTGCTAAGTTCATTGATTAGTTATAACAAGCGATGCGAATATCAAACCTTTTAGAAGTGAGACGACAGTCTGCTGAAGTTAGCTGGCATAGAAAAAAAGGACATCCATTTATTAACGATGTATGAATGAAGACTAACTCCAAGGTAGACCAATTCACACATGTGATAAAGATAGTTAGATAGGTGATTTTGATGCTGGCACTTTTGTCTATGTAAACTTGACTTGACCATATAAAACGGAATAAAACTCTGATATTGATTGATATGTGAAATTTTTTTGCCTATACATAGAAACCCCGTGGACACGGTCGTCAAGAAATGACACACTAACAATTGATTACACTTATGCCTATCATAATAGCCCTCATAAATAATGCGTTAACAACACAACTGCAGGTGAATGATGAATGAAATCCGGGCATACAACTGCGCATAATAATTATTTCACAAATTTATGTCTGCCCTAGTTTTGGTTAATAGTACTTGAAATTGCGGGTTAGCCCAAAACATATCAATATGCAACTCATTCTCCCCAAATTTATTTTCCTTGATGCATAATGCTAACTTTAAAGAAAATGTTGGTCGGAGTAAATACTTATCACTTCTATATTTATTACTCACATGTAAGAAGTGCATTTACTCTCGTTTGAACTCACAGTTGGTCTTGATCCTATTAGCGACATTAAAAGTCCACTTGCAAACTTATTATGTGTATAAGTTTGCTTGATCGGAGGTCATTTATATTATCATTCTTTGATTTACACGATTGAAAAATTATTTTTTTTATTATAATTTTTTGGTAACCATGATCTTTGACCTTTTGGCCGACTAATCCACGGAGTTTGAGTAAAGTTAATTTTGTGTTTGCTTATAAAATGTTTCATACTCTCCGTCCCAAAATTAATGTCTTCCAATAAAAAATGCGTAGTTTAAGAAAACATAATTATTAGACTAAAATACACCATTAGTCCATAATAATTAGTCAATAGTAAAACTTTTATTCTGCAAAAAAGTAATAATAATTAGACTAAATACATCGTTGGTCCCTAAACTTGGCCAAAAACGTCGTCCTGAATCAAAACATGGCATTTTAGTCCCCAGTGATCCAAACTATGGGTTTTTGAGGCCAAACTAGTCCCTTGACCCGTTTTCCGTTAGTCAACTTTTGTTATTTTTCCCATGTGCCTTGTACATGAGGGCAAAATGTTCATTTCATTTTTTTGGTTATACCATCACTACCACCACCCTCCCTTTATCTCTTTTTCTGCTTCTCTCTCTAAAATTAACCCCATCATAGAATGAAGGAATAAACTTGTATGTGTTAGGAATTAATAAATTCCATGTTAAAGTGTCGGTCACCCCAATTATGGTCTAGCATATGTTAGCTCGTAGACGTGTCGTTATTTACGTTATTTAGTAGTTAATTAGTTAGTTTGTAGCATAGTTTAGTTTAGTGCAACACCGTGGAGGAAGGAAGGGTCTTTACCCACTGTATACCTGATCTACAGGCTGATAGGAGGTCGTGTATTTTGTAACTATAAATACCCCTTCCATCCATGGAAGGGGTGTGGCTTCTTTGAATCTAACCTTTCACTTTTGTTAAGCAACTCTCTTTCAAGAACCTCCTCTCAACTCTCTTCATCTCTCTATTTAATCATTGTCCTAGACCACCCGAATCATCAAACAACATAAATATTTACGATCCTACAATTGGTACCAGAGCCAAGGTTTTGTTGTTTTGATGATTTGCTTGGTTTTTGATGCGTTTCTTGTATGCGGATTGATGTGATTTATGGGTTGTTTGATGTGTGATGAGGATGTCGTGTTGAGATGTTAACTGTTATGTTCTTGTTGAATTAGTCCTTAAAAAGTCTTTAACAATTTGAATGATGTTTATTGGTTTGAAATTGGTGTGGTCAAACTGTTTTATAATGCTTTTGTTATGATTGATTCCACTGATTTGTTATGTACCTTATAAGTGTCAATATCATTTGTTTAATAGATTTTTATATCAATTTTTGTGGTCAAATCATCCTATCAAACTGATTTTTTAAATGGTCAAATCTGTGTTCTATGTTTCTTTGTGCTTGTTCATAAATGCAAGTTGAGATACTGTCCAGATTCAATATCTGGATATGGTTTGTGCTGTTATGTGAGTTGTCACTGATTCAAGGATGCGAGTTGGACATGAATTATGCGAATTAACCATGCGTTTTGACGCTGGTTCTATGATGCGAGTTGCAAAAATGTCCAGATTCAATGGTCCATATGCGAGTTGCAGCTTGCTTTTGAGCGAGTTGACACAGCTGCGAGTTGGGTTAACTAGCATGCGTGTTGACTGATATAATGTCCTGATTTTTTGAACCAGATGCGAGTTGTCTACTTGCATTACTGAATGCGAGTTGTTAACTTAAGTCTAATGCCAGTTGTCAATTAAACTGGATGCAAGTTATGTATAATGGAAAATGTAAGCGAGTTGTTGACCAATAACCATGATCATTATACCAAATATAGACTCAAGTGACTTCAGTTCTCAAATCATTAGTCACCAACAACACATTATTGAAAAATCAAAAGCACGACTATCACCACTGCCTCTAATCCAATCCAAACACAATCAAATCCAATATCATCCTCAATCTAATTTAAATCTACCCTATATCCCATCTCATCATGACACGAACAAACAATCATACACAACTCATTCTTATGATCCTAAAGGTCAAAACTCAAACTCATAATATTAAGCAAAAGGTCTCAGAAAAGTTCGTGCTTTCAAGAATGAATCATCAAGGCCTCAAGGGTCATGTCACACGAACCTATCATCACTAAACCTATTTTAAGTCAAAGCCTCAACAATATTCGAACGTGAAGAAATCAGAAAAATAACAAGGATGTTACCTTCTTTCCTTTGTTCGTTCATATCAAGTTTTGCTAACAAATCTCAAACATACAACTATAATTAAACCTCACGGATCTACAAACTTGTTTGAAGACATGGCTTCAATGATTATTCGACATATCAGAAAATGAATACAACAAAATTGTTATCTCACTTTATTGGTCCGATTTAAGAAAACCATGACAAGTCATGATTCAAGAGCCTCAAAGCCATCCCTGTGGCGAGGTGTTTTGATATGTAAAAGAGATGGAGGTTATTTTTGGATGCGTTTTAAGGAATCAGGGAAGATGGGGGCGTTTTTTATGAGAGATATTAGGGTTTGAGGAAGTGTGATTATTTAGGGTTGATGTGTGTGATTAATGGGGTGTTTTATACCCCGTGAGTTTAGGTCATGGATAGCACAGTTTTTAGTCTTTGGGTTGGACTGATAATGGGCCTCATTGTTGTTATCTATTGGACATGGTAAGTAGACGTGATGCACACGTGACATCTCACTTGATAATTACTCGTGGTAACCAATTTTAACTCGTGGGCTCTAATGTTGATTAAGTGACAAATTTGCTACACATGGACCTAACTGTTGTTATCACTTTTCATGAGCCCCGATAGATGGATTTATTGAAGTACATGGGGGTATGGTATTGATCGGGTATCTTCTTTGAGTTCATGGGCCGATAATATTTTTGTTAAAGTTGGGATCTGTGTTGGACTAATACGTAGGCTTGTGGGGATCTGAGATTAAATAGGTGCGATTTTCATCGAGATTGATTGACTTACTTTGGACCAGATTGATGATCATTCTTGGTTGTGTACTGAGTGTTGTATATTGATGATGAGATTTGATTGATGAGAACTGACGATGAAAGTTGACTATGAGATTTGAGTCATGTGATTAGATGATGTGATTTGTTTCACGAGATCCAATACTTTGATGTATACACTTTCACGATTAATATTATGTCACTGCTAGAAGTGCTTATTGGAGAATGTTGACTACGGGGTTGTGTACACGATATTTCTTATTTGGATTTGAAGTGAAGTTTTCCAGATGTAGTTATTTATTTTGTCTTCTTTCTTTCTACCCTTCCGCGAAGATGACTTGTTTGGGCATTTGTTAGAGTGTGATAAAGACTTGGCTATTTAGTCACTTTTGTGATTCTTTCTCGCTTAACCCACAACGTAACTATCACTTCGGTGTCTCACGTAGCTAAGGATACGTCAAGAGGTTTTGTACATTGGGTACACCGTTTCTTCTTCACAAGGATTAGTACAAGTTTAAATAACAAATCTGAGGAATTTTACGTCATGTTCAAGTTTGATATATTGGGTCTACTTCTCCATGTGGTCACTATAATAGCCGTCAGAATACGTGAATGATGTGTTTACCAATGGATTGATTGGTTGAGATGTGATCGAAAATTCTCATGATATATTCGACGCCACTGAATGTCAATGATACTTCACAGTCTAAGCAAAATCTTTCAAGAATCTTCAACATCATTCATGATCTTTCAAGATGTTTGCTTATGACTAGAACTTTTCGTGCAAATGGTCGTACAAGTTAATGACGCTTCCGAAAGTTCGAAACCATCATGGGGGAGAATCGTGTACTTTGATGTTTTACGGTCAATCTCAGGGGGAAGTAGTGTATGCTGCTCGACTTAGTATGGTTTGTGAAGTTGTCTAGATATGGGTAAAGAATGGTTAATGATATTATTGATGTTGGAGATTGAACCGTTGATGAACCGCTGCATGTCCCCCAAAAACAGATATTCACCGAAACCAAAGTTGTCATAAAACATTCAAACTGACATTCTTTACGGTTTTGTCTTTATTTTGTAAAATCCCGCGAAAGAATCTATTTCTCGGTTTAAATCATAGACTTGTAAAATCCCGTGACAATGGAAACATTCTGGTAATTGTAAAAGTGCATTTCCGGATCTATCTTACGGTTTATTCTTGATTTTGTAATATCCCGCGAAAGAAACTATTTCTCAGTTTAAACCATAGAATTGTAAAATCCCGTATCGATGGAACCATCCTGGAGAAAGGAAAGAGTATTTCAGGATCTCTTTTGATGCTGGTGCTACAGTTTCTACTCCGAAGAAGGGATAAAAAGGGTGTACTTCATGAATTGGATGTGTGTTTGGATATTCGTCATGGCAGTTTGGTTATTACATGGTTTTACGAGGTAATGTGCTTTTAACCATGGTCGGGATGAAAACCATTATCATAGTCCACTTAAAACGTCAAAGGAGGCTAGATGTGAGCTTTTAACCAGAAGATGTGACAACGGGGTTAATTCACTATTATTTATTTGAGGTTGAAGTGAAATATCACGGGCGAGTGTACTTAGTATCGGAAGGTATCGGGGATGGTTGGATGAAGATTCTTCATGATCCTTGTTCGAGCTTATTATCAAAAACAAAGACTTGGAAATCTAGTTATTGTTGGGTGACTTTCTCCTTCTCTTTTACCACTTGGGGGAATTGGGCTCGTACCACCACAAAATAACTATCACTTTAAGGAGTTACGTTGTAGTGCTCAGTGTCACATTCAATTGTGGATTTTCAAGAGGTGATGTACGTATGATACTTGATGGTTGGTTGGATGAAGAGTATAAAGTACTTAGAGATTCAATGGATGATGAAGTCTCGACACCGCTCTTTGTTACAAAAGTGCAAGTTTAAGTCACGAGTTCAGGTTAGTTTACTTCAGGGTCAAGTTCATCATATTAGGTTTTCTCCATCAGCTGTCACAACAAAGAGCCTACTGAATGATAATGGGGCTGATTATAAGTTTGCCAAGAGAGGTTGAAAAGAGAGAGATTATGACGTATGAACACATCAGTTCATGTCTCGTTCTCTAAAGAAAAGAAAAGTGTACGTGTCAGTGCACTTTATCTTCTGAAGAAGAGAAATCTTCTCAATTATGACCATTCTCATCAACATGCTTCGTGCTTTTTCCATACGCTTCAGTCATCAAGTGATCCGGACTACTGATAATTACTCTTTTTCCACTTGCTCAATATAATGAAGATGGCAACATCATGTGCTAATTTTGTGGGGGAGAAGTGTGAATGGATTACATTTGGATGATAATCACTTGTTTAATCAAGAATGGCATCTCCGTATGCAATTCTTGAGGGGGAGAAGAAGTGTGAATTTTTTGCATACTTGATTGATATTTGAGAATATATGGTCAAACGGCTCCTAACTCATGTAAGAACCGAGCTTCTTCATATCGGATCATCTTTACATGGAGTTTCTTCTAAGAGCTGTTGGCTGACATCTTCACTCGGATTGATGAGTTTATCGACAAAGTGCTTCCGGTTAATGCTTCACGTATACATCAACATGATGATTCCAAACAATCTCTCTGTTCTTGTTTGATGTGATGGGTAGTTTGGTGTTACCATCTTGTGTGTTCGTTTCGGCTTGATTGCTGATTTCCTTGATGAACATCTTTCTGTTCTTGTTTGATTGGGAGGGATTTTAGTTAAGGGGATTTGCAAGATGTAAGTTAATTGGGATGCTTTTTGGTGGGAGTTGAAGATGTTAATATTCTATTCCCCATTCGGACAATCTTGAAGAAGGTCGAGTCTACAGTCGGTTCTACATTCTCTGCTACATGTTAGAAGACTAAAGACGAGTTGCATTTGATTATCTAAAGACTTCTTCTTAATCTGGGCATTTATCTAACAGATTGTCGATTTAGGGGAGAGCACTAATTGAGGGATAGTGAAAAGTCAGATTTAATCCCCAATTAGACTTGCTCACATTCTTTCGCAGCAAGTGGATTCTCACAAGAGTTCAAGTGTTCTTCTTAACAAATTTCTAGTATACGGGCCTATTATTTGTTGCTGATTCTGAAGTATCAAAACCAGAAATGGGAAAGGAGACAAGCATCTAAACGCGAGTAAACTTGATGAACTTAATACTTCTAAGTGATTGAAGATATCCCGGGAAGACAAATGTCATTACCGCAGAGAAACTCAAGGTTTGACTCATGGCGTTTAGGGTTTATTCCAACTATGTAGGGGAAAAGAGGTTAGAGAAAGTTTCTGAAGATAAAAGAGGTACACAAGTGTGTGGTGATTTCGATGGTATCGCAATGATCAGGGGAGAGAGATTTTGTACAATGGGGGTGCTCAGCTATTTCACTTGAGGGCTTAATCAGTGATTCAGAGATATAATTACTTATTCCGGAGTTGACATCCGCAGTGATTCTCATCTGCAGAGATAATCAGTGACCTGGCCAGCTTCTTCAATGTTATCAGTTATTCATTCCTTGTGTATTGGTATACTTCGGATACTTAATCTTCATACACGATCATCAGGGAAGAAAAATGTGAACATGGGGAGGTGTTTTCATTCCCCTCATGTTGTGTATTCGGGAGAGTTCTTGGGTATTGGTGTACTTCGAGATCTTGAGCTTCATACACGATCATCAGGGAAGAAAAATGTGAACATGGGGAGGTGTTTTCATTCCCCTCATGATGTGTATTCGTGAGAGTTCTTGAGCATTATACAAAGAGACTGACTGCATCAATTCAACTACTTGGGGGAATTGTTCTCTTAACACCTTTTGGAATGGATTGCTTCAGACTTCAGTGGAAAAGGAGTTTGAGAAGATTATTTAAGTGTGGGATGAAACATTGCTGTTCTTGTTGATGATATAACCTCGAACGAAGAATCACGATGATTATTCTTAAAAGGAGCAGCGGGATCAATGATAATGGTGTGCTTCTTTGTGCACCTGGCTAAGGGAAGCTTGTTAGAAAGCTTTGAATATGCTCAGCTATAGGATTTTCGGTTTGGGGGGAAGCTGCCAAAGTCTCACTTTCAGATGGTTCAATTTCTTTCTTCGATTCGAGAGCCTCGGAAGCTTTGGTGGTGAAAGTTTTAGGGATGATGACTTCTATCGTCTACGACGTGCTGCTCGATATCCTTATCTCGGTACTCGTATCATCATCTTCTTAAACTATATCATCTAATCTATCTTTGTATATATTTTTCACAAAAACCAAATACAAAAATATAAAACAAACAAAAGAAAATAGAAAATTATAAATCCAACAAAAATCCATAAAAATCAAAAAATTTGAAAAATACCAAAAATAATGTTTTTAAAGACATATCTTCTGATATCGATAACATCTGCGGTCTTAGAAATGTCATTCAATAATGGCACGGGACCATAGATGAAGTTCGAGCATGAGGTGTAAATATTCTTTTTCAAAACATGTCTCAAAAAATGGCTTACAGTTATTTCATACTGTAACCAGGGCTTCAAATAATGGCTTGCTATTATTTCAGATAGCAACCCATTTTTCAAAGAAGGAAAGTGCTACGCTTTCACGATTTTCAAATATTTCGTGCACTTATCCTAAAACACTAACAATCTTTAATATCTAAATCTGTTGACCTTATACCCTAAACGAATCTCTCTGGCGACAAATACCCAAAACGAATTTTCTAATCGTTTTAAAAAAAACGATTCACCTTCCCTACTTTAAATCTGAAACTCTTTAATTGTGTCATCCTTCTGTTGGAATTATATATCAAGACATTCAAATAAATAACCACAAAACATCAAAGTATTCAAGCGGAAGTGTATAGGATGTATTAACGAATAATTAATTAACATAAAAGAATATGCGTACCTTTTCTTGATTCTAGCCGAACAAGAATCAAATCCACAAACTAGCAACGGATGAACCCTAATTTGATTTAATTAGGATTATATGAATTACCCCTTAACGTTTTGTAATTCAATCCAAGATAATAACAAAAGTATGTTATTACTATGTTCTTGTACACACGTACTAAACCGAATTAAAGTAATGCTAGTTTTGATAAAACAAAATAACTTGGTTTGTGGAAAAGTTTTGGATCGACACCTATGATGGTGGACGATCGGTTTGAAGAACAAAAACACACACAAAACAATTTTTAGGGTTTAGCTTATGAGCACAAGAGATGGAAAAATAAAACCCCAAGCCTTGTTTATATACCCAAGCAAACTTAGTGAACAAGTTGGTTTTTCTTTCCTTGTTTTGTCCCCATGGCCGATCGGTTTGGAGTCCCTCAAAGGGATTCCGAAACCTTCCCAACTTTTGCAATTTAGTCCTTTTCCAAATACCTTTAACGCCCGTTAGTCCATTACATTAATTACTTAACGTTCGTTAGTTATTTCGTTTAATCAATAAATAAATATAACATTTTATATTTAATTATTAACTTTAAATTCTCATACGTAAAATGTGCAATCCCATAGTCTCGAGTTAGATCCTAACTCACGTCTACTAATTTATATCCATAAAACTAACAGCTCCCACTTGGATATATCTTAATAGAGTGATCACATCGGTTAGCTTCTAGCAACACTTCTATGCCTCTAGTACAACTCGAGCAAGGCTCCTGGAAAACCTTTTAATGATTTCTCATTATTATTATCCTTTTGTTTCTAATACCATGTTAAATAAAGATATGAAATTAAGTCATTCTTTATTCAACCATTCTGTTTCTCGTTATAAGAGATTGAACAAGATTACCAAATCTTCTAAACATATTTAGGGGAGATCTTGGGTGTGGCCACACAAATATCTTGTCAACCCTACGAGAGGCCCAGCAGTATTAAACTTCAAAATAAATTTGAAGGAACAAATTCTATCTTGACTATAAGAATAACCCACAAACTTTGTAACACTTCAGGAAACAACCCTTATGACTACCAGTTACGTATAGCGTTAAGTTGTTCCACAGAAGTGCACTACATTCATGACACTTATCTGGTATCTCAAGTCTGAGGATAACTATTCATGATTTACTTAATAACAATATCCATAAAGTAAAATAATGTAGTTGGGATAAGTCCTATATTCAATTCATTGAATATCATCTGAAATTGGTATGCTATTCTCATCAATATACTTTCAAGTATATTCTACCACATCTCTCAGATTTGTCTTAGTTTAATGATACTCCCATATCATTAATTGACAACGGACGATTTAGAATAAATAAATTTATTCACGGATTAAACATGCAAATATAGGATACAATATATTATAAAATCAAACATACCAAGTATTTGATTTATTTTAACAATTGTTTAACATCCCTTATCCAAATACCAAATAGATCAATGCATGAAAATTCCAGTTGATGAATTATGCCTCAAGTAATGACAATCATACTTGTTGACAAGGCGTAAATCAACCAACTTGATCTATCGTAATTTTGAGAATACTTATTTCAAGAATTCAGTTAATGAAGTCCTTGTATGTGTGCATTCAATAATCCACATAATAATTCATAAAGTGTGTGACATCCTCTATCACCAATTTATGACAATTTAAACTTTCAAACATTTTAAAGTTTAAAGTATTCTTATTTTTTTAATGTATAATGCAACTGCGCTCTTAGTAGCACAACTAGTTCTCATGGCCATTAACAAGGATGAAATCCTACAATGACTAGTATTGAGTGTCATCTCAATTAAACCAGCATCATTGTATACAAACAACAATATGCTCATTAAAACTCTGTAAACTTTAATATCTTATTGTGTAATGTTTTATGTCTTCCAAACATTCAAGTTTGAAGCTGATGACAATTTGCACAACAATTGACATATTGTTCATCCATAGTATCTAGGAGCAATTCCTGGCTGAGGATGTAATTCTATTAGAATATTCATTACACAAGTTATCTAATAACTTTTTGTTAGATATCAATGTTGTCAAATCATTTCTTATTTTAAGAATGATATAACAATTTTAATACACAACATGATGTACATGATGAATCTACCGGTCAAACTTAGATTTCATTTATGTTCTATCTTGTCAAAAGATATTTATCCATTTCCCGAATAATATATCATGTTTCATTAGAATCATTTATTTTACTGCACATGTTTATTAACAATAAACATATATTCCAAGGTTGCATGTTTTAATTCTTAAATCTTACAAGTGAAGTTTCATTCCAATCTAAGACTTAACATTTAGCTTACAAGGAATGTTACTTCCTATATGTTATACAACATATAAGATTTAAAAACCTTAACATATTACTCCCACTAGCTTTCAGGAATACTTAAAAATTATCTTATTCAAATTATAAATCAAAACTAGGATTTAATAATTTAACATAAGAATAATTTCATAGATGCATGCATTTATCCATTCATGAATTATTGCACTTCGTACACTTCCAAAGATTATATGAATTCAAAAAACCTTTCAATTACTTATCGTCCTCGCTCAAGTAATTTCTCAAGAAAGAGTTTTGATATTCCATTGTCATATTTCATATTAATGAAAACAAGTATGACCATTATCATCTTTATATATTTAATGTGTCTAGAAAAGAATATTCAATCATAATTAATTGCTTAAGTATGATTAATAATCTTGTCATAAAACATGCATTAAATATGTGTACAATATTGTCCATATGATTTCTACGTAGAAATTCAAACCACTAGGGTTTTTCATCTCTTTGAAGAAACTCATTTCCATTCTCTAGTCTAACTATTTAAGATAAACCAAATTTCCAAAATTGATTATCTTTATGGACATCATCTTTAACATTCATAGTATGAGTAATTTACCCAATTCAATATTTGGTAATCCATCATAATGATTATCAGGTTTACAATAATCCTGTAACTCATATTTCTCAGCATATAAGTCAAATATCTGATATATCCTCGCAGATCTATGAATGAAAATTCCATCATCATGAGGTCTATCATTTACATGTCTAACCTCATCATGATATTTACTAGTGTGTTTTAGAAGATTATGTATCTTGTAATTTTATCTTTCAAGATAAAAAAAAAAAAAACTCCCACTTGCCTTTTGTAATATATAGTCTATCTATATATACTTAGAAATTAGAGCAAAACTACATTGTTCTCTTTTTGGAACATTACAAATACATATTGATAATTCATGACTTTACTTTGTTAATAACCTATTCATAAGTAGTTTAACAAATTCAGAATCTTCAATTTTAAAACTTAATGTGATTCATCACATTCCATAATGAAATGGTGTTTTAACAATCTTCTACATTGGAGTCATATTGAGTATATCCAATCCATACTCAATTTTCTAACCTTGTTACTTTTTAAGAAAGAAGTTATGGTTATCTTGAATCAAACAAATCAAATAGAGTTTGATTCTCCTAACTGAACATACCATCAACATGTTGTATTCATTAGAATTAATATTACAAGATAATCTAACAATATACAAGATAAACATATTCCTTTTGGCTTACCTATTTACCAACTAAGTCAACTTAATGGTATAATAGACTTTTCAAGCCAATTGCATGCTTTATAACACAAGTACTTTTGACCAAGTCACTTCATATCTATGTCTCATCAAGAAAACATAAATTGTTATAATCCCATTTAACGTTATAAATCATTGATCACCTCAATGACTTCTTGTATATATTTTAATTAAAAACATAACAAGTTAACGTCTTACTTTATTATAAGTCTAAAAAGACTTTATGTTTATGTCTTTACAATGAATCATAAACATGTTTAACTAAAGTAATTATGAACACAACTTTTGGTTTCAATAGTAATTTCAAGTTAATTTATTTACTTCACAATAATGTAGGACCACATTATTTTTCATTTATGTCATTCCATAATACATAAATAAACAATTTTGAATTAGTATTAGATTACTTCATTTATGTCATTCTAATAATACATAAATATCGAATTTGAAGTAGTCTTATATATCATTTTGACACATGTTCTAAATACTTGTCTGATTTTAGAAACTGCAAATATGTCCATGCAAGGTCTGACTTCACATAGAGATTTACTTTGTTGTTGCAATCTCGCCAAGTTCTCACATGACGTAAATTGTAACAACAAGTGTTTCTTGAATTAGATATGTACAATTTATATTAGAATGTTAGTCTCTTACCTTGCAGTCAAGAGAATCCTTTAAATCATATACCTATATGTTGTACCTTGCACACAATATAGATTTCTCCCACTTGTGCATGAAACAACATCATGTAGCAGATAAACAACACGACATATGTTTGT
This sequence comes from Chrysanthemum seticuspe, assembly GCA_019973895.1. NCBI lineage: Eukaryota > Viridiplantae > Streptophyta > Magnoliopsida > Asterales > Asteraceae > Chrysanthemum > Chrysanthemum seticuspe. Next base: position 357,986,494 of record BPTQ01000005.1, on the reverse strand, counting down.
TTATGCGACTAATATGATTGTGTCATTGATATTAGCATAACTAGTAGATATAGAACCACTTTATTGTCTAATAAGGAAATGTACATGACTATCCTTGAAAACATAAGTGTCTATAAGTGGAAAGTAACTATCTTAAGACATTCTTAGAGATAATCTGGGTTACTACCAAGATGACAAAGCTTGTAACTCTCACTGAATTAGAGATCTTACATTGATTTCTTATTCAGTAATAAGAACAAAATACTCCCACTGGATTTGACAACATTGTAAGTGTTGCATTAACCAGTGAAAGAAAATAGTGTTCTATTTACTTCCCTACACTTTTTGAGAAAGCCATACATAACAATTACTTATGTACTAAAAGAGTGTATTCTACTATGTAGATGATGAATTTATCCATCAATGCTATTAACTTGAAAAATTGAGCATGCAATTTCTTTCTTAATAGTTCTACTATTCCAACGATTGTAAGTAGTACCTTTAAATGGTCAAAACACAACAACGACATAAAATATACTAGTTTGTCTTTTACCAATTATGCAGTAATTAGTCTAGCTTCTAATTTAATAACTCAGAACATATGCAATTTTCTTAACTATTAAAAATGCTTACGAGTTATGAATTTAGAATTTAGACAATTCTTATTTTGTCCTATCATACCTTTCTTCATTCATGAAAAGGAATAGGATTGAATCTCACTCTTTCTTATGAAAAAAGGACTAGGTTCATTCTTTTAGTAAAGTTGACTCTACCAAAAAACCCTTACAGGTGTAGATCAATTTACCAACACATGAATAACCTACGTTTACGGTTTAATGTTGCATTAATACATTTAAAGAATTAGCAAAATTCAATTTTAGTATTTTTGATAATTTAACTTTTCAAGAAAATAAAATACCCAAGGTAATATTCATATAACCATAGAATTTTCTCGAAAACTAGGATCCAAATTATCATAGTTCCATTACATCAGTTGATCTGCTAGTAACGAAAATATATAATAAGGTAATCTGTCGAACATTAATTGGCAAACAATTTCCAATTCCTAGATCATTATGGGATTTATATTTTCCAACGCTATTGCAAATATAAACATGTTTCATCCCATCTTATGCCATTGAGTCCAAGTCTCACTTCCTACTCAACTTAAGTGTCTAACTTAAAGAACTGCAAATATGTCCATGTAAGGTCTCACTTTACATAGAGATTTACCTCTTCATCACAATCTAGCCAAGTACTCTCATGACATAAATCGCAACTTCAAGTGTTCCTTTTAATTAGATGGCATATAACTTAATTTAAAAGGGTACTAATTTTGATTTTATGTGGTCAAATCAAATATGTACAAAGATGTCATGCATTCATCTTGTAGCATAAATTTAAAAAAAAAACTTTTTATTACCAATTCATAAAGATCAAATTATCAAAGTTTAGATTGAGGTATTGGGTTCACCAATCAAGGAATTTAGTGTTAATTATCGTCCATTATACCGTACTTTTGCATAAGTGTAATCACTTAGTGTTTCGGATAATTACCACCGAAGTGGCGCATGGAATTAAAACTAATTCGCCCTTAAGATGAATTTGCACATTTTATGGCTTACTAAGTAGCTCAATTCGAACTTACAGAGGGCAGAGGACCAGGTAAGCGCAAAAGCATAACCTTAGACATCCTTTCGGTGTGACTATGCGCACTTCTTAATTAACCCCTTTATAGTTCATTCTAGTGGGTGAGCCGTTCAGACCATTTGTACCAAATCACCAATCAATTAAACTATTGAAAACTTAACTCTTCCAAAACAAATCAAATTTCATCATAGTTTAGTCCGTATTATTTTTCTATTTAAGATTACCCTTTGCTTAAAACTATCAAACATGATAAACAAACAAGTAACAAATAAAAAAAACTACTAAAAAACAATGCGCACATAATAAACAATTTATACGTGTAAACAAGTAGCCACATGCAACTTATTCGATAAAACCCTATTAATAATCAATATCTAGGTTAAATTAATGTATATATTACTTTAGGGTTTTCACTCCAACAATAGAAAGTGAGCCACATACATCGACGAATCGATTGCGTAAACCCATAATTAATGATATACCAAATTGCACATAATTGATTCATTAATGTATATATTGGAGTCTTCCCCAATTCAAGATTTATCATAAACAAATATGTCATAACAATAAAACAATATCAAAGCAACTTATCCATGACTAACATGCATGTATAATCATGGATATCATAACAATTATACAAATAAGTCACAAGATCGCATATAAAAAATTCCATGACACATAACAAATTATTCACGAATTAATCACGTAACCAATATATTAATTCTAGGTTTTAATAAGGTTAGCAAACAAGTTTCAAAACCCTAAAAAAAATATGTATGTGTCGACATAAGAAAATAGGGGTACGCCCCAATTCATAAAAAAATCGACCAAACAAAAAATAAAACATAAACCCTAGATCAAACATATCAAACATCATACAATTATATGTTTTATTACGCGTTTATGTAATTAATTACTCATTAAAAACCAATGACTCGTGATGCCACTGTTGGAATTATATATCAAGACATTCAAATAAATAACCACAAAACATCAAAGTATTCAAGCGGAAGCGTATAGGATGTATTAACGAATAATTAATTAACATAAAAGAATATGCGTACCTTTTCTTGATTCTAGCCGAACAAGAATCAAATCCACAAACTAGCAACGGATGAACCCTAATTTGATTTAATTAGGATTATATGAATTACCCCTTACCGTTTTGTAATTCAATCCAAGATAATAACAAAAGTATGTTATTACTATGTTCTTGTACACACGTACTAAACCGAATTAAAGTAATGCTAGTTTTGATAAAACAAAATAACTTGGTTTGTGGAAAAGTTTTGGATCGACACCTATGATGGTGGACGATCGGTTTGAAGAACAAAAACACACACAAAACAATTTTTAGGGTTTAGCTTATGAGCACAAGAGATGAAAAAATAAAACCCCAAGCCTTGTTTATATACCCAAGCAAACTTGGTGAACAAGTTGGTTTTTCTTTCCTTGTTTTGTCCCCATGGCCGATCGGTTTGGAGTCCTTCAAAGGGATTCCGGAACCTTCCCAACTTTTGCAATTTAGTCCTTTTCCAAATACCTTTAACACCCGTTAGTCCATTACATTAATTACTTAACGTTCGTTAGTTATTTCGTTTAATCAATAAATAAATATAACATTTTATATTTAATTATTAACTTTAAATTCTCATACGTAAAATGTGCAATCCCATAGTCTCGAGTTCGATCCTAACTCACGTCTACTAATTTATATCCATAAAACTAACACCTTCGTGGGTCTGTTACATTTAAATTGTTTAATTATGTTTAGTGGGTCGGTGTAATTTGCTTTTGGTATTTGTTTGTGCTTTGGTTGTTGACGATTACATACAATCGATTATAATATTAACCAAGCTTTGTCGTTGTTGACGATTACATGCTATCATGTTTGATGTTGGATGGTATCTTGTGCTTATAATCATGCCTTAGTTCTACTAAGGTTATCTTGACTGAAGATTGACGTGGATCTTCTTGCTTTCCTGGTGTTTCGTTTTTCTTAGGGTTTCGGTTATTACTTTTCTATTTTTCGTTTTTAGGGTTGTTTTACTTTCTTGTTTGTTATTATGGACAAGGTTGATGAATTAAACGTTGATGTGAATGAGCCTACTGTTAGTCTTGGTGAGTCGATTCTTCAATCGACAATGAACCCTAATAGTAGGAATGATGAGTTTACTGGTATTGCTTCTGGTTCTCATTATGATGGACAAGTGGAGCCAATTTCACTTGGTTCAAGACCTAGTCATGACGCACCTAGTCATGACACGCCTGAGGGTCATGATACTTTATTGAAAATTCGTGCTATTGAAAAACAAATCTTTGAGGGAAAACTTGTTCTTGTGGGTGATGATGGGCAACCATTAAAACCAGCCGTGACAGTGGATGCTACTACTGCTACTTGGGCTAATCCATTTGAGCATCTTAAGGTGCCGCAGTCACAGAAGGAGCTAGAGGAGATGCTTACTGCTATTGGTTATTATTCGAAACCTCCTCAAGATACGAGTGGTCCTATGGCTTCTAATGTTAATGGACATAATAATGCTAATGATAAGGTTGAAACGAATGCACATGGGGCTGTTGGTATTGAGAAGGTTGGTATGTATGCTTTGAAACAACCTTCTTCATCGTATGCTGGTGTTACTTCTACTGAACCAAAGTAACACACGTCAAACTTTCGTAGGTTGGAGTATAGTAAGAAAGCTAATGGTGTGGATCTTTCTGTCCTGATGAAAGTGGTTGAAGAGGTGAACACTAGGTTTGAGAATACTTTGTATGGGTATTTCCTTGGTCAACGCCTTGCTTTTCCTATTGTTGATTACTTTGTAAGCAATGCTTGGGCTAAGTTTGGTATACAAAAGGTAATGATGAATGCAAAGGGGTTCTTCTTCTTTAAGTTTAACTCGAAGAAATGTGTTGATGTTCTTGAAAACGGTCCTTGGTTGATTAGAAATGTACCAATTATTCTTAAACCATGGACATTGAACACCAATTTACTTAAAGAGGATTTGACCAACATCCCGGTGTGGGTTAAATTCCATGATGTTCCTCTTGCTATGTTTTCTGATGATGGCCTTAGTCTCCTTGCCACATTGATAGGCACGCCCAAAAGGTTAGATGCTTTTACTAGCCAAATGTGCAAGGACTCGTAGGGCCGTAGTAGTTTTGCTAGATGCATGATTGAAGTGAAGTCGGATGAGGTGCTTAGGGACAGCCTTACTGTTGAGATACCGTTACTTGATGGGTCGGGTTCGACTATTGAGAAGATACGGGTTGAATACGAGTGGAAACCACCTCATTGTGATAAATGTAAGATTTTTGGTCATACTCTTATTGAATGTCCTAAAGTTGTTGAACCTCCTGCTCAGCCTAATAAGCGTGTTAATGATGGTTTTAAGACGGTCAATAATAAGAAGAAGGGAAAGCAAGGTGGTTCTACTATTCCGGGTCAAGGAGGGTTTACTAAACCTGTTGTGGGTAAGGAGTTTCAATATCAACCCAAAAAGACTCCTCCTGAACCTAAGAAAGTGGAAGTCACTAAGAAGAATGCTTCTGATGTGGCTAGTTCGAGTAGAACAAAGATCTCTACATCTAATCAGTTTGATGCTCTTAATATGGAATATACGGATGCTTTTGGTATTCCTTCAAATGACACCAACAAGGATGTGAATTCTGGTCGTACAATGGAAGTTAATGAAGATAAGTCTACTAAGACAGGTACTGCATCACAAGAACCCCTTGTGAGTGATTTGAAAGAGATGGAGTCGGATGTGGCTCCTAAAACTAATGATTCTTGTATTCCGCCCGCCTCTTCTACTAAGAGAGGTAACCCTTTTTCTAAAGTGGGAGAGATCGTTGTGTCTGATTCTGAAGATGAGGTGGTTGCCAACCCATTTGATGAGTCTGCTAATCTATTCGGTGGTGGCCAAGAGTTTGAAGATGAGTATGATGACTATGACTACGATGACTATGCGAAGCAGGTTTCTGATCTTCCAGGGAATTTGGATGCCTTTAATGCCATGTATGGCACCAAGCTTCAAGGACCTAGGAATTAATTTTCTTTCGTTATGTCCTATGTTATCATTTGCGTAGTGGTTTGTTTTATTGTTTAGAAAATAGGTAGTATCTTGTTATGTAAGCTTTATGCCTATGTAACGGGCTGAGATATGGGATTTCACTCATATCCATTGTACTTAAACATTTTGGTTAATATATTTACCAAGGTGCAGGATTACTCCCCTTTACCCAAAAAAATAATATCTAAATATGTTCCTTATCTATCATTTTTCAAAATTAAATCTTGCCACGTCTTTCCCCAAAAGTTTCTAAATGATTTAAATCTTTTGGGATCACAAATCTCAAATGGTTTGAATCTTTTGATCGGGGGAGAGATCGTGATTTAAATCTCAAATCTATTTAAATGGAATTGGTTTTAGCCCTTCAAAGGCACTCCTGGCTCCATGTGCCAAACGATTTCAATATACATAATGCACGTGTTGAGGGGGAGCATTTATCCTAAAACAAGATGAGTTTTTAAACCAGGCCACATATTCTCCCATGTTTTCTAAACCTTATTAAATCACTTGGGATCCAAAATCTCAAAGGGTTTGATATTTTTGATCGGGGGAGAATTTGTGATTTAATAATGAAACTTGATAAAAGGTGATCGTTTTGATTCAATTGTGCAGGCTGCTCTCTCATATGTGCTAAACTCTTTCGTTTATTGATGCACATATTGAGGGGGAGCAAATGGTTTCTTAAATGGCTTTTGTGATCGTGGTTGTGCTTCAAAAGAACTCTTTCCTCTATGTGATAAAATGATTTCAAATATCCTATGCACATATTGAGGGGAAGAATTTACCAAGAAAATCAAAAGGATATTTCTAAGGAAATTGTGATCAAAGAAATTATTTCAAAAGAACTCTTGCCTCCATGTGCTAAAACAATTTCAATATCTTATGCACATGTTGAGGGGGAGCATTTCTGAATGATCAAAACAATTAAGGTACAAAATGCTTTGATATTATATCACGAGTACCTTGATTGATTTTCAAATGATTTTTCAATTGGTTTCAAGAAGGAAAGAACAATACCAAAAGACCGACCAATTTACTTTATGCATGGTGTTATAAGGATGGTTAGGTTAGGTATTCGTTCCCACGATCCCGCCAGAGCCGGAGGGATCTACCCAGGGATAATCCACTTGATAGTGTAGAGTCCTTAGGTATGATGAAAAAAGGAGAAAAATGAGAAATGGGAAGAGTGCGGACTGAGACAGAGCTAGTACTGGAATAAACCCAACAAGGTTCTAGTTATGAAGTCTCGGTAAGCACTGAAGGGGTTGAAGAATGAAAAAGAAATGAATATGAAAAGGGGGAAAAGAAATAGCCCTCCAATAATTCAACCTTAGGGCAGAAACCGGGTTCAATACATATGCTACTGGTGGTTACTAAGGTAACACTGGTATTGAAGACAAGACGTCATGGACCCAGTGACGCACTGCACCTAACTTCCCAAACTACTCAAGTTCCTCTTAAAAGGGCTTGTTTCATTCTCACGGGGAACCGACATTATCTATCGACTTTCTCTTAGAGATTGTTGATATTGAAGAAGGAGACCCTCTTCCTAGTCTCCGGCATAGGAACCAAATGTGCACTATTGAGTCTAGAGCCAAGAGATCATCCACAATATCTCATTAGGACACAAAATTCATGAAGACTTGCTGTTTCACACAATGTGGAAAGTAAGAATATATTAAGAGTCCTACGCATTATCCTTGTGGTATTGCCAGAACATCCGAGTGATATTTAAATATTCACAATGAAGATGGAAATCCTTCTAGAGCCAACATCAAACAAGCTCTTGGTGGGTGACATGTGAGATCTTTTCTAAAGATCATGCTTGTAACAACTGGATAGAAACAATGGGGCGATTCAATCTTGAATCAAACTTGGTCCAGGATTGGAATTGACGAATACTTTTGGAAAAACCATTCGATGTGCAAACCTTCTTTTTTCTAGCACATCGAATGTGTACTCATGTATTTCAAACTCAAAAAGTATCTCTGATTGAAAAAATGCTTTTGGAAAAACCGTTCGATGTGCAAATTTCTTCTTTTCTCTAGCACATCGAATGTGTACTCTTTTCAAATACAAAAGGTATTTTTGATTGAAAATTGATCTTCTCATAAAACCTTCGCCGTATTGCAAAACTCTTTCTTCTAAGCAATACGTGATTGTTTTCAAATCAATTTTTTCATCAATCAGTGAATCTCAATTCGCTGGTTCACTCACTCCATGTTGTCTTCTTTGAGACGTTCCGGTTTGAGAACGGCTAGAGCAGCTGCGAAACCCTGTCAAGGAGATTCTTGGGAATCCTACCTGATCATAGGCAATACTTGTACTGATCAACGGGGAACCGTGGGCCGTGTACCTCAATTCAATGAAAGTGATCAAAGACACTTTCGTGTGTTTTATTGCTAACTATTGTTTGTAGGTACATTTGGACGGTTGCAGCTGATCAGAATTGAGGAGTCAATCCAAAGCCGCATACTCACAGAATCCACACTTAATTGAAGAATTGATGACTGGTGCATATCTACATAACCTGGTTCTGATATTTTTATACTGTGCTTCTGCTACGTTACTGCAAATATCATGAACCAGTAAAGCTTCCGCTACTCTGATGGAAAGATGTCATGATCCAAAAGTGTGAGCATGTCGGTCCGAAAGTCACAACTTCACATGATGGCAACACAATAAAGAGTGATACAGAGATTTACTGTGGCTGATGATCTCAATGAAAGCTCGAAGATCATCAATGATGTGGATCAGTTAAAGGCCTCCACTCAAAGTACAATATAATCGGAATATGAAGAGTCACTTCACAATGATGCGGAAGATGAAGAATTAAAGTCTACGAGCTCAAGAACAAAGTCAAGAATAGAATGCTAGGATTCGAAATGTAAAACATGGGGTGACCTCCCTTAGGGGAGATTGTTAGGAATTAGAAAATTCCATGTTAAAGTGTCGGTCACCCCAATTATGGTCTAGCATATGTTAGCTCGTAGACGTGTCGTTATTTACGTTATTTAGTAGTTAATTAGTTAGTTTGTAGCATAGTTTAGTTTAGTTCAACACCGTGGAGGAAGGACGGGTCTTTACCCACTGTATACCTGATCCACAGGCCGATAGGAGGTCGTGTATTTTGTAACTATAAATACCCCTTCCATCCATGGAAGGGGTGTGGCTTCTTTGAATCTAGCCTTTCACTTTTGTTAAGCAACTCTCTTTGAAGAACCTCCTCTCAACTCTCTTCATCTCTCTAATGGCTTTCTTATTTAATCATTGTCCTAGACCACCCGAATCATCAAATAACATAAATATTTACGATCCTACAGTATGCAATATTAACAAGTATACAATACAATTGTGTACAGTATCATAGGCATGTAAATAGATCATACATGGATTTCGATAGTATGTTTGTGTTCTTGCACCCTTTCGATAGTATGGTGAATGTCAAAATGTGATTTGCTTACTCAGATTAACAAACATGAAACGGTCTGTCGTACCAACACAGATGCTCCTTTCATATGAGGGAGTGGCGAACAAGTAAAATTGTAAAATGATGGTACAATGGAGTGGCCAACATGAACTATGGTCCAAGTGAATGATTGGCATGGACTGTTGCCTGTATTTCTCATGTCTCCTTTTACTCTAACCGATCAAAACCACAGCCTCTGCAATACGAAGAGCTAGAAAAAGTCCTAGAAATGTTTTCTGTTCTACTCTAAAACATCAGATATGTTTTGAGTACCATGATTATGTGGAAGCATTCAAGGAAAAGTACTAGAGAATTTAACTAAATACACCAAAGAAAAAACAAGAAACTCAACATCATTAGATTTAAATCATCAGTCACAAGAGTATCCCGAAGAAAATCAAGTGATATGAAGTGATCTGTGTTAATTACATCTACAAGAGAGATATTTCAAGAATACAACATTCAACAGTTTTGATATATAAAAGGCTCATCAATGATTTCTACTAGTGCTGATGCACGCGGGGTGCGTAAGAGAATTCTTAACAAGTTCAGTTCTTCATCCTTATAAACTCTACGATGCATAAGAATCCTCGCCTTCTTGAGCACGGGTGACTTTGCCAAAATAAACTTCACCAAATCCAACTCACGTTTCAAGTTGCAAAAGCTTTTACTCTCAAACTCATTCAGCTGATTCAAAGAAATATCCGAGTAATCTTCCAGTGCAAAGCAGTCAACATTAGACGTCTTATGAAATGGCAATGTAATCGACATGACCATCAACATGAAGGGTACTATTTGTGTCAGTGTATTGTGGCATAAAAATTAAAACAAAAATAATACAAAATTGATTTATGTTATCTATCTGTAGCTTTTTCTCCAAATTCGGAGAACTTCTCATCAAAAGAATTAAATAAGGCATCCCGAACCCAAATTCTTCGTAAATATAGATGTTAATGTACTTGAGGTGGACTAATAAGGTTGAAAGCTTTAATGGGGGCATACCTTCATAAAAAGACTTGAACAATAGGCCAAAACAAAAATTAACAACCAAAGTTTAATTATTTTGATATCACATCTGGGACAAAACTAACCTCATAGTCAAGGGAGATAGTCAACTGTTCAACCACATGTAAACACTCAACTAGCTCAATAACAGTGGTAAAGTCATTATTCTTGATAAAAGATTTATCATATTCTTCGATCTGCAGCAACAATATTCAGATAAGTAATAAAATCCCACAAATACAAATAATAAAACATAAGAACTTACAAGACTAAAGCTTTTACACAATGGACATTTGGATACAAGTGGTACGAGTATTTCATCAGCGATGTCTACATTCTTCAAGAATAAGCTGGTAAGGCTAGCAAATCCATTAGTTGGCTTAACAAAAAGACCACATTCTTCAAGATGTAGGTCTGATAAGTCATGCAACGAGAAGAGAGATAATGGTAAGTTATACCACCTATACTCACCCAACTTCAGCGTTAATTTCTCGACAGTATTCTTACGTTGTGATAAATCTTGAGTAACTTTTTTGGCCACACATATTAGAGGATGGATGAAATGATGAAAAGAGTATAGTATGAGTTTATATATGGGCAAAATAGTCATTTAACAAGAATAATCAGATTTGACAACATATAACGGGACGTTGACTAACGGAAAACGGGTCAAGGGACTGGTTTAGCCTCAAAAACCCATAGTTTGGACCAATGGCGACTAAAATGCCATGTTTTGGTTCAGGACGACGTTTCTGGCTAAGTTTAGAGACCAACGGTATATTTTAGTCTAATTATTATTGCTTTCTTTGTCCCATACTTTTTTTTCCCGAATAACATTTTTACTATTAAGTACTTAATTACTGCTTTATTTAAAGTTTGTAAACTCGATCAACTTCCTTATCTAATTTTAGGAGTGTACAATGAAATTGAGAAAATCTCAAAAAAGAAACGTGGCCTATTAATTTAGGACGGAGGGAGCACATTCTTTAATAATCCGGTCTAGGATTTGGAAACTAGAATTAGTGATAACAAGCGATTTGGATATCAAACTTTTTAGAAGCCAGACGACGGCCTGCTGAAGTTAGCAGGCATAGAAAAAATGGACATGCAGTTATTAACGATGTATGAATGAAGACTCTAACTCCAAGGTCGACCAATTCAAACATGTGATAAAGATAGTTAGATAGGTGATTTTGATGCTGGCACTTTTGTCTATATAAACTTGACTAGACCACATAAAACGGAATAAAACTCTGATATTTATTGGTATGTGGAAAATTTTACCTATTCATAGAAACCCCATAGACACGTCGCTAAGAAATGACCCACTAACAATTGCGTGTGTTCACAGTTCCAAGCAGGATTGATATGTGGAAAATTTTGCTAAAAATAAAACTATGATATTGATTGATATGTGGAAAATTTTGCTAAAATTAAAACTATGATATTGATTGATATGTGGAAAATTTTGCCTATACATAGAAACCCCATAGACACGGTCCCTTATTAGTCACCCCACGTTTTTGCTTCTACCACTTTTGTTATACATTAAGTACAAATGGTTGATGTTTCAACAACGTGTACTCTTTGCTTCATTGGCTTCATGTTTAATGCTCCTCAAGTCTTTAAACTCTACCAATAGTCTTTGTTTATTGATTCATTTTAACTACGTGTCCAAATATACAAACTCACTTTAGTTTGTTTCATCATTTTATTTAGATACAAGTATAAAACTTGCCAAACTCACGTACATTAGATCTCCAACAGTGAGAAACTGGCAAATCAAAAGTTCAGTACATTCAAATATTCAATAATAATGTTACTCCCATATATTACCTTCTTCTCTCTAATGCTATCATCCTGCACTTCATTAGATACCATAACTGTTTTTCAAAACATCACAGATGGTGAAACCATTGTTTCAGGAAACCAAAGATTCGAGTTGGGCTTCTTTAGCCTTGGAAGTTCGAAGAATCGATACCTGGGAATATGGTATAAGAACACATCACCTCATACAGTTTTATGGGTTGCTAACCGTGAAACTCCACTTATCGATACCACAGGAGTGGTTAAATTGGACAGCAATGGAAACCTGTCCCTTGTCAATGGCAGTGGTTCCATCACTTGGTCATCCAACTCCTCGGTATCTGGCACAAATGTGAACCCCATAGCAAGACTTTTAGATACGGGAAATTTTGTTATCACGCGTGAAAATCTTCTCAACAAGGAAAATTACATTTGGCAAAGCTTTGATCACCCTGGAGATACCTTCTTACCAGGAATGAAGATTGGCAAGAACTTTGTAACAGGAAGAGAAATATATATGACATCTTGGAGGAGCGCAGATGATCCTTCCCCAGGTGAGTATACTTACCGGTTTTTAATGGTTAAGGGTAAATACCCTCAACTATACATTCGGAAAAGCTCTGTTATTATAACAAGAATTGGGCCGTATAATGGTTGGTCATTTGCTGGCCACCCAACCTATAAGCCTGACCCTACGATTCGGTACAAAACTTACATGATTTTGAATCAGAACGAGATGTATTACATGTTTACTTATGATAGCCCCAGATTCATGTTAAGATCGGTAGCAACTCCGGATGGCAAGGTTGAGACTTCTCTGCTGAATTTGCAAAGCCAAGAATGGATGCTGTATGAGAACTTTCCCAGGGATCATTGTGAAAATTATGGACTATGTGGCCCATATGGAATATGTAGTATTTCTACAATACCTAATTGTGTCTGCTTGAAAGGTTTTGAGCTTCAAAACCCTCAAGAACAGAATCCATATAATGGGACTAGTGGATGTCAACGGAGTAGAACCTTGGATTGTGGGCCTGAAGAGGGATTCCTGAAGTTTTCAAACATGAAATTGCCAGACACGCAAAATGCCGATTATGATACCAATATGAACCTCCAGGAATGTGAGGTAGCTTGTAAGCGTAATTGCTCTTGCACCGCGTATGCAATTCCAGACATCACTGCAGGTGGAGTTGGATGTTTGCTATGGTTTGGTGATTTGGTTGATGTTCGAGTGTTCTCACAATACGGACAAGATCTTTATGTTAGACTGGCAGCCTCTGAATTATCAGGTAAGCCATCCTGTTACTCAAGTTTATACATTTAAGTGTGCAACTCTTAATTATGTTGGATAAATATGATTTACAAACTAAAGGAACAGCTGGTCATAGGAATTTAGCAGCAAAGACATATGTTGTTTATTGCTGTAAATTTGACAATGTTTTGTTTGCTTTAACTTTGTAATATCTCTTAGATCTCCGTTCCAGCTACAACAGAAAAAAACGAGTAGCTATTGAAATTAGTTTATCAATATCAACTGGACTGATTTTGTTGGGCCTGATATTTACACTCTACACATGGAGTAAAAGGAAGAAGAGATCAGATGCAGAAAGAGAAGGCAAGTGACATCGATCTGAATTTCTATATATATATTAGATGTATGCTATACATCATGTAAATAATTATCTTATGATAAACATTTGACAACCACATGTCATATTTTCTAGGTGGGACTGTAACGATTCTTGATAGAGATCACAAAGGTAGCAGCCAGAAGGGAAGTATAGATGTTCCTTTGTTTAGCTTATCTAAAGTTTCTAGGGCTACCGATAACTTTTCGGTTGACAACAAGCTGGGAGAAGGTGGGTTTGGTCCTGTTTACAAGGTAAATAATATGAATAAGTATATGTTAAACAAGTTGGGGTGAACGTAGTGATAATCAGTAAAATATTTTTATACATTTACATTTAACAAAAAAGCATGTAGTAAATATGTTAGTCTCCAGGGTGTGCTAGAAGGACAAGAGATTGCTGTGAAGCGGCTCTCAAAGTCCTCTCGGCAGGGGCTTGACGAATTTGAGAATGAAGTCATCTGTATTGCTAAACTTCAGCATCGGAATCTTGTGAAGCTTTTGGGATACTGCATTGAAGACGATGAGAGAATGTTACTTTATGAATACATGCCTAACAAAAGTCTGGACAGTTTCATATTTGGTTGGGCTCTCAATCAGATTTTTCATTCTTGTAAAATAAAAATGATACCCTAATTGTAATTGCAAAGGATTATAACGTTTATTAATAAACTAAGTGCAAATTTATGCAGATGGAATAAGAAAGTCATTACTTGATTGGCCACAAAGGTTCCACATAATTAACGGAATAGCTCGAGGTCTTCTTTATCTTCACCAAGATTCCCGGCTTAAAGTTGTACATAGGGATTTAAAAGCCGGGAACATTTTACTCGATCATCAGATGCGTCCAAAGATATCTGACTTCGGTTTGGCCAGAATGTTTAAAGAACACGAAAGTGAAGCAAATACCAAGAGAGTAGTCGGAACCTTGTAAGAATCCCTAAAGTTTGTATTGTTTAATGCATTTATACAAATAGCGTGCATTTATTTCCATGGTGTTTTGTTCTATTCAGAGGATACATATCTCCAGAGTATGCAGTGAATGGTCTCTTCTCGGTAAAGTCAGATATATTCAGCTTTGGGGTTTTAGTGTTGGAGATTGTGAGCGGGAAGAAAAATAGAGGTTTTGTTCATGTAAAACACCATGATCATCTTCTTGGACATGTAAGTGTGTTGAATATGATCATCCAATGATGAAAACATGTACAGATTTACAAATATGCAAATTTCAGTATGATATGGCTACTGAAGGTCCATAAAAACTCATTTGTGATCATGTATGAGCATATAAATACATAAAAAGGATATGATATAGATGTACGACCTTTCTGATTTGAACTAATTTTTGTTTTTTATTTGGATTCATTTAGGCATGGAGACTTTGCAAAGAAGGAAAGTCTCTCGAATTGCTTGATGAATGTTTAGGTAACTCCTATTCTGTTTCTGAGGTGTTGCGATCAGTACACGTTGGCCTATTGTGTGTGCAACAACGAGCGGAAGATAGACCTTGCACACTGTCAGTTGTTGCCATGTTGAGTGGAGAAGGTTCTCTGCCTTCTCCCAAACAACCTGGCTTCTTTATTCAAGGAAGTGACATCTACTCCACTTCACGTCTTTATTCACCATCATCGGTTAATGAAGTAACATTAACTCAGATAGACGGTAGATAAATAAAAAGATTTGGTTTACTCATGTTAAAGGTCATTTTTACAAGTCTACTTATGATATAAAGAATGTATATATAGTGGATCATTGTGTAATTATCATATCAACAAAAATGTGTGTTTGTATGTTTCTATGTGTTGGAAATGTATATATTTACAAATACGTAAATGTCCGGATTCGAACTTGTGACCATGGGATTGCACACATTAGCGAATGAGAATTAAAGTTAAATAATTAATGTTAATGTTTACGATTAATTATTGCACATAAAGTCCATATAACGATCGTTAAGTATTTAACGAAAAATAACTAACGACCGTTAACTATAAAGAGAAGGACTTGTAGTGTAAAATCTTATTAAGGAAAACATTTGGGTATCCCTTGGGGCATGCATGATGGCCGGCCATAGGGGGGCTTCTCCAAGCCAAAACCCTAACTTGTTCCCAAAGATTTGTAAACACTATAAATACAAAGGCTAGGGTCTTGGGTTTTTCATTACTTTTGTGCATTGAATTAACCTAGATCTCTCCGCTTGCTCTCTTGTCCCTATTCGGCCGAAACCCTCCTCCAAGGGTGTTTTGGTTTTGTTTTTCCATAAAACAAGGACTTGTGTTAGATCTAGCAATCGCTTGATTCGTTGGTTAATTCGTGTGTACAAAACTGTGGTAGTAAGACACTATTCTTACACCTAATTGGTTTGAGTTGTAAAACGGTAACGGACAACTCTTTAAACCACTTCTTCTGTTTTGTTCAAGAGATCTGACATTCGCAAGAGGTATGTTACGCTTTTAATTCATTTAATTATTTATTTGTTATGATCTTAAGTCTTCCGCTGTGTACTCTTGATGTCTACATGTTTTATGTTTAAGTCATGTATTATAAACTCAACAGTGGCATCACGAGCCTTGTATAACAAGTAATTAATTACTGAAACACATAATTAAAATAAACATGGATTAGAAACCCTAGTTTTTTTTGGTGCCCTAATTAGGGTTTTGTAAACTAAAGTTTTAATTGGATTAGAAACCCTAGGATGCATGCAATTTTATGTGTATTGCGTAACTCTGTTTAATTGCATTAATTGTTAAGTGTAATTTTATGTCCATGATAATTACATGCATGTTTTATCATGGATCTGCTTTTATTGTATGTCTTTCTTGTTTAAGTGATATACATTAAATTATGATAGATCTAAAATTGGGGAAGACCTCAATAATTATTATTTAATCAATTATGTGCTATGTGGTATATGTTTAATTTTGACTTACGCAATCGATGAATCGATGCATGTGGCTCACCTTGTACATAGCTGAAAACGGGTGAAAGTCTTAATTAAATATATACATATTGACAGATCTAGAATTGATTATTAGTAGGATTCATCAAAAGGTTTGCATGTGGCTATTTGATATGCATGACTTATTTTTTTTTGTTATGCATTCATTGTTTATTTGTTTATTTTTAAATACTTGCTTGTTTGTTATGTGTAACAAGGGTATTTTTACAAGAAAAATAAATTGACCTAAACAATGGTGAAACATGTAATTTTTAAGCATAATAATCATAATCGTTTAATTGATTGATTTTTTGCACAAA
Organism: Chrysanthemum seticuspe; assembly: GCA_019973895.1. Taxonomy (NCBI): domain Eukaryota; kingdom Viridiplantae; phylum Streptophyta; class Magnoliopsida; order Asterales; family Asteraceae; genus Chrysanthemum; species Chrysanthemum seticuspe. Next base: position 357,969,624 of record BPTQ01000005.1, on the reverse strand, counting down.
ATAGTTAGAACGGCTCACCCATTAATGACAAACTGTGTGATGGGTATAAGGAGGGACCGCATTAAATTGTGACGTCCTAAAGATGAGGGGTATGCTTCGCGCTGACCTGATTCTCCGCTTGTTTGTGCGTCTTAATGGAGCTACCAAGTATTCCTATATGTGTGCATTAAATCTTAAGGGTGAATTACTTTAATTTCTACACGCCACTTTTGTGGTAATTATCCGAATAACTTGGGTCTTATGACTCATGCAGTAGTAGGATATAGTAGTTATTAAGGTGATTCTTTAATTGGTTATCCAATACCTAGATTAAAGTTTGATGATGAAAAGCTTAAATCATTAAAACAAGTATATAAATGTTTTAATAAAACCTATGCTATGAAGATGAATGCATGACATCTTTGTACATATTTGATTTAACATCAAAATTATTACCCTTTAATTTGAGTTATATGCCATCCAGCGAAACGGAAACACCTAAGATTACCTTTTGTTTGCGTGAGAACGTGACTTAGATCGTAATCGAAGGGTAAAATGTCCACGTGTCATGAGAACGGGCATGGACGATTTTGCAGTTTCTCAAGTTGGACAACTTAATTGAGTTAGGCGGTGAGAACTGGCAACTCAAGGCATAAGATGGGATGAAACATGTTTACATGGCGATTGAAATTGGCTATATTTAAAACTCATAAATCTAGGAATTGCAATTGAAATTGGCAATTGAGCAAAAGCTCTACCATTCTGTATAAGGTTCATCATTAACAGATCAACTGATGTGATGAGATTATGACAATTTGGATCCTAGTTTTCAATAATAATTAATTGGTTATATGAATATGAACCTTGGGTATTTAATTGTTTATTGAAAAGGAAAATTATCAAAATACTAATTATGGTTTTTTGAACTTTTTCTGTAGATAGCTCATCAACCAGAAAACACTATGAGCTTAATGAGTGCTGCTTTCAAAGATATGATTGGAAGAGACAAGCTGACTGGCCCTAATTTCAATGATTGGCATCGTTCACTTAGGATCATCCTTCGTGTTGCCAAAAAGGTTGAAATTTTGACTACACCTCTGCCTGATGCTCCTCTAAATACGGCTACTACTCTTGAACAAGAGGCATATCGTGTTGAATATGAGAAGCACAATGATGTGGCGTGTCTAATGCTTTCGGGGATTTCTGCTCAATTGCAAAAACAATTTGAGCACTATCCGCCTATGAGCATGCTAGATGAACTCAAACGTATGTTTGAGAAGCCACCTGCAGCTGAATTTTATGAATTGATTGAAAAGGTTCATAGCTGCAAGCAGGAGGTTGGCAAATCTGTCTCCGACCACGTCCTCGAGATGAAACATCACTTGAACCAATTGGAGAAGCTCGGCTGTGGTTACTCGAATGATGTATGTGTCGGCCTCATCAATCATTCCCTTAATCAGGAACGATTTGGTGATTTTGTCCAAAATTTTAACATGCATTGCACGGGGAAGACAGTGAATGAGTTACATGCAATGCTTGTAGACTTCGAGAAGAGATTGCGAAAGAAGGCTCCTACACCTGCTGTACTCGCAATACAGGGTGGTAGGGTGAATAAGCCAAAGCCGCAAGCAGATAAGAAAAGGAAAGGAAAAGGAAAGGGGAAGCAAGTTGTCATCCCACCAGCTCCTAAGAAGAACCCTGCAAAGAAAAAGGAGAATCCTAAGAAGGATTTAACTTGCCACCACTGCAACTCACCTGGTCACTAGAAGCAGAACTGTCCAGTTTATCTGAATGAGTGCCTTCAGAATAAAAATAAGATGATGCCTAGCTCATCAGGTATTTTTATGTTTGAATTATTTTCTTTTCCTTATAAGCACAATTCCTGGATATTTGATACAGGATGTGGTACTCACATCTGTAATACATCGCAGGGACTTAGAGGAGCAAGGAAGCAGACCTGTGGAGAAAGATACTTGTACGTTGGAAATGGAAAGCGTGCCGTTGTCGAAGCCATAGGGACTTTTGATTTAGTGTTGCCTTCGGGTTTAATTTTAGAACTAAATAATTGTCATTATGCACCCTCCATTGTTAGGGGTGTTATTTCAGTTTCTTTGTCAAAAGATATTGGTTTTGTGCACACTTTTACCAGTTATGGAATTTCAGTTTCTTTAAATAATGTTTTTTACTTTAATGCAATTCCTATGCTTGGTGTGTTTGAAATTGATATGGATGGTTGTGTATCCAATGAAAATAATTCGTTGTATAGCATTAGAAATAAGAAGAGCAAGTTGAACTATGACTCTTTTTATCTTTGGCATTGTCGCCTTGCCCATATAGGCAAGAAACGCATGGAAAAGCTGCAACACGATGGGCTTTTACAAACGGTCAATGATGAATCATTTGACAAATGCGAGTCTTGCATAGCTGGGAAGATGACAAGGAAACCTTTTTCACCACAAGTGGAAAGGGCTTCTGATCTACTTGGATTGATACACACAGATGTGTGTGGTCCACTTAGACATGTGTCAAAACGTGGTGCTTCCTACTTCTTAACCTTTACGGATGATTTCAGTCGTTATGGTTATGTTTATTTACTTAAACATAAACATGAAGTCTTTGAAACATTTAAGGTTTTCAAAAGTGAAGTAGAATTACAACTCGGTAAGAAGATTAAAGCTCTTCGATCCGATAGAGGTGGTGAGTATATAAGTTAAGAGTTCAAAGATTACTTAGCTGAGTGTGGAATTATCCAGCAACTCACATCTCCTTATACTCCACAACAAAATAGTGTATCTGAAAGGAGAAATCGTACTTTACTTGATATAGTACGATCAATGTTTGAACTTATGACTATTCCTTTCACTTTTTGGGATTATGCCCTTGAAACTGCTATTCGCATTTTGAATATGGTTCCAACAAAGAAGGTTGTTAAAACTCCATATGAAATATGGACAGGAAAAGCTCCCAATTTTTCTTACTTAAAGGTCTAGGGATGTGAGGCGTTTGTTAAACGTGACACACCTGATAAGCTCCAAGCCAGATCTGTTAAGTGTATCTTTGTAGGATACCCTAAGGAAACTATGGGTTACTACTTCTACTACCCAGTTGAGAACAAAGTCATTGTGGCTAGGTATGGAGATTTCCTTGAAAGGAATATCATATCTCAAGAACTCAGTGGGAGAGTATATGATCTGGAATATGATCAATAAGATACAACACCTTTTGAAACTACTAGCCGACTTCAAGAAGAGCCTAAAAGCTTAGGCGTTCCTCCTGAAGTTGTTCCCATTCGTAGGTCTGAAAGGACTATACGTGCACCTGACCATCTATGTCTTAACGTAGAGGTGGAGGAAAATATGGTTGGGGATCTTAATGAACCCACCAACTATAAGGCTGCCATGGCTGTCCTGAAAAGGATAAATGGCAGATTGCTATGAATGGGGAAATGCAATCCATGAAAGATAATGATGTTTGGATTGAAGTTGACCTTCTCCCAATGCTAAAGTTGTTGGAAGTAAGTGCATCTTCAAAAAGAAAACTGACATGGATGGCAATGTACACACCTACAAGGCTCGTCTAGTGGCTAAAGGTTTTACTCAAACCTATGGCATTGATTACGAGAAGACATTCTCTCCTGTAGCGGACATAAGAGCTATTAGGATTCTCATAGCTATAGCTGCACACTATGACTATGAGATTTGGCAAATGGATGTCAAAACAACTTTTCTGAATGGCCATCTAGATGAAGACATCTATATGGCACTGCCGGAGGTGTTTGTGAATCCATTATTTCCTAACCGTGTATGCAAGCTTAAGAGGTCTATTTATGGACTGAAGCAAGCATCTAGGCAATGGAATAAAAGATTCGATGGAGAAATCAAAAGTTTTGGATTTACTGAGAATCTTGATGAGCCGTGTGTATATCACAAAGCTAGTGGGAGTCATGTTACTTTCCTTGTTCTGTATGTCGATGACATATTAATCATAGGAAATCATATATCAAGTCTGAATGAGGTGAAAGCCTATCTTGGTAAATGTTTTTCGATGAAGGACTTAGGGGAAGCAGCATACATACTCGAAATCAAGATCTACAGGGATAGATCAAGGTGGCTAATTGGTTTAAGCCAAAGTGCTTACATTGACAAAATATTGAAGAGATTCAATATGCAAAATTCCAAGAAGGGATTTTTGGCAATGCAAGTAAATCATGGTTTGAGCAGCCAAGGCTGTGCTTCAACACCTGCAGAGGTGGCGCGTATGAAGAAAGTTCCTTATGCTTCAGCTGTAGGATCTATCATGTATGCGGTACGACGCACAAGGCCTGATGTGGCGTTTGCTCAAAACTTGACCAGTCGGTATCAACAGAATCGGAGTGAAATTCACTGGACTGTTGTTAAACATATTCTCAAGTACCTTAGGGCTACAAGAGATATGTTCATAGTGTATGGGGGAAATCTAGAAGCAGAACAGTCTGTTACAGGTTACTGCGATGCATCCTGGAAGTGTGACAAAGATGATACGAAGTCTCAGACGGGTTACATATTTGTCATCAATGGAGGTGCTGTGGATTGGAAGAGCGAGAAACAGACAACACTTGCGATGTCTGCTACAGAAAGTGAGTACATAGCGGAGTCTAAGGCTGCCATGGAAGCTGTTTGGATAAGGAAGTTTGTTTCGGGGCTTGGTGTTATGCCGTCGATTGAAAATCCTATTAAAGTATATTGTGACAATTCTGCTGCAATTACTTTTGCCCATGAACCTGGAGTCATGACGGGCACCAGACACTATCCTAGACAATATCACTATGTTTGAGAGCAAGTCGAGATAGGTGAAATTGAGTTGCTCAAAGTTCACACAGATGATAACCTAGCAGATCCTTTAACGAAGGCCTTACCTAGTGAAAAACTTAATCATTTGTCTGATAAGTTTGGACTTCGTTTAGCTAGTAGTTTCATGCCCATCTGTGACTAAGTATTTTAGATAAAAGGATATTGTAAAAATTGTTATTGAAATGAAATAAAGTATTTTGTTATGTTTATTTTTCATTTATTATGATGTTATCCTATATTTGCATGTTTAAATCCTTGAATAACTTAAGTTATTTTAAATTGTTCATTGTCAATCAATAACATGGGAATGATATTGAATTAAGACAAATCTGAGTATTAGTTAGAATATACTTGAAAGTATATTGATGCGTAGCATGACTAATTTCAGATGATATTCAATGAATTGAGTATAGGACTTATCCCACCCACATGATGATACTTTATGGATCTTAGTCATTAAGTATATCATGAATATTTATCCTCTGACTTGAGATACCAGAGATATGTCATGGATGTAGTGCATTTTTGTGAAGCAATCTAACGCTAGTTATAACTGGTAGTTATAAGGGTTGTTTTCAGAAGTGTTGCGAAATTTATGAATCCTGCTTGTAGTCAAAATGGGATTTGTTTCCTTCAAATTTATTTTGAAGTATAATACTGTTGGGCCCCTCGTAGGTTTGTTAAGATGTTTGCATGGCCATGCCCAAGGTCTTCTGGAATATGTTCAGAAGAATTGGTAATCTTGATCAATCACATAAAGCGAGAAACAGAATAGTTAATTAAGAAATAAGTGAGATCCATATTCTTATTAACATGGTATTAGAAACAAAAGGATGAATATGATGATGAATCATCGAAACTTGGTTTTTCTCCAGAAACCATACACGAGTTGTACCAAGGGCATTGGCGTGTTGCTAGACGCTAACCAATGTCATTTCACGTTTTGTAAACATATCCAAGTGGGAGCTGTTGGAAATGTATATATTTACAAATACGTAAATGTCCGGATTCGAACTTGTGACCATGGGATTGCACACATTAGCGAATGAGAATTAAAGTTAAATAATTAATGTTAATGTTTACGATTAATTATTGCACATAAAGTCCATATAACGATTGTTAAGTATTTAACGAAAAATAACTAACGACCGTTAACTATAAAGAGAAGGACTTGTAGTGTAAAATCTTAATAAGAAAAAGATTTGGGTATCCCTTGGGGCATGCATGATGGCCGGCCATAGGGGGGCTTCTCCAAGCCAAAACCCTAACTTGTTCCCAAAGATTTGTAAACACTATAAATACAAAGGCTAGGGTATAGGGTTTTTCATTACTTTTGTGCATTGAATTAACCTAGATCTCTCCTCTTCCTCTCTTGTCCCTATTCGGCCGAAACCATCCTCCAAGGGTGTTTTGGTTTTGTTTTTCCATAAAACAAGGACATGTGTTAGATCTAGCAATCGCTTGATTCGTTGGTTAGTTCGTGTGTACAAAACTGTGGTAGTAAGACACTATTCTTACACCTAATTGGTTTGAGTTATAAAACGGTAAGGGGCAACTCTTTAAACCACTTCTTCTGTTTTGTTCAAGAGATCTGACATTCGCAAGAGGTATATTACGCTTTTAATTCAGTTAATTATTTATTTGTTATGATCTTAAGTCTTCCGCTGTGTACTCTTGATGTCTACATGTTTTATGTTTAAGTCATGTATTATAAACTCAACACTATGTAACTTTGATATTTTCCCTAAAATGCTGGCTGCAGTGATTGGTTTAATTGATAATCTAGTCATTGATGTTGTGATTTGCTAAGTTCATTGATTAGTGATAACAAGCGATGCGAATATCAAACCTTTTAGAAGTGAGACGACATTCTGCTGAAGTTAGCTGGTATAGAAAAAAAGGACATCCATTTATTAACGATGTACGAATGAAGACTAACTCCAAGGTAGACCAATTCACACATGTGATAAAGATAGTTAGATAGGTGATTTTGATGCTGGCACTTTGTTCTATATAAACTTGACTTGACCACATGAAACGGAATAAAACTCTTATATTGATTGATATGTGGAAAATTTTGCCTATACATAGAAACCCTGTAGACACGGTCGCCAAGAAATGACACGCTAACAATTGATTACACTTATGCCTATCATACTAGCCCTCATAAATAATGCGTTAACAACACAACTGCAGGTGAATGATGAATGAAATTCGGGCATACAACTGCACATAATAATTATTTCACTGGTTTATGTTTGCCATAGTTTTTGTTAATAGTACTTGAAATTGCGGGTTAGCCCAAAACATATCAATATGCAACCCATTCTCCCCAAATTTATTTTCCTTGATGCATAATGCTAACTTTAAAGAAAATGTTGGTCGGAGTAAATACTTATCACTTCTATATTTATTACTCACATATAAGAAGTGCATTTACTCTCGTTTGAACTCACAGTTGGTCCTGATCCTATTAGCGACTTTAAGAGTTCACTTGCAAACTTATTATGTGCATAAGTTTGCTTGATCAAAGGGCATTTATATTATCATTCTTTGATTTACACGATTGAAAAATTAATTTTTTTATTATTATTTTTTTTTTGGTAACCGTGATTTTCGACCTGTTGGCTGACTAATCCACGGGGTTTGAGAAAAGTTAATTTTGTGTTTGCTTATAAACTGTTTTATGCTCTCCATCCTGAAATTAATGTCTTCCAACAAAAAATGGGCAGTTTAAGAAAAACATAATTATTAGACTAAAATACACCATTGGTCCCTAAACTTGGTCAAAAACGTCCTTATCCAAAACATGGCATTTTAGTCACCAGTGGTCTAAACTATTGGTTTTTGAGGCTAAACCAGTCCCTTGACCCATTTTCCGTTAGTCAACTTTGGTTATTTTCCCCATGTGCCTTGCACATGAGGGTAAAATGGTCATTTTATTGTTTTAGTTATACCATCACTACCACCACCCTTCCTTTATCTTTTTTTCATGCTTCTCTCTCTAAATTTATGCTTTCTCTCTAAAATTAACACCATCATAGAATGAAGGAATAAACCTGTAGCTTAATTTTCTCCAAATTCGGAGAACTTCTCATAAAAAGAAATAAATAAGGCATCCCGAACCCAAATTCTTCGTAAATATAGATGTTAATAAAAAGACTTGAAAAATAGGCCAAAACAAAAATTAACAACCAAAGTTTAATTATTTTGATATCAACTGAATCAGTTATATCACATCTGGGGCAAAAACTAACCTCATAGTCAAGGGAGATAGTCAACTGTTCAACCACATGTAAACACTCAAGTAGCTCAATAAGGGTGGTAAAGTCATTATTCTTGATAAAAGATTTATCATATTCTTTGATCTGCAGCAACAATATTCAGATAAGTAATAAAATCCCACAAATACAAATAATAAAACATAAGAACTTACAAGACTAAAGCTTTTAAGCAATGGACATTTGGATACAAGTGGTACGAGTATTTCATCAGCGATGTCTACATTCTTCAAGTATAAGCTGGTAAGGCTAGCAAATCCATTAGTTGGCTTAACAAAAAGACCACATTCTTCAAGATGTAGGTCTGATAAGTGATGCAACGAGAAGAGAGATAATGGTAAGTTATACCACCTATACTCACCCAACTTCAGTGTTTATTTCTCGACAGTATTCTTACGTTGTGATAAATCTTGAGTAACTTTTTTGGCCACACATATTAGACAATGGATGAAATGATGAAAAGAGTATAGTATGAGTTTATATATGGGCAAAATAGTCATTTAAAAAGAATAATCAGATTTGACAACATATAACGGGACGTTGACTAACGGAAAACGGGTCAAGGGACTGGTTTATCCTCAAAAACCCATAGTTTGAAAAACTGGCGACTAATACCGAACTAAAATGCCGTGTTTTGGTTCAGGACAACGTTTTTGGCTAAGTTTAGAGTAAACGGTATATTTTAGTCTAATTATTATTGCTTTCTTTTCCCCATACTTTTTTTGCAGAATAACATTTTTACTATTAACTAATTAATTACTGCTTTTTTTAAAGTTTGTAAACTCGATCAACTTCCTTATCTAATTTTAGGAGTGTACAATGAAATTGAGAAAATCTCAAAAAAAAAAAAAAAACGTGGCCTATTAATTTAGGACGGAGGGAGCACATTCTTTAATAATCCGGTCTAGGATTTGGAAACTAGAATTAGTGATAACAAGCGATTTGGATATCAAACTTTTTAGAAGCCAAACGACGGCCTGCTGAAGTTAGCAGGCATAGAAAAAATGGACATGCAGTTATTAACGATGTATGAATGAAGACTCTAACTCCAAGGTCGACCAATTCAAACATGTGATAAAGATAGTTAGATAGGTGATTTTGATGCTGGCACTTTTGTCTATATAAACTTGACTTGACCACATAAAACGGAATAAAACTCTGATATTTATTGGTATGTGGAAAATTTTACCTATTCATAGAAACCCCATAGACACGTCGCTAAGAAATGACCCACTAACAATTGCGTGTGTTCACAGTTCCAAGCAGGATTGATATGTGGAAAATTTTGCTAAAAATAAAACTATGATATTGATTGATATGTGGAAAATTTTGCTAAAATTAAAACTATGATATTTATTGATATGTGGAAAGTTTTGCCTATACATAGAAACCCCATAGACACGGTCCCTTATTAGTCACCCCACGTTTTTGCTTCTACCACTTTTGTTATACATTAAGTACAAATGGTTGATGTTTCAACAACGTGTACTCTTTGCTTCATTGGCATCATGTTTAATGCTCCTCAAGTCTTTAAACTCTACCAATAGTCTTTGTTTATTGATTCATTTTAACTACGTGTCCAAATATACAAACTCACTTTAGTTTGTTTCATCATTTCATTTAGATACAAGTATAAAACTTGCCAAACTCACGTACATTAGATCTCCAACAGTGAGAAACTGGTAAATCGAAAGTTCAGTACATTCAAATATTCAATAATAATGTTACTCCCATATATTACCTTCTTCTCTCTAATGCTATCATCTTGCAGTACATTAGACACCATAACTGTTTTTCAAAACATCACAGATGGTAAAACCATTGTTTCAGGAAACGAAAGATTTGAGTTGGGCTTCTTTAGCCTAGGAAGTTCGAAGAATCGATACCTGGGAATATGGTATAAGAACACATCACCTCATACAGTTTTATGGGTTGCTAACCGTGAAACTCCACTTACCGATACCTCAGGAGTGGTTAAATTGGACAGCAATGGAAACCTGTCCCTTGTCAATGGCAGTGGTTCCATCACTTGGTCATCCAACTCCTCGGCATCTGGCACAAATGTGAACCCTATAGCAAGACTTTTAGATACGGGAAATTTTGTTATCACGCGTGAAAATCTTCTCAACAAGGAAAATTACATTTGGCAAAGCTTTGATCACCCTGGAGATACCTTCTTACCAGGAATGAAGATTGGCAAGAACTTTGTAACAGGAAGAGAAATATATATGACATCTTGGAGGAGCGCAGATGATCCTTCCCCAGGTGAGTATACTTACCGGTTTTTAATGGTTAAGGGTAAATACGCTGAACTATACATTTGGAAAAGCTCTGTTATTACAACAAGAATTGGGCCGTATACTGGTATGTCATTTGCTGGCCACCCAAACAATAAGCCTGACCCTACTGTCCGGTACAAAACTGACCTGATTGTGAATCAGAACGAGATGTATTACATGTTTACTTATGATAGCCCCAGATTCCTGGTAAGATCGGTAGCAACTCCGGATGGCAAGGTTGAGACTTCTCTGCTGAATTTGCAAAGCCAAGAATGGATACTGTATGAGAACTTTCCCAGGAATCATTGTGACAACTATGGACTATGTGGCCCATATGGAATATGTAGTAATTCTACAATTCCTAATTGTGTCTGCTTGAAAGGTTTTGAGCTTAAAAACCCAAAAGAACAGAATCCATTTAATGGGACTAGTGGATGTCGACGGAGTAGAACCTTGGATTGTAGGCCTGAAGAGGGATTCCAGAAGTTTTCAAACGTGAAATTGCCAGACACGCAAAATGCCGATTATGATACCAATATGAACCTCCAGGAATGTGAGGTAGCTTGTAAGCGTAATTGCTCTTGCACTGCGTATGCATTTCCAGACATCACTGCAGGTGGAGTTGGATGTTTGCAATGGTTTGGTGATTTGGTTGATGTCCGAGTGTACCCACAAAACGGACAAGATCTTTATGTTCGACTGGCAGCCTCTGAATTATCAGGTAAGCCTTCCTGTTATTCAAGTTTATACATTTAAGAGTTCAACTCTTAGTTATGTTGGATAAATATGATTTACAAACTAAAGGAACAGCTGTTCATAGGAATTTAGCAGCAAAGACATATGTTGTTTATTGCTGTAAATTTGACAATGTTTGATTTGCTTTAACTTTTGTAATATCTCTTAGATCCCCGTTCCGGCTACAACAGAAAAAAACGAGTAGTTATTGAAGTTAGTTTGTCAATATCAACTGGACTGATTTTGTTGGGCCTGATATTGACACTCTACACTTGGAGTAAAAGGAAGAAGAGATCAGATGCAGAAAGAGAAGGCAAGTGATATCGATCTGAATTTCTATATATATATATATATTATATGTATGCTATACATCATGTAAATAATTACATTATGATAAACATTTGACAACCACACGTCATATTTTCTAGGTAGGACTGTAACGATTCCTGATAGCGATCACAAAGGTAGCAGCCAGAAGGGAAGTATAGATGTTCCTTTGTTTAGCTTATCTAAAGTTTCTAGGGCTACCGATAACTTTTCGGTTGACAACAAGCTGGGAGAAGGTGGGTTTGGTCCAGTTTACAAGGTAAATAATATGAATAAGTACATGTTAAATAAGTTGGTGTGAACATAGTGATAATCAGTAAAATATTTTTATACATTTACATTGAACAAAAAAGCATGTAGTAAATATCTTAGTCTCCAGGGTGTGCTAGAAGGACAAGAGATTGCTGTGAAGCGGCTCTCAAAGTCCTCTCGGCAGGGGCTTGACGAATTTGAGAATGAAGTCATCTGTATTGCAAAACTTCAGCATCGGAATCTTGTGAAGCTCTTGGGATACTGCATTGAAGGCGATGAGAGAATGTTACTTTATGAATACATGCCTAACAAAAGCCTGGACAGTTTCATATTTGGTTGGGCTCTCGATCAGCTTTTTCAATCTTGTAAAATAAAAATGATATTAATTGTAATAAACTAAGTTGTTGCAAATTTATGCAGATGGAATAAGAAAGTCATTACTTGATTGGCCACAAAGGTTCCACATAATTAACGGAATTGCTCGAGGTCTTCTTTATCTTCACCAAGATTCCCGGCTTAAAGTTGTACATAGGGATTTAAAAGCCGGGAACATTTTACTCGATCATCAGATGCGTCCAAAAATATCTGACTTCGGTTTGGCCAGAATGTTTAAAGAACACGAAAGTGAAGCAAATACCAAGAGAGTAGTGGGAACCTTGTAAGAATCCCTAAACTTTGTATAGTTTAATGCATTTAATGTATATAGTGTGTATTTATTTCCGTGGTCTTTTGTTCTATTCAGAGGATACATATCTCCAGAGTATGCAGTGAATGGTGTCTTCTCGGTAAAGTCAGATATATTCAGCTTTGGGGTTTTAGTGTTGGAGATTGTGAGCGGGAAGAAAAATAGAGGTTTTGTTCATGATAAACACCATGATCATCTTCTTGGACATGTAAGTGTGTTGAATATAATCATTCAATGATGAAAACATATATATAGATACAAATATGCAAATTTCAGTATGATATGGCTACTGAAGGTCCATAAAAACACATTTGAGATCAAGTATGAGCATTAAATACATAAAGAGGATATGATATATATGTACGACCTTTCTGTTTTGAACTAACTTGTGTTTTTTATTTGGATTCATTTAGGCATGGAGACTTTGCAAAGAAGGAAAGTCTCTCGATTTACTTGATGAATGTTTAGGTAACTCCTATTCTGTTTCTGAGGTGTTGCGATCAGTACACGTTGGCCTATTGTGTGTGCAACAACGAGCACAAGATAGACCTTGCACACCGTCAGTTGTTGCCATGTTGGGTGGAGAAGGTTCTCTACCTTCTCCCAAACATCCTGGCTTCTTTATTCAAGGAAATGACATCTACTCCACTTCACGTCTTCATTCACTATCATCGGTTAATGGAGTAACATTAAGCCAGATAGACGGTAGATAATAAAAACATTTGGTTTATTCATGTTAAAGGTCATTTTTACAAGTCTATTTATGATATAAAGAATGTATATATAGTGGCTCATTGTGAACTTATCATATCAACAAAAATGTGTGTTAGTATGTATCTATCTATTTAATATGTTCCCTGATCAAAATGCTGGCCACGGAGATTGGTTTAATTGATAATCTAGTCATTGTTGTTGTGATTTACTATGTTCATTGATTCGTGATAACACGCGATGTGAATATTGTTGGTGATTTTGCATCACCGATATGATTTAATTGTAATGGATTGATTTAGTTGACCAATGTGTAATTATTATAAATTTTCAACAAGTCGTGGTTGTGCAGAGTACACACTTGTATGATGTTATTATGATTATCATTCGGGGGCGAAGCCACGAATGACGGAGGTCCGGGGGCAGCGCCCCTGGTAGCAGGGTCCAAGAGGCGGCAGCTAATTTTGATATGTTGATGACATGTTGATCTTTTGTACTGACCAAGATCATGTTAATAAGACAAAGGAATTCTTGTCATTTAATTTTGATATGAAAGATCTGGGGGAGGCTGAGGTGATTCTTGGTATTAGAACCAAACGAGGAAACAATGGTATCTCTATTTCTCAATCACATTATATTGAGAAGATACTGACAAAGTTTAACTTTGCTAATTGTTCTCCTGTTTATATTCCTGTAGATCCTGCTGTGAAGTTTTGACCTAATAAAGGAACTCCAGTGTCTCAGCTAGAATACTCTAGAGCTATTGGATGTCTTATGTATGCCATGATTAGCACCAGAACAGATATCGCTTTTGCTATAGGAAAGCTTAGTAGGTACACTAGCAATCCTAGTGCTCTACATTGGCAAGCTCTGGGTCGAGTATTTCAGTATTTGAAAGGAACCATGGATTATGGTTTGACTTATAGTGGTTATCCTTCTATTATAAAAGGTTATTCCGATGTCAGTTGGATTAATAATATGGAGGATCACTCGTCTACGAGTGGTTTGGTATTCCTTCTTGGAGGAGGTGCTATTTCTTAGCCTTCAAAGAAACAGACTTGTATTACAAGCTCAACTATGGAGTCTGAATTTGTTGCTTTAGCTGCAGCTGGTAATGAAGCTGAATGGCTGAGGAATTTGGTTTATGAAATTCCTTTGTGGCCTAAACCGATATCTACCATTTCTATAAGATGTGATAGTGCTGCTACCTTGGCTAAGGCCTATAGTCAAGTGTACAATGGCAAGTCTAGACACTTAGGTGTTAGACATAGTATGATTCGTGAGCTTATCATGAATGGTGTGATATATGTGGAGTTTGTAAGAACTCAATTGAATTTAGCCGACCATTTAACCAAAGGGTTAGCAAGAGATCCCGTACGCAAGGCGGCTATTGGGATGAGTTTAAAGTCCATCTAATTAAATCCTTGTATCAAGATACCCAATTCCCATCTAATGTAATGTTAAATGTTGAATTCAATGAGGAAAGCTTGATATCTTTTGATTGGAACACAAAATTACATCATCCCACGGTATGTGTTCAGAACTGCAACATAAAGGAGGTTGAAATTATATTTCTTAATGGTTTTTTGACAAATTGCATGTGGAGGTGCAAGAGTAAAAAACTACCTATATAAGCATGAAGTTTAGCTGCTTCAAGAAGCTTGGGACTTAGCTTTGATATGCTTATTGAAGGATAGGACACAAGCTAGTAAAACATAGTGTCAAGTAGAACATGTGAATGTGTAAACTGTTGTGTATATCATCTTCATGTATTCACTATGAATAGAAATAGTTCAATCCTTTAGTGACACTCTTATATTCGAATATTTGGAATGCTAATGTTTTAATGTGAAATTCAATCATCTCGACATTTCATTTATGCATCAGTTTGTTGTTTGTTATGAGTTTGTTTTAAGTTAATCATGATTACACTTAAATGGGGCAGGATTGTTGGTGATTTTGCATAACCGATATGATTTAAGTGTAATGGATTGATTTAGTTGACCAATGTGTAATTATGATAAATGTTCAACAAGTCGGGGTTGTGCGGAGTGCATACTTGTATGACGTTGTTATGATTATCATACGAGGGACTGGGGGCAGCGCCCCTAGTAGCAGGGTCCAATGGCCGGCAGCAGCAGGGTCCAAGGGGCAGCGCCCCTGGCTGGGGTCGAGCTATATTAAAAATGCACTAGAAAATTAAATTTCTAGTTATTTACCCCTTATTTTTTAACTGATTCGGTGGTTAATATAACTGCCATAGCAGTTATAACCGACAGTTAGTTTGTTGGTCATATGTATGCATTGTCCATGTGGTTCGGTTTCATAACTTACAAAACATATCCTCGTTTCTAAATCTGAGTTTTATCTGATTTAAGATTTCGATAGAACCATAGAAATACTTCAGTCTGAAAGTGTTTACACGACTCTCAGATTACTGTGATCCAAATTTCTAACAAATATCAAACCTTTTAGATGTGAGACGACAGTCTGTTGAAGTTAGCAAGCATAGAAAAAAGGGACATCCAGTTATTAACGATGTATGAATATAGACTCTAACTCCAAGGTCGACCAATTCGCACATGTGATAAAGATAGTTAGATAGGTGATTTTGATGCTGGCACTTTTGTCTATATAAACTTGACTTGACCACATAAAAAGGAATAAAACTCTGACATTGATTTATATGTGGAAAATTTTGCCTATACATAGAAACCCCATCGACACGGTGGCTAAGAAATGATCCGCTAACAATTGATTACACTAATGCGTATCTTGCTAGCCCTCATAAATAATACGTTAACAACACAACTGTGGGTGAGTGTTGATCGAAATCTAGCCATATAACTCCACATAATAATTATTTCACAAGTTTATGTTTGCGATAGTTTTGGTTAATAGTACTTGAAATTGTTCGTTAGCCCAAAAGAGATCAATATACACCCATTCTCCCTAAATTTGCTTTCCTTGATGCATAATGCTAACTTTTAAGAGAATATTGGTCGCAGTAAAGGCTTATCACTTCCATATTTATTACTCGCATTTAAGAAGTGCATTTACTCTCGTTTGAACTCACAATTGGTCCCTGATCCTATTGGCGAACTTAAGAGTTCACTTGCAAACTTATTCGTTCTATAAGTTTGCTTGATCAGAGGGCATTTATATTGTCATTCAATTAAGTGTTATTTTCATATAACACTATGTAATTCTTTGATTTCATCAAATAAGATTTACACGATTGAAAAGTTAATTTTTTGTTTGATTATAAAGTGTTTTATACTCTCTCCATCCCAAAATTAATGTCTTCCAACAAAAAATGCACAGTTTAAAAAAAAAACAAGATTATTATTATTTTCTATCTCTTACTTTTATGAGTTTTACTATTAACTAATTAATTACTATTTTCTTTAAAGATTGTAAACTCGATCAAACTTCGTTATCTAATTTAGCAATGTACAATTAAATTGAGAAAATCTCAAAAAATAAATGTGGACTATTAATTTGGGACGGAGGGAGCACATTCTTTAGTAATCGAGTCAAGGATTTGGAAACTAAAATTAATGAGAAGCTCCCCAACCAAATGCTTGCAGGTTCAAGTCCTGCTTAGGACATGTGAGATAGATTTGTGATATAAGTGCGGTGGGATAGTTAAAAATTTCCATTCTAAAAAAAGAAAGAAAAGAATTAGCGATAACAAGCGATGCGAATATCAACCCATTTAGAAGTGAGACGATGACCTTGCTGAAGTTAGCAGGCATAAAAAAAAGGACATGCAGTTATTAACGATGTATGAATGAAGACTACAACACCAAGGTCGACCAATTCACACATGTGATAAAGATAGTTAGATAGGTGATTTTGATACTGGCACTTTTGTCTATAAGCTTGACTTGACTACATAAAACGGAATGAAAATATTAAGAAAAAACTATTGTTAACTCTGATATTGATTGATAGGTGGAGAATATTGCCTATACATAGAAACCCCAAAGACACGGTCACTTAGAAATGACCCCCTAACAATTGATTACAATGATGCCAATCATACTAGACCTCATAAATAATATGTTACCAACATAACTGCGGGTGAATGATGAATGAAATTCGGGCATATAACTACACATAATATGTAAAACCCGAAAATCTAAAACATATATAAGTACGAAAATACCCTTGGAACCAAGAATAATAAAATACGTAAAACACGTTTATAATAAATTACGAAATTAAAAACCTAATAAATAAAACTTAACGAATATAATTACGTACACGACTTTAGTGCGACGAAGACTTAAACATTTCGCTTATATGTTGGGCCGTTCATTTGTTGGATGGGCTCGTCTCTTTTGTTTTGTTTTGCGCCAAGCCGAGGACCAAGAGAAGCCCAAGAGGGGCGTTTGTTTTGTGTTCGTGGGATCAAGGGCCGAAGCCCATTGTGGGCGAGCCTTTGAGCTCGGTTGGACCAAGCCGACCCAAACCCAACCCCTCCTAAACCTAAACTAAATGCTACTACTATAAATACAAGACATAATATCAAAAGTGAAACCCTAGTTTGCTTTGCCTCTCCTTTTTCTTTCTTCTTGTTCGGCCGAGACTCATACACCTCCTTGGTGTCGAGATTTTGCTTCAAACGAGTTAAGGTATAACGTTTATTCGACTTCCTTTAACGTACCTTGCATGTACATGTCGAGCTATATTTTGTTTGGTCGCGTTTTGTTTTCTTTTTCTTGTGGCCGAGAGGTGTAAATCAAAAACAAAGGCAAACCCTAATCAATTGAACCTTGTAACAAATAAGAGACATGTAACGTAAGATGTAATATTGAATCGAGTCATGTATACGTTGAGTTAAACAAGGCCGAAGCATGCATGAGTTAGGACCGAACCCTAGATGTATTCGGCTAATGAATAGAACTTAATAACTTGAATATGTGAAGTGTTTAGATGAGCTAAGACTTGCGTATAACCTACTAGCCGAAACCCTAGTTTGAACCGAACATATATACATGAGTTTTGGACGTGTAATAAATAAGTAAGGGTCACGTAAACATAAACCCTAGTTTAATATGTAAAGTGAATAAAGTATATAAAACCCTAAATGTTTGTGAACGTGTCTCTTTTGTGTGAGTTATATTAATTCAAGAAAACTAATAATTATGTACATGTGTAATCTATCTGAGTAATAAGTAACTTGTATGTCACATAAAATCATAAGCATACATGGTAAAACATAAAGGAAAGATTGTTATCATTTACATATTAGGTTAAGTAGCGAGTTATTAAGACGTAACATGTAAAGTAAATGCATATTAATGAGATATTAAAGAATAAGAAAACCCTAGAACATAAATGAGAGTCGATTAGGGTTTGAGCTAAATATAGTAATTCGTTATTTCATGTGTGAGTTATGACTTATAAACTATTTTCACATTTAACCCTAGACTTTAATAAATGACATAACGAACCCTAATCTACAACATTAATTATAAAATACTTAAGTCTCATTTAATAAAACCCTAAAGTATGAAGATCATTAAGTATGAACACCAAATATTAAAAGATCATTTTGACGATTATGGAATCATAAATAACATGGACGACCGTTAATGTCTATAGGTTCTGAGAAGAGGGAGTAATCCTTTGCCTTTCGTCTTTCTGCTTTTTGATCATTTGCGTTGGAATAAGGTACAGATATTCTGACCTTTTCAGTAAAGGTTTCTCTTAACGATTTCTTTCGTATTAGGGTTTTCCTAAGCCTTTGCTATGAATCCCAAATCTGATTTGTTTGAGCTATTGCTTATCTGAACTCTGATTTCTGAATTATGAAACATCTGATTTTGAACTATTTGATATGAAAACTATGATTTTGGAAATATGGATGATTTTCTGATAAAAGATGATCTGTGTCAGTTATGACATTCTGATTTGACGTAAGATAGTTTGACACCCGAGCCAAATATTTAACTAGTCATGGGGGTTCCATGTCCGTATCAGTGATGCACCTCTGATATGACTCTAGGGCAGTAGAGTGATGTTCTGCCACGTCTCTGGATGGTGAAGCATATTTGTGAATATGTAGGAAGGGGTGTATGGATGCATCCTAGATCTGTTATATGTTATATGTTATCTGCTATCTGATGATTGATGCTGCATGCATGCACGTCCTTCATAACTCTGGTAGGTCTCCCCTACAAAATGTTGCCTTATGTGAATATGAATATGATCTGATATATGTTTCTGGGCTCGAGGTAGTTAACTATAAACTTTATTTGAAATTCTGATTTATACTTTGAAAATGATTATGATTTTGCTATTGCTCATTCACTTTATTTCATATTCGTTATCGTTTAGTATTCGCTTTTGCTTTCATATCTGTTCACTGGGCTTTTGAAGCTCAGCCACACTTTTCTTTTCTTCCGCGGCAGGTATCTAAGCATTGGAAGTTGGGTTGCTTTGGGATGAGTGCTTGAGTGGACTTACCTTAGAGATTTAGCTTTGATTTCTTATGATGCCATTTAAGACTTATTTATTTTGGATATTATGTTGAAGTTTATTACGTTTCCGCTGGGACCTATGTATTGAAGTCATTTGACTTGGATTATTTCCGCATTTATGTTAAGACTTCTTTTGTTTATTTATGTTTTGCTTTGATATGACACCATTACTTGTGATTCCTTTACCCTTGGCGGGTCGGGGCGTTACAATTTATGGCATCAGAGCCCAGGTTTACGACTTGTAGTCAGGACCTGTGAACATAAGAACCTTAGGTTATCCCTTAGAGTTAGGATTTGACCTGTGAGGATTGGGTAGACTTAGGTTTCCTTCTGCGAACTTC
Organism: Chrysanthemum seticuspe; assembly: GCA_019973895.1. Classification (NCBI taxonomy): domain Eukaryota; kingdom Viridiplantae; phylum Streptophyta; class Magnoliopsida; order Asterales; family Asteraceae; genus Chrysanthemum; species Chrysanthemum seticuspe. The sequence continues at coordinate 357,949,714 of BPTQ01000005.1, read as the reverse complement.
CATTTCGTATCTCACCTTTGTTCATTTTGCTAATCGTTTGAATATCCTTCAGATGGTTCGAACTCGTCAAAATCTGGATGGAGACGATGATACTCCTAACATGGATGCTGCGATTGCGAATGCTCTCAACTCTCTTTTCCCTGGTTTGACTACACCTGAGATGATGGAACAGGTGATCAACAACATTCGTAATCAGAATGGTGCTTCGGGTAGTGGTGGAGGAAATCAACCCACAGGCATTCACACTTGGCTCGAGCGTTTCGGTAAGCTCAAGCCTCTTTCTTTTAGCACTGCTGCTACTCCCACTGAAGCTGAGGACTGGATCACTCATGTTGAGAAGCTGTTTGAAGTACTGGGTTGTGGAGACGAGTTTAAGACTCGTTTGGCTGCATTCAAGTTGGAAGGTGATGCTTTAAATTGGTGGAAAGCATTGAAACAAGCACGAGGAGGAGATGCTTTCGCTGTTACCTGTACTTGGGCGGAGTTTCGGACTATCTTCTATAACCGTTACTTCCCTGATGCTGAACAACAAAGGTATGAGAGAGATTATCAGGCGATCTACCAGTTTGATCATGAGAACTCCAATGAGTACATTAGTAGGTTTATGAGGTTGGTAAGTTTTGTTGGAGCGATTGCTGGAGATGGTAGGCGCCAAGCTAAGCATTTCAAATGGGGACTAAAGAAGTGGGTGTTGGACCGACTGCTTAACACTGAGTATGAGGATGTGTCGGCCTGCAATGATGCAGCTCGTAACATTGAGATCTTTCATGAGGGTTCGGGTTACAACAAGCGTAATCGCGATGGTGATCGGATTCAAGGTAGGACTCAAAGTAATGAGTATAAGGGAAATACTGGCAGGAGTTATGATTCAAGGGGACAAGTGGATAAGGGTTATGATCAGCGGGGTCAGTCGGGAAGGAATGTGGACTCTAGGCGCCCTGAGGCGAGGGGTCAGGATAGCAGAGCTGCTGGTAAGAATGGAAATGATCGTCAGAATCAAGGTAACAATAACCAGCGTTACAACAAAGATCAGTCGGCTCGAGGATCGAATCAGGGTCGTGCTTCAGGATCTTCTGGTCAGCAAAGGACAGCTGAAGTTTTGCCTCCCCCACCTATCTGTACTACTTGTGGAAAGGCTCATCCGGGACCGTGTTTCAAGGCCACTGGTGGGTGTTTCTCTTGTGGTTCCACTACTCACAAGATCAAGGATTGCCCTAAGAGGAACCCGGCGATTCCTGGAAACTACACCAAGCCGCCACCTACTACTGGACGTGTCTATGCTACTACTCGGAATCAGGCGGAGCATACTTCAGGTACCATTACGGGCACTCTTTTCATTGATGATTATTCTGTCTTCGTTTTATTTGACACCGGTGCCACACACTCCAATATATCTATCACTTGTGCTAAGAAACTTAATATGAAGCCACAACCACTAACGAATCACTTATCGATATCTACGCCTATGAAAAACCACATGATCATTGATCATAAATACGCTAAGTGTCCTCTTCGTTTTAATGATCGTATTCGCCCTGCACATCTGTATCCTCTCGACATGGTCGACTTTGATATCATTCTAGGCATGGATTGGTTGGCTTATCATAGAGCTTCCATCGACTGCTATGCTAGAACTGTGATCTTTGGAGACGTAAACATCATGAATTCGTTTATTATGGTTCTAAACCACTCAAATCTGTTAAGTTCATTTCTGCTATGAAGGCACGGACCATGATTGCTCATGGGTGTCAAGGTTTTCTGGCATCTGTTAAGGACACATCTTTGGAGAGTCCTAACATTGAAAACCTTTCTGTTGTTTGTGAATTCACCGACGTTTTTCCCGATGAACTTCCTGGTCTTCCTCCAGCTAGAGAAGTTGAGTTTAGCATTGAGTTGATTCCTGGTGCTAAACCGATTTCGAAAGCTCCGTATCGTATGGCACCTGTAGAACTGAAGGAGTTGAAGGAACATCTGCAAGAGATGATAGATAATGGATTCATTCGACCTAGTGTTTCTCCATGGGGTGCACCTGTTTTGTTTGTGAAGAAGAAGGATGGAAGTATGCGCTTATGTATCGACTACCGTGAGCTCAACCGTATTACTATTCGAAACCGTTATCCTCTTCCACGCATAGACGATTTGTTTGATCAACTGCAAGGAGCTAAGTTCTTTTCTAAGATTGATCTGAGGTCTGGTTATCATCAACTACGTGTGAAGGAGCAAGATGTTCCTAAGACCGCGTTTCGTACCAGATATGGTCATTATGAGTTTCTCGTTATGCCTTTTGGTTTGACGAATGCGCCTGCTGTGTTTATGGACCTGATGAATCGTGTTTTCCATGAGTTCCTCGACAAGTTCGTTATTGTTTTCATCGACGACATTTTAGTTTACTCTAAGTCTGAAGAAGAGCATGAGCAACATCTCCGGATAGTGTTGGAGATTCTGAGGAAGAAGAAGTTGTACGCCAAATTCTCGAAGTGTGAATTTTGGTTAGGACAAGTCGCTTTCCTTGGTCATATTGTATCAGCTGATGGTATCACCATGGATCCGTCTAAGGTTGAGGCTATCACTAAGTGGCCAAGACCTACGACAGTGACTGAGGTTAGGAGTTTTCTAGGACTTGCTGGATACTACTGACGTTTTGTTGAAGGTTTCTCTCATTTAGCTTTGCCCTTAACCCAATTGATGAGGAAAGGTGAAAAGTTCGTGTGGACGGATGAAAGAGAAAAGAGTTTTGAAGAGTTGAAACGGAGGTTGGTGTCCGCTCCTATTTTGACTCTTCCATCTGGTTCTGGAGGATACCAAATCTATAGCGATGCATCTAAGAAAGGATTGGGCTGTGTCTTGATGCAACATGGTAAGGTGATAGCTTACGCTTCAAGACAACTGAAACCTTATGAGGAGAATTACCCAACTCATGACCTTGAGTTAGCTGCTGTGGTGTTCGCGTTGAAGATCTGGAGACATTACTTGTATGGAGAGACGTGTGATATTTTCACCGATCATAAGAGCCTCAAGTATATTTTCACTCAAAAGGAACTCAACATGAGACAAAGAAGATGGTTAGAACTTCTTAAGGATTATGACACTAACATTCAGTACCATCCTGGTAAGGCTAATGTAGTTGCTGACGCGCTTAGCCGGAAATCAGGTATGCTTGCAAGTATTGAGATTGAGCCTAGGATCATTCGTGACTTAGAGCGTTTGGATGTTGAGTTGTGCGTACGAGGTTTTGGTGGATACTGGGCTAGTATGAAGGTGGAGTCGAACCTTATACTGCAAAATTAAGGAAGCTCAGAAAGATGACGGCGAGTTGTGGGCCGTAGCTCAAAATGTTGAAGAAGGTAAGCAGACGGAGTTTAAGGTTGATAACGACGGAATTGTATGGTATGAAGATAGGCTTTGTGTTCCTAATGATCAGGTACTTCGTGAGAAAGTTATGACTGAAGCTCATAGTTCTCCTTTCACTATCCATCCTGGTTCTACCAAGATGTATAGGGATTTGAAACAGTATTTCTGGTGGAACGGCATGAAGCAAGATGTGGCGACGTTTGTGTCGAAGTGTATGATTTGTCAGCAAGTGAAGATCGAACATCAAAGAGCTAGTGGACTGTTACAACCATTGGATATTCCGACATGGAAGTGGGATAAGATATCTATGGACTTTGTGACTGGACTACCTCTTACTAAGAAGAAACATGATGCGATTTGGGTGGTTGTTGATCGGCTAACCAAATCCGCTCATTTCTTACCAATTAGAAAGGATTATGGTATTGGCAGATTGGCAGAGATTTTTCAGCAAGAGATAGTTAGACTTCATGGTACTCCGACGTCTATTGTGTCAGATAGGGATCCGCGTTTTACTTCTCGTTTCTGGAAGGGTTTGCAAAAAGCTTGGGGTACTCGACTTAATTTTAGTACGGCATTTCATCCTCAAACAGATGGTCAGTCAGAGAGGACTATTCAGACCTTAGAGGACATGCTAAGGGCTTGTGCTTTGGAATGGACTGGCAGCTGGGATGAATATTTGTGTTTGGTAGAGTTTGCATACAACAACAGTTGGCATGCTAGCATTAAGGCAGCACCGTTTGAACTTCTTTATGGAAGGAAATGTAGATCACCTACTTGTTGGGATGAAGTAGGTGAATGCCTAATCGAAGGTCCGGAAATGATTGAGATCACTAATGAGAAAGTAGCTGTTGCTAGAGAAAAGTTGAAGGAGGCTAGGTCTCGTCAGAAAAGTTATGCCGACAAGCATCGTCGTGATTTAGAGTTTCGAGTTGGTGATCGTGTGTTTTTGAAAGTCTCGCCGTTTAGAGGTGTGAAACGTTTTGGAATCAAGGGCAAGCTCAGTCCTCGATTCATTGGTCCGTTTGAAATTTTGGAGCGTATAGGAGAAGTTTCGTATCGATTAGCACTTCCGCCTCAGTTATCGCATGTTCATGATGTTTTCCATGTATCTCTCCTAAGGGGATACAACTATCATCCATTGCACGTTGCTTCATATCCGTTTGATCAAATTCGATCCGATATGTCTTTATCTGAAGAACCGGAAGCTATTTTAGAAAGACAAGAAAGAGTTATGAGAAGTAAAGTTATTCCGTTCGTTAAGATTCTTTGGAAAAATCACCCGGAGCGTGAGGCTACTTGGGAAACCGAAGAGTCGATGCGAGCTAGTTATCCTCATTTCTTTGAATAGTTCGGTATGTTCTCATCTCGTTTTTCGTTTCATTTCAATTTTCGAGGACGAAAAATTTTTTTTAGAGGGGAAGAATTGTAAAACCCGAAAATCTAAAACATATATAAGTACGAAAATACCCTTGGAACCAAGAATAATAAAATACGTAAAACACGTTTATAATAAATTACGAAATTAAAAACCTAATAAATAAAACTTAACGAATATAATTACGTACACGACTTTAGTGCGACGAAGACTTAAACATTTTGCTTATATGTTGGGCCGTTCATTTTTTGGATGGGCTCGTCTCTTTTGTTTTGTTTTGCGCCAAGCCGAGGACCAAGAGAAGCCCAAGAGGGGCGTTTGTTTTGTGTTCGTGGGATCAAGGGCCGAAGCCCATTGTGGGCGAGCCTTTGAGCTCGGTTGGACCAAGCCGACCCAAACCCAACCCCTCCTAAACCTAAACTAAATGCTACTACTATAAATACAAGACATAATATCAAAAGTGAAACCCTAGTTTGCTTTGCCTCTCCTTTTTCTTTCTTCTTGTTCGGCCGAGACTCATACACCTCCTTGGTGTCGAGATTTTGCTTCAAACGAGTTAAGGTATAACGTTTATTCGACTTCCTTTAACGTACCTTGCATGTACATGTCGAGCTATATTTTGTTTGGTCGCGTTTTGTTTTCTTTTTCTTGTGGCCGAGAGGTGTAAATCAAAAACAAAGGCAAACCCTAATCAATTGAACCTTGTAACAAATAAGAGACATGTAACGTAAGATGTAATATTGAATCGAGTCATGTATACGTTGAGTTAAACAAGGCCGAAGCATGCATGAGTTAGGACCGAACCCTAGATGTATTCGGCTAATGAATAGAACTTAATAACTTGAATATGTGAAGTGTTTAGATGAGCTAAGACTTGCGTATAACCTACTAGCCGAAACCCTAGTTTGAACCGAACATATATACATGAGTTTTGTACGTGTAATAAATAAGTAAGGGTCACGTAAACATAAACCCTAGTTTAATATGTAAAGTGAATAAAGTATATAAAACCCTAAATGTTTGTGAATGTGTCTCTTTTGTGTGAGTTATATTAATTCAAGAAAACTAATAATTATGTACATGTGTAATCTATCTGAGTAATAAGTAACTTGTATGTCACATAAAATCATAAGCATACATGGTAAAACATAAAGTAAAGATTGTTATCATTTACGTATTAGGTTAAGTAGTGAGTTATTAAGACGTAACATGTAAAGTAAATGCATATTAATGAGATATTAAAGAATAGGAAAACCCTAGAACATAAATGAGAGTCGATTAGGGTTTGAGCTAAATATAGTAATTCGTTATTTCATGTGTGAGTTATGACTTATAAACTATTTTCACATTTAACCCTAGACTTTAATAAATGACATAACGAACCCTAATCTACAACATTAATTACAAAATACTTAAGTCTCATTTAATAAAACCCTAAAGTATGAAGATCATTAAGTATGAACACCAAATATTAAAAGATCATTTTGACGATTATGGAATCATAAATAACATGGACGACCGTTAATGTCTATAGGTTTCGAGAAGTGGGAGTAATCCTTTGCCTTTCGTCTTTCTGCTTTTTGATCATTTGCGTTGGAATAAGGTACAGATATTCTGACCTTTTCAGTAAAGGTTTCTCTTAACGTTTTCTTTCGTATTAGGGTTTTCCTAAGCCTTTGCTATGAATCCCAAATCTGATTTGTTTGAGCTATTGCTTATCTGAACTCTGATTTCTGAATTATGAAACATCTGATTTTGAACTATTTGATATAAAACTATGATTTTGGAAATATGGATGATTTTCTGATAAAAGATGATCTGTGTCAGTTATGACATTCTGATTTGACCTAAGATAGTTTGACACCCGAGCCAAATATTTAACTAGTCATGGGGGTTCCATGTCCGTATCAGTGATGCACCTCTGATATGACTCTAGGGCAGTAGAGTGATGTTCTGCCACGTCTCTGGATGGTGAAGCATATTTGTGAATATGTAGGAAGGGGCGTATGGATGCATCCTAGATCTGTTATATGTTATATGTTATCTGTTATCTGATGATTGATGCTGCGTGCATGCACGTCCTTCATAACTCTGGTAGGTCTCCCCTACAAAATGTTGCCTTATGTGAATATGAATATGATCTGATATATGTTTCTGGGCTCGAGGTAGTTAACTATAAACTTTATTTGAAATTCTGATTTATACTTTGAAAATGATTATGATTTTGCTATTGCTCATTCACTTTATTTCATATTCGTTATCGTTTAGTATTCGCTTTTGCTTTCATATCTGTTCACTGGGCTTTTGAAGCTCAGCCGCACTTTTCTTTTCTTCCGCGGCAGGTATCTAAGCATTGGAAGCTGGGTTGCTTTGGGATGAGTGCTTGAGTGGACTTACCTTAGAGATTTAGCTTTGATTTATTATGATGCCATTTAAGACTTATTTATTTCGGATATTATGTTGAAGTTTATTATGTTTCCGCTGGGACCTATGTATTGAAGTCATTTGACTTGGATTATTTCCGCATTTATGTTAAGACTTCTTTTGTTTATTTATGTTTTGCTTTGATATGACACCATTACTTGTGATTCCTTTACCCTTGGCGGGTCGGGGCGTTACATAATAATTATTTCACAAGTTTATGCTTGCTATAGTTTTGGTTACTGGTCCTTGAAATTGCTGGTTAGCACTAAACATATCAATATACAACCCATTCTCCCCAAATTTTACTTTTATTGATGGATTTTAGGTTGCCTACATGTAATCTTCTCATGATTCATATATACGTACGTACTCGATATATATTTTGATAGAAATATTAATTTATTCGCACTTTAGAAAGGTGATTAGTAAGACTTGTCTTCGATCTTCTTTGAGCCCTCGGCTCTGATATCAATTATTGTCCCATAAATCATTGATGACAATCCATAATCAAGAATCACAATAACAATACGAACAAGAAACAAAGGGATGAACCCAAACGATTTTTTTTTAATATCTGAATCCGGGTTATATGCAATTTGTTATGATCGCACATATATATACATACATAAACATCGTATCCTTTTTATGTATTTAATGCTTATACTTGATCTCAAATGTGTGTTTATGGACCTTCAGCAACCATATCATATTGAAATATGTCTATTTGTAAATATGTATATGTTTTCATCATTGGATGATTATAGTCAACACACTTACATGTCCAAGAAGATGATCATGGTGTTTTTCATGAACAAAGCCTTTATTTTTTTTCCCCGCTCACAATATCCAACACTAAAACCCCAAAGCTGAATATATCTGATTTTACCGAGAAGAGACCATTCACTGCATACTCTAGAGATATGTATCCTCTGAAAAGAACAAAAGACCATGGAAACAATTACAAAGTACATATATAAAATGCATTAAAATATACAAACTTTAGGGATTCTTACAAGGTTCCCACTACTCTCTTGGTATTTGCTTCACTTTCATGTTCTTTAAACATTCTGGCCAAACCGAAGTCAGATATCTTTGGACGCATCTGATGATCGAGTAAAATGTTTCCGGCTTTTAAATCCCTATGTACAACTTTAAGCCAGGAATCTTGGTGAAGATAAAGAAGACCTCGAGCAATTTCGTTAATTATGTGGAACCTTTGTGGCCAATCAAGTAATGACTTCTTATTCCATCTAAATAAATTTGCAATAACTTTGTTTATTAATAAACATTATATCCCTTTGCAATTACAACTAAGGTATCAATTTTATTTTACAAGATTGAAAAAGTTGAGAGCCCAACCAAATATGAAACTGTCCAGACTTTTATTAGGCATGTATTCATAAAGTAACATTATCTCATCGCCTTCAATGCCGTATCCCAAGAGCTGCACAAGATTCTGATGCTGAAGTTTAGCAATACAGATGACTTCATTCCTAAATTTGCCAAGCCCCTGCCGGGAGGACTTTGAGAGCCGCTTCATAGCAATCTCTTGTCCTTCTAGCACACCCTGTAGACTAACATATTAACTACATGATTTTTGTTGAACGTAAATGCATAAAAGAAATTTACTGATTACCACTCCGTTCACCCCAACTTGTTTAACATGTACTTATTCATACTATTTAGCTTGTAAACTGGACGAAACCCACCTTCTCCCAGCTTGATGTCAACTGAAAAGTTATCGGTAGCCCTAGAAACTTTAGATAAGCTAAAAAAAGGAACATCTATACTTCCCTTCTGGCTGCTACCTTTGTGATCTCTGTCAAGGATCGTTACACTCCTACCTAGAAAATATGACGTATGGTTGTCAAATGTTTATCATAAGCTAATTATTTACATGATGTATAGCTTGCATATAATATATATAGAAATTCATATATCGATATCACTTGCCTTCTCTTTCTGCATCTGATCTCTTCTTCCTCTTACTCCAAGTGTAGAGTGTCAATATCCGGCCCAACAAAATCAGTCCAGCTGATATTGACAAACTAACTTCAGTAACTACTCGTTTTTTTCTGTTGAAGCTGGAACGGATATCTAAGAGATATTACAAAGTTAAAGCAAACAAAACACTGTCATATTTACAGCAATAAACAACATGTATATGTCTTTGCTGCTAAATTCCTATGAATAGCTGTTACTTTAGTTTGTAAATCATATTTATCCAACATAATTAAGAGTTGCACACTTAAATGTATAAACTTGAATAACAGGATGGAACCTGTTGGGATAATCCCGATCATTACTGTTGGATTGATATACTCTAACCAAACTAACTTGAATAGCTTGTTTAAGGTTTAACAACCTCGGATAAATCCTAAGTTATTAACAACGAAAACACTGAACACTCTTTATTAAGTACGCGGAATTTACTCAATAAATCTAAGAAGAATAACTTGTATTAATAACTCTAAATCTGCTTATTATGCAGATACCTTTACAACTCTAAATAATATCGAACTTTGCTAAAACTCTAAACTTGTGAAATCGTAAACTCTAAGAACTCGTACCTCTAATGCCAATCTAGGGGTCCTTTTATAAGCTCAAGGATAACCCTAGTCGGTTTACAATATGTATCCTTGTACGACAAGTAATCTAATACAGAACATTCTAGATTACAAGACTTTCTATAAACGGATAAAACAGTTCTTTCAATCTTGCAGTACTTTGACATTCATGTGCAGTACTTTGACTTTCTATTTAGTAGTACTTTGACTTCTTGACTTTTTCCAGTTCTTTGCTATTTACAGTACTTTGTCTCTGCAGTACTTTGTCAGTCTTCAGTACTTTAACTATTCAACACTTTCATATCCCAACAATCCTCTCCTAACTTGAATTCTACTTGCTTGACTTCAAGTTCTTTTGTAAATTTATCTTTATCAGCTTCATCTTTGAAGGACAGATTGTGTCTTTATCATTGGATAGTATCTTTGTAGTTTTTGTGCTTTGATCAAAATATCTCTAGAATCGTTCTTTTACAGCAACATCCAGCAAGCTCCATCTTTTCAGCAACACAGCAACATATGACACTTTGTACATTAATTCAGTTTAAGTTGCATACTATTCTCATCACTTCCAGGTGTGTTAACTCCTGTGAGAGGTGAATCATTGGAATTTAATGGATTTTAGTCTCTTTACCAAATCCATTAACTCTGGATTAGCCAAATGTTTTGGTGTGTAAGACCATGGTACATTGATAACCATATAATTTTTAGCAAATCACCAGCCTTTACCACAAGCCATTTTCTTGTGGGCTAGCCAACTCTTCACATTAACTGATATGGTGAGTTGATTACCATACAACTTGTTTTGTCTTTACCAAAAGCTGTACCCTTCTGGACTAGTTAGTTCTTTTATCTAAAGGTGAACTAATTACCAATAATGGTTTTTCCACAGCCTTTACCACAAGCCATTTTCTTGTGGGCTAGCCAACTCTTCACATTAACTGATATGGTGAGTTGATTACCATACAACTTATTAGCAAGTTGTCAACTAAAAACGGATTTGAGATATCTTTACCAGAGCCGTTTGCTCATGGATTAGCCAATCCTTTTGTAACCATGGTGGATTGATAACCTATTGATGTTACCATCTCAAAAACCATTTATTTTATCCTTTGTTTCAAAATATGTTTTACTTATCAAAAGATTTCTTCTAAAACTTTTAACTGGTTTAAAAAGCTGCAAGCAGTACTTTGATGAAAGTACTGTTTAATCAGCAGTACTTTGAATAAAATACTGATATTTCAAAAGTAATATATTCAAATAAGATTCATACCAGTTATTAATCCTCTTCAGCAACAATAGTCCATTCAATTATCAAATTGATAACCATGCAAGCAACTTCATTATCCTCTTCAACCTCCATTCCATGTTCTAGCATTCTTCTCATAAGTTCTGTTGTAAGTGGATATCTTCTATCTGCAAACATGTGTATCATTGGTCCACTTTCCAGCTCTAGGACATGTACTCCAGATTCTTCAAAAAATCTCCAGCTAACAATCTCCCAGTTCTCTTGATTCTTCCAAATTTCATCATTACTCTGTTCTTCAGTTTCCCATGCAGTTGTGAGATCTCCAAGTAAGACTAAACCAATCCCTTCTAATGGATGTTGTTCAAAATAACTTTGCACCACATGATATAAATAGAATAAGTCCACTCTATCTATAATGTGCAATAAGTCCCATAGTCTGTTGAAAACTCTGAAACTTTCATCTTCTTTGTGAAACATCATATAACTTCCATCTTTGGATTCCACAACTTCAAAAGCAATAATCTGAGATCTGTTTTTCTTCATGTCAGCATCTTCTTTGGAGTATTCAAAATCTATTACTCTGAGATAATTTCTAAGTGCATCTCTAGTCTCAGTTCTTAGCTCAACTCTTTCTTCAACTTCAGTTTTCCTTTTTCTTTTTCTATCCTTTTCTTTCCAAGCATCATCATCTTTAAAATCTTTCATGCTTGCAACACTCTTCTTATATTCTTCTCTAGCAGCATCATAAAAAATTTTCATCTCATAATAGTTAAACCTCTGCAGTCCTTTATATCCTTGCTTCTTTAGATAAGCCATCATTTGATTCCTTTCTTTAGCTTTATTAATTCTTCTTGGTAAGAATGAAACAGGAATAGGTGACTGTAATACTTCAACAGGTTCAGCCTCTTCAGCATTTAAATCTTCTTGAACTTTCTTAGCTGCTTCTCTATTTTGAGCTTCTTCAATTTCTCTAGCCTCTCTGTCTTGAGCATTTAGTTCTTCTTGCACTTTTCTAGCTGCAGCCTCATTCCTAGCTACTTCAATTGCTCTAATATCATCTAAAGTCAACTTCTTCTTCTTAGTTTCTACCAAAATTCCTTTTCCTTTATCTTTAGGATCTATTGCAGGTTGAGATGTTATTGTATGTTCCTCTGCAACTTCAGAAATAGTAACACCCTTTGGTCTTGATAAATCATGAAGTATGGTTGCAATCAGTTGATCATCACTTTCAGTCCTTTCAGGTTTGGATATATCAACTTCTTCTGGTATGGCAGTTGAAGCACCAGCTTGTTCTTCATGAACAACAGTTGAAGGACCAGCTTCTTCTTCAAAATCTAATATTCTTGGAGTTATTACTTATTGTCTGAAGATTCCATGAACATCAGTAATTTGTTCTTCAGTACCTTGTACAGCAGTACCTTGAACTTCAGTCCTTTCTTCTTCAGTACTTTCAATAACAACATGTTCTTCAGTCTTTTCATATTCTTTAGTACCTTCTGGTTCATTTGCCTTAACCAAATCTTCTTTCAAATTCCTTTCTTCTAAATTCCTCCCCAATTGGACAGAAGATGTTTTATGAACCTTTTTGCCTTTGGATTTCTTGTTAAACTGCCTTCGTCGCTTGTGTTCTTCCTTAACCCATAAGCGATAACGTTTAATAAAAGGTGCAACATAATTCTTTAACCTTCTTTACTTAAGCTTTAATTTCTTAATCTGTTTAGCTTGAGCCTCAGTAGCCTTTTTCAATTTAACTAACTCCCTCGTCAAAACATAATTATCCAGTGTGATTTCTTCAGGGGTTATAGAATGTGACTCATCTCCTTGAATTGGTGAATGTTCCTCTGGTTGAGAATCAGGAACAGATTGTTGTGGAGATGGAGAAGGTGAAACTGCAATATCTGTCTGAACTTCAGTACTTGGGGAAGCAGTACCTTGTGAAGATGCAGTGCCTTCTGGAGAAGCAGTACTTGCAGATGCAGTACCTTCACTTTCTTCACTAGCTTCAGCATCAGCTCTAACAGCTTGAACAACTTCCATCATAGAAGTAGTTAAAGGAGTGTCTTGACCTCTGAATAAGTCACTTCTTCTTTCCATGAAGGTAAAAATCTTTGCTAGATGTACTATAACAGGTAGTAAATCTGTAGGTTTTGGTACATCAGCAAGTTGTTTGTTGAGGAAGACTTGAATAAACCGTGGATACATCAACCATTTTGACCCATGAGAAATATGTGAAAGCATTCCATCTAGAATCAGCCTTGAAAAAATTAAAAACACGATCTGTAGCCAATCCTACCATAGCAGATGCTATATTTGACCCAAATTGCTCCCATGAAGTACTTTTAGCACTAATACAATGAAGCAATACATGCACCAAAAATTTCCATTGAGGACAAAAGAGTTGTTTCTTGAAAGTTTGTTCTGTTAAAGACCCTTCATAACCAAGATACTCAAAAGTTTCCCAAATCAACTGCTTATCAAAACGAATAGCCCTTTCTTCATCATTAAACAACAAATCTTCGCGAATAGAGGCTTCAGTAATCTTCACCGTTCTTCCAGCAACTGTTGATCTAACATAATATTCCTCATTCTCCATATTATCCCTAGCATTAGCCCAAAACTCTTGAATCCAAGGAGCAATGATATCCGGCTCCACTAAAAGAGCATAAGAGATTGGCGACGCAGTAAGATAATCAATAATATAGTGAAAAGCCACATTCGCCTCAGTCTTGTCCAAATTCGCCACCATATTGTGCTTTGAAACAGTAGGTCGATTCGCCGTTGATGAATATGTGAGCACAATGAAAAGATATGATCGAATGATAAAGAGATGGTGAATGGTGAGATAAATAAGGAAAAGATTCTAGTGTATCAATATTAGAGGGAAACTCGGAAAATGGTTATATATAGGTGAGATTTGAAAAATCACAGCCTATAATAATAAAGTTACCGTTAGATATAATTACCCCTCAATATGACCGTTGGAACAGTACTTTAATACGACAAACAGTACTTCCACATAAGCAGTACTTTACCAAGCAGTACTTTCCAAGCAGTACTTTCATGAAACTAAAAAGCAGTACTTTCCCAAACAACTAAGTATAAACGAAGTATTCATTATAGCCTCCCCTCAAACAATGCACAAGACTATACTAACATCTTATAGTCCTCCCCTCAAATGTAGCTTAGTAGTTAATCATACCAATACTCACCACCAAGTGATTGAATCTAGAAACATCAAAGCCTTTGGTGAGTAGATCAGCTACATTATCATCCGTGTGAACCTTGACCACATTAATGAGCCTGTGCTCATAGCAATCTCTGATAAAGTGATGCCTAATCTGAATGTGCTTGGTCTTGGAGTGATAGACTGGATTATTTACAATACAGATAGTACTCTCATTATCAATATTGATAGGAGTATTCTTAAAATTGAACCCATAGTCCAAGAGTTGATTCTGCATCCATAAAACTTGTCCACAACAACTTGCAGCAGCCACATATTCAGCTTCAGTAGAGGATGTTGCTGCAATTGTTTGTTTCTTACATTGCCAGGAGACTAATCTTCTTCCAAGATATTGGCATCCACCTGTAGTTGATCTTCTATCATAGTTATCACCTGCATAATCACTATCTGAAAAAGCTTCCAAGTGAAAAGGTGAATCCCTTGGATACCACAACCCTAACTTAGGTTGTTGTTTCAAATAACAGAAAATTCTCTTCACTGCATTCATATGAGAAATCTTTGGTGAGACTTGATATCTAGCACATAAACAAACTGCAAACATGATATCATGCCTTGATGCAGTAAGATACATAAGACTTCCAATCATGGATCTGTATAACTTGACTTCAACTGGATGACCATCTTCCTCTTTGCCCAATGAGTTAATAGATTTAATGGGTGTAATAACAGACTTCATGTCATCAAAATTGAACTTCTTAAGTATGTCAGTAACATACTTGTCTTGACTGATAAAAATACCTTCCTTTGACTGCTTAACTTGAAGTCCCAAAAAGAATGTTAACTCTCCCATCGAACTCATTTGAAGTTCCTTCTGCATCAGCTGCTCAAACTCCTTAACCATGGATTTTTTGATAGCTCCAAAGATGATATCATCAACATAAACTTGAACTAACATGATATCCTTCTTTTCTCTCTTGATAAACAAAGTCTTGTCAATAGCTCCCCTTCTGTAACCATGTTGCAATAGGAATGTAGAGAGCCTCTCATATCAAGCTCTAAGTGCCTGATGAAGGCCATAAAGAGCCTTAACCACCTTGTAGAATTTGTTAGGATGTTTAGGATCTTCAAAACCAGGAGGTTGTTTTACATAAACTTCCTCTGTAATCTTGCCATATAAAAAGGCACTCTTGACATCCATCTGGTAAACCTGAAATCCCATGTAAGAAGCAAAAGCAAGAAATATTCTAATAGCTTCTATTCTTGCCACAGGAGCAAATACTTCATCATAGTCTACTCCTTCTTCTTGTTTGTAGCCTTGTGCTACCAACCTAGCCCTGTTCTTGATAACATTACCCCTTTCATCTCTTTTGACTCTAAAAACCCATCTGGTTCCAATAACTCTCTTCCCATCTGGAAGATCACATAAAACCCAAACTTCTTGTAGCTTAAACTGAAGAAGTTCTTCCTGCATAGCTTCAACCCAACTTTCTTTAGTCAATGCTTGTGCAATATTCTTGGGTTCCTCTTGAGAGATAAAACAAGTAAATAGGCAGGTTTGATGGTCCTTATGATTCAACCTGTTTTGTTTATACACAAAGCTAAGTAAAGCATTATGAGGTGTAGTGAAACTCTTAGCTTTGTGTCTTGTCATGACTCCAGAAGTAGAAGGACCAATGATCTGATCAGTAGGATGGTTCTTATGAATTCGTAAGTATGGAGACTGTGGAGCTCCATAAGCATCATCCAAGTTAGTGAAATCAACATCTTCATTTGAATCTGAGAAAATACCTTCACCTTCAAGCTCATCATCAGTTTCTTCTAATCCATGCATGGTAGGATCATCTAAATCATCCAAAGTACCGGAAACTGGTGCAGCAGTACTTTGATCAAAAGTACAATCATCTAAAGTACTGTAAGTGTACTCAGCATTCTTATTCTTTTTCTTTGCTTCTTCAAAGGCTCTCTTTTGATCATCAGTATAAGAATGTGCCATAACATCTTGAAAAAGCATCTGATTAAGTGTTTCTTGAATAGCTTGCTCCTCAGCAGACAATGAGGATTGGGGTACATCAGTACTTGGTTTTGTAGCATCAGTACTTGGCTTAGGGACATCAGTACTTTGCTTTGGATTATCAGGCAGAGGTTCTTCATCAGGAATAGCAGCAGGTCTAATATGAACTCCATGAACAACATACTGGGAATCATCACCAGTGTATACAGGTTTATTTTCTTCTCTGATAGGTACATAGTTCATTGAAGGAGTTAAAACTTCAAGATCAAACATCCAATCAGGACATTTACCTTTCTGATTCTCTTGATCTTCTAAAAACTCAACATGAAGACAATCTTGAACCTTCTTAGTAACTCTGTTGTAGACTCTAAAGCCCTTACTATTGGCACAATAACCCAATAAATATCCTTCTTCTAACTTGCCATCAAACTTACCCAGATTATCAATAGTGTTTAAAATAGTAAGAGGGCATCCAAAAGGTTTCATAAAACGTATGTTGGGTTTGTTGCCCATCAGTAATTCATATGGTGTCTTCATCTGTGGTTTGGTGACTGAGACTCTGTTAAGTACATAGCAAGCAGTACTGATGTGCCCGGTTGGTGCAAGTTTTAAATTTATAAAAGGTGAATTACCAATATTACCAATAACACATACGAGCAAGTATACTCGTCCGTTATAGCAAGATTATGAAGGTAAGTCGGGATCGTTCGCAGGGATTTGAGTGAATCTAAGCACAAGTTTGAATTAACGGAGTCTATCAAAAACATATAACAAAGCAAATAGATATAATGAAATTCAGATGATTAAAAACTACACTTGCTTAAACTAGTTTCATATCATAGATTAATGTGATTGTGTTAACCTCTTAACATGTTGGTTATGATAATTAGTTGGTGTACTAATCTATTGTTCTTACAAGTTAAACTTTGATCAAGGGTTTAGTTTATAAAAACAAGCATTAAGTTTAACCAATCAATTCAAGATCAATTCAAGTTTCATAAGTCTACATATATAAACTTAAACACAAAAACATCCACTTGTTCATCAAATTGCTTAAGAAATGGTCAATACAAAAGGTAACCGATCATAGACAAAAGGCTACAATTGATTCTCAACAACTAATCTTACGACCATTTAGATGTTTCCAACCAATCCAATTTGATAATCAAAAAGCGTTTCTATTACAACCACACCTTAGTTCCTTTGTATAATCAAGAATAATGGGTAAAAACAATCATCCATAGACAAAATGATTATGACTAGTTGAGTAACACGAAGTTCTTTCGACCCCAACGATTACTACCAATTAGCCAAACTTGATTAACAAATGTCACTATGAAACTTTAGCACAATTGGATCTTAGAATCAACTTGAAATTGAATTAAAACATGTTAACACAACCACTAACTAATCATATGATAATCAACATCATTTAAGCAAGTGCATAAAGAAACTAGCCACTCATAGCAAACATAAACATAAATTCAGTACTTTGAACATTAGAAAACATGATTAAAGGTCTTACAATGATTGAAATGAGATTACAAATGATGTAGTAATGATGCCTCAAGTATTGGTGATGACTTCTTGATGGTTTGACCTCCAAATGATGACTTCTTGGACCTCCAAAGTTTCCTGGAACTTTATGAACGAATTTAGGCTTTGAGAGAGTGGTAGTGGTGGTAAGATAGGTGTGAGAGAAGATCTCTCAAGTTTTGGTGTATTTGGATGATGAAAACATACACAAGTGAGTCCTATTTATACTACTCTCAAGCCCTTGGGGTTATAAATGCATTTCTTGGTCACCAAGGAGCTTGGAAGGGACTAGAATACATGAAGGAAGGACCTAGAATCATTTGGAACACGTTTGGAGTCTTAGTAATGGAAAAATGGCTGAAACAGGGCCTCCAACCGGATCCGGTTGAGCTCCAACCGTCCGGTTGGTCTACGTGACAATTCTCCAACCGGATCCGGTTGCGGGTCTCGACCGACCGGTTGGAGCAAAAATCATAAAAAGTCATAAGCACGAAAGTTGTAGATCTTTCTCTTAGCTTTCCGTGGCCGCGAACCGGGGGTCAAACGGAGTTCGTATGCAAAAGTTATGGCCAAAATGGTGAAGGTGTGTCGGGAACAACGAGGCTTCCAATATCTTTTCGTTTAAGCTTCTTCTCTTCATTTCTTTCTCGTTTTCCTTCTTGAACTTTATTCTTGAGTCTTTGGACCACTAACTTGATGACTTTATCTTCTCGAATATACTCCACAAGTCTTGCTTTGGTCGGGAATTCTTCATATATGGAGAAATCTTCGTATTTTACTTCTTTTTCCGTCTTTTTCTCCACTTTCCTGTACTTGGCTACAAATGAACTAGCAAACGCACTTTGATACGATTAAGAAACAAAAGCATATGATTATAACCAAATAACATACATAAAAACACGGATAACGCTACTAAAAACATGCACAATTTGAGCGTTATCAAATTCCCCCACACTTAAACTTTGCTTGCCCTCAAGCAAATCTAGGAAAAACATCCACTGGTACAAGATCGTGATTATGAAAAATGTGATGCAAATCAACCAAGTATAAATACGAGAGAAGATTCATCAATTATGCTTATAAAGGTGAAACATCAAGATGTTTGACAATATCCAATGATTTTCTTGCATGATTAACATTTCAGAACACCTCACGAAAAATAATGGAATATAATTCACTCAATCACTCATTTTTAGTGGAGTAACAAGATAAATCACACTCATTGCTCAGTCATGATTAGATTATTACCATAAGCTTGTACAAGAAACAAAACTCCACCGACGTGGCGTGAGCACCAAGTAAAAACATCTAAAGAGGGCTTTTATTCGGGTTATAATGATAGGCTTCGGGTAATTAAAGGGACGGATAAGGCATGGGAATATTTATGAAATTGGTGTTAAAAGAAAAATAAAGTCAAGTCTAATACCCATTGTTGCTAGTCACCAACAAACCACAAACCCGAAAATGATTATAGTTACAATCTTCTCTTCACATATCAATCACCAAATATCTATATCACGTCTTAGCACATTGGCTAATCGATATCTCAAATATACTTCATCTTCATTCATCTTCATAATAATATAGCACATTGGCTATAATTGTCATCACATTTTTTTTATTTTTTTTTTCGATGACTTATTTTTTTTTCTTTTTTTTTCATACTTTTTTTTTTTTTTTTTTCAACACTTCTTCTTCATACATCACATATCCCCCACACTTCGTATAAGCATCACCACAAAAATACAAATAAGAAGGTGCACTCTTCGTCTTTGTCGGAATGACACACACAAATGACAAAGTGCGGCTAACTCATAATCATCAAAAATAATCCAACAACCAAGCAACTAGCAACTAGCAACCAACCATTTAGACATTGACAAGGGGTAGGCTAAGGTTTAGAGTGTAAAATATTTTTGTATTTTTCTGGATGAAACAAAAAGAAAGGGATGGCTCGGAGGGTGTAACTAGGGGTATCTAGTGCTAAAAATGAGCACTACAAATGGGTCCATGTGGGTGGTTAACTAACCAATGAGGCTAGCTAATATATCATTAGATGTAAAATGGAAGGCCATTTGGGTTAAATCCTAAGGTGCCTCTTTATCACACGAATTTACTTATATCGCACGAATGCAATCTCATTGCGGTCTGGTAATGATTTACAAGCACAAGTTCTAGAATAAATAAAATCACCGGCACACTCATAGCAAAAGATCTAAGCATAAAAGATGTATGCTAATAAGAAATAGGCTCAAATCCTCATATTTTAGTGGAAAGGGTATAATATGTGTTAGCAAATGTCATCGATCCCAGAATGGACTGCAATAGTAATCGGAACACATCTCGAAGTTTCAAATATTACCAATTTTACCAGTGGAATGATCCAGTTATTCTAATAGATAATCCTAAAAGTGTGAAAACAACTAGATCACAAGGGCAAACAAAATTTTAAATTAAAGCATGAAAACTCTAATTTTACCTATTCACCCCCCCCCCCCCCCACACTTAAGTTAGACATTGTCCTCAATGAAAAACAAACTTCAAAGTATAGAAATAGGGAAAATAGAGATGAAACCAAATATGTCAACGAGTTTATCAGCTTAAAATTCTTTCTTCATTCCTGGCGTCCACTAGAGAAATCATCACCTGCACACAATCTTATAAAAAAACAAAAGGTTTTATTAAAAGGTGGCACCCCCCCACACTTAAGTTCAACCGAAGGTTAAAACTTTAGGGAGTGACCACAGAAAATCAAATCACACACGGGTTGCCTCCCGAGAAGCGCTTGTTTTATTACCGAGTCATCAGCCTGACTCGAATCTTCCCCGAGTTAGGATACTTTGACCATACGGTTCAAATGGGGGATTTCATCTCTTAAACGTTGAGGGTATGGAATCTTTGGTTTGTACTCCACAATGGTTGGGAATACATTTGATTCTTTTGGTTTGAACAAGTGAAAGTCCCTCTTTGTTATCTCGAACATTTGGTCAATTTCATTAGAAAAGAGGACAGGTGGCGGATCTTTATGATTTTTCGGAGGATCATCGGACTTTCCACTCCCAGTGAATATTGCATTCACAATCTCAAGGTGAGTTAAAGGAGGTGGCATAGTCCTACCGTTTTGATTTAAAGAAACTGGATTTTGTGGTTCAGGCCATTTGTCTATCTTTCTTTCCAGTTCTCCATTCCAGTTGTCACTGATTTTGTTGAACTTTTCATCATCAACATGGTGTTCAGAACTTTGTAATTGAGTGGTTGGGATATGCATGGTGCAATCCTAAAGAAAAGGTAACACGGTTGGTGAGTTAGACATAATTTGGTTCAGATTTGGCGTGGTTGGAATATGCTCGGTCTCGTCCTCTTTGATAAATTCATCCTCACCCTTATCGTTCTCGTCTTGAATTGAGGTTGGTTTGTAGACAAATTCATGTCTCGAGTTGGAATCTGTGGTGTAAGGAAGAGATTCAACGTGATGGACTTCCTGTTCCTTACTTAATCGTTCTATCCTCCTCTCCAAGTCTTGGCTTATCGCTTGTTGGTTCCTTATTCCTTGATCGACTTTATGTTCCAATTCAACCAACAGGTTCGTCATATTCTCATTGGCTTTTGTTTGACTGGCCATCCATTCTCTCATCATCTCCTCCGGTGAGGTTTTAGGTGTATTGAAATGTTGTGATGGATGAGGTATTGTATTCCATGACTGATATCGAGGATATGTTTGGGTTGGGTTGTGGTATGGATAGGAGTACGAATTTCTAGAATTTTGGTGGTGATATCCTCCGTGATATCCTTCATGTTGGACTAGGTTCGCTTCTATGGGATCACACATCGGCGTGTCATCCTCATCATCGTGGTTTGAAGCTTGGTGATTATTTCGCAGTTCCATTATCTCCCTCCGTATGCTTATGAATTGAGTATCGATGTTTGTTGAGAGAGCTTCCAATTTCTCGATCAATGAGGCATGATCGGTATTGATGTTGCTTCTACCGGCGGAAACAACGATATTCGGATTGGAATCGTTCGATAGACCACTTCTTGTGAAGATAGCATTGACATATTCGTTTCTTGTTTGTGGTGGATGGTACGTCTTATCATTTGATGGTTTTGGGTTGGATTGGGTATTATTTGGCAATGAACCAGATGGTCTAGAGGAATGTTGGTCAGAAAATCTGCCAAACTTGTTTTCAAGATCCTGGATAGATGCTTGATGATTTTTCTGTCCTTGCTCAACTTTGGCTTTGAGATTGAAAAATTGATTTTTGATAAAATCATTTGCGGATTTTTGAGCAGCCACGAATTCTCTCATGGTTTTCTCGAATTCAGTTTCTTCCATCTTTTTGTCGGGATTTTGTGGTGGTGGATTGTCAGTTCGTGGTTGAGAGTCACGGTTGTCATCTATTGGTCGGCGATCTTGCCAATTTCCAGAATTTCGACCGTAATAATTACTACGATATTCTCCTCCACGGTATCCTCCTTGATTGTAACTCGCTTCTCCTTCCTTCGGTCCACCCATAGGTTTATTGTCGCACTCGGACGATGGATGATTTCCTCCACAATTGTTGCATCCGTCTCGCATTTCCTTCATTTCATCTTTGATATCTTTGTATTGCGAGTCGATTTTTGAAGTTAACGCTTCCATCATCTCCATGAGTTTTGAGGTAACGGTGTTTTCGACAAAAGCAACGGTTTCTCGGAGAGGTTTGGTTTTGGAATCTTTGGACCAATCAAGTTTGAGAAGTACTCGATCTTCGAGCAATTGATGTGCATCGTTGGGAGTCTTATAGAGAAAAATTCCTCCAGCATCAAGGATGCCTTGAGAGATTTCATCTATTCCATGGTAAAAGATTTGGATAATGGTTCCTTTTGATAATCCATGTCCATGACAACTACGAAGCAAATCTTTCATTCGAAGCCAAGCTTCGACAAGTGATTCGTTTGGGTTTTGGTTGAAAGCACGAATTTCTCCCATTAATCGATCAAACATGGCAGGTGGAAAGAATCGGCTCACAAAAGCTTGCCTCATCTCCTCCCAAGTATTGATGATTCCTGGGGTTAATTCATTATACCATACTTTAGCATCTCCGGTGAGTGATGATGGGAAAAGTTTGAGTTTGATGGCATTGACATCGGTGTCGCCATAACGGAACATGCCGCAAATTTCGATGAATTCGGCAATGTGCTTATGCGGATCGGCCCGCGCACGGCCATCGAATTGTCGGTCTTTGATCATAGAAAGGTGATGTCCCTTCACGGTGAAGTTGTCACCAAGATTAATAGCAACAATAGCACTTTCGGGAGTTGGTGCTACGGCTCGGTTGGTTCCCCACATGGGTTGATCGTCTGCCATGGGAAAAGGTAAATTGGTGAAAGGGTTGTAAACAACTTTGGCTTCAATGAGGTTATCAAATGGTGGGTTTGGTACTCTTGGTACACGGTTTTCCAATGGTATGAAACGTGTTCTCCTTCTTCTTCGAATCAAACGTTCGGGGTTGGTAAGAGGTGTAATTGGTTCAATTCCCGCTGCTCGAGTGTTCATACAATGTCCTAGAGAATCCAGGCAATATCTAAACACACGGACAAACAACGAAAACAGCTTTTACGGGTCAGAGTGGGTAACCGGATCGGTTGCGGGATGCGACCGATCGGTTAGACCAGTTGATTGAGGGTTAAAATTGTAACCGATTCGGTTGAGGGGCAACCGAATCCGGTTAAGGTTTCTGAGAATTTTTTTTTTTTAGGTTGAATCGACTTTGGGAAATTCAAAAACTTGTTGAAACACAATCAAATCCCCGGCAGCGGCGCCAAAAACTTGATGTGCCCGGTTGGTGCAAGTTTTAAATTTATAAAAGGTGAATTACCAATATTACCAATAACACATACGAGCAAGTATACTCGTCCGTTATAGCAAGATTATGAAGGTAAGTCGGGATCGTTCGCAGGGATTTGAGTGAATCTAAACACAAGTTTGAATTAACGGAGTCTATCAAAAACATATAACAAAGCAAATAGATATAATGAAATTCAGATGATTAAAAACTACACTTGCTTAAACTAGTTTCATATCATAGATTAATGTGATTGTGTTAACCTCTTAACATGTTGGTTATGATAATTAGTTGGTGTACTAATCTATTGTTCTTACAAGTTAAACTTTGATCAAGGGTTTAGTTTATAAAAACAAGCATTAAGTTTAACCAATCAATTCAAGATCAATTCAAGTTTCATAAGTCTACATATATAAACTTAAACACAAAAACATCCACTTGTTCATCAAATTGCTTAAGAAATGGTCAATACAAAAGGTAACCGATCATAGACAAAAGGCTACAATTGATTCTCAACAACTAATCTTACGACCATTTAGATGTTTCCAACCAATCCAATTTGATAATCAAAAAGCGTTTCTATTACAACCACACCTTAGTTCCTTTGTATAATCAAGAATAATGGGTAAAAACAATCATCCATAGACAAAATGATTATGACTAGTTGAGTAACACGAAGTTCTTTCGACCCCAACGATTACTACCAATTAGCCAAACTTGATTAACAAATGTCACTATGAAACTTTAGCACAATTGGATCTTAGAATCAACTTGAAATTGAATTAAAACATGTTAACACAACCACTAACTAATCATATGATAATCAACATCATTTAAGCAAGTGCATAAAGAAACTAGCCACTCATAGCAAACATAAACATAAATTCAGTACTTTGAACATTAGAAAACATGATTAAAGGTCTTACAATGATTGAAATGAGATTACAAATGATGTAGTAATGATGCCTCAAGTATTGGTGATGACTTCTTGATGGTTTGACCTCCAAATGATGACTTCTTGGACCTCCAAAGTTTCCTGGAACTTTATGAACGAATTTAGGCTTTGAGAGAGTGGTAGTGGTGGTAAGATAGGTGTGAGAGAAGATCTCTCAAGTTTTGGTGTATTTGGATGATGAAAACATACACAAGTGAGTCCTATTTATACTACTCTCAAGCCCTTGGGGTTATAAATGCATTTCTTGGTCACCAAGGAGCTTGGAAGGGACTAGAATACATGAAGGAAGGACCTAGAATCATTTGGAACACGTTTGGAGTCTTAGTAATGGAAAAATGGCTGAAACAGGGCCTCCAACCGGATCCGGTTGAGCTCCAACCGTCCGGTTGGTCTACGTGACAATTCTCCAACCGGATCCGGTTGCGGGTCTCGACCGACCGGTTGGAGCAAAAATCATAAAAAGTCATAAACACGAAAGTTGTAGATCTTTCTCTTAGCTTTCCGTGGCCGCGAACCGGGGGTCAAACGGAGTTCGTATGCAAAAGTTATGGCCAAAATGGTGAAGGTGTGTCGGGAACAACGAGGCTTCCAATATCTTTTCGTTTAAGCTTCTTCTCTTCATTTCTTTCTCGTTTTCCTTCTTGAACTTTATTCTTGAGTCTTTGGACCACTAACTTGATGACTTTATCTTCTCGAATATACTCCACAAGTCTTGCTTTGGTCGGGAATTCTTCATATATGGAGAAATCTTCGTATTTTACTTCTTTTTCCGTCTTTTTCTCCACTTTCCTGTACTTGGCTACAAATGAACTAGCAAACGCACTTTGATACGATTAAGAAACAAAAGCATATGATTATAACCAAATAACATACATAAAAACACGGATAACGCTACTAAAAACATGCACAATTTGAGCGTTATCAAGTACTTACAGCTTCAGCCCAAAACTGAATAGGTAGTTGTGAATCTGCTAACATTGTCCTGGCAGCTTCAATCAAATTTCTATTCTTCCTCTCTGCAACACCATTCTACTGTGGTGTTCTTGGAATGCTGAACTCCCTCTTGATTCCTTTGTTTGCACAAAATTCATCCATAAGCTTGTTCTTGAATTCAGTCCCATTATCACATCTAATACCTCTAACCTTCATCCTCAGTTGGTTTTCAAGTCCTATTATAAGAGTTTGAATAGCATCAAAAGTATCATCTTTAAATCCCAAGAAAAATACCCAACTGAATCGACTGCAATCATCTGTAACTACCAAGCAGTACTTCTTCTTGTTCAGACTTGCCACAAAGACAGGTCCAAATAGATCCATATGTAACAGCTCCAGTGGATCTCTAATAGTTCTCTCCTCAAGCTTCTTACATGAAGCTTTGTGTTGTTTACCTTTCTTGCATGCCAAACATGAGTGATCATTTTTGTAAGTCTTTGAAGGTAAACCTCTAACTAAATTGTCTTTGACCAATTTGTTGATATTCTTGAAATTTACATGGCCCAATCTTCTATGCCACTGATGTGCTTCTTCAGTTGTTGCTTATGCCACTAAACAGGTGGCTCTTCCATAAGAGTGTAGACTCTTCATATCCAAGCTATACACATCATTGGTTCTTGGTACTCTAAGTACTACCAAGTCATCAGCAACAGGTTGAAATTCAGGTGAAAGGATGAGACATTATGTATCAGTAAATAGTACAGGATGCTTTTTATCACAGATTTGAGAGACTGATAATAGATTGAACTTGAGCTCCTTCACATATCTGACATTCTCAAAATCTATTCTCCCTGCTTTAATGGTTCCTTTCCCTGTAATTCTTCCTCCATTGGGATCATTCCCAAATGCAACTCTTCCTCCATACATAGATCTAAAATCTGACAGAATCTCCTTGGCTCCTGTCATACTTCCAGAGCAACCACTATCCACAATAAGATGATCTTTAAGCTCCTCTTCTGGGTTGCCCTGCACAAAGATAAAAGAGTTAGAACATTTTAGGAACCCAAGCCATTACTGACTTGTGTTCTCCTTGTGGAGTTACAAACTCAAATTCTTTGAGTATGTAATTTCCACTATTTTTCAAAACATGATCCAAAATTATCTTTTGATTTTTAGCATGTGGATTTTCAAAACTCTCTTTTTCAACTTCATTCACATTATCTTTTATCACAAAAACATCTGATTCACTTTTTGTTGAAAGTACTGTTTGTCCCTCAGCAGTACTTTCTTTCTCAACCCATTTGGTTTTAACAGTTGGTTCCTGTGATCTAGATACTCTATGTGAATTATACGCCCTACTAGGTTGATAGTACCTAGTTCTCCTAGAGTTTCTGTTCCAAGAGGTATTTCCAGTACCTTGGTTAGACTGAGCAGTACTTTGAGAAGCTACTGCTTGTGAAGATACTGGTGGTTTTGAAAAAGGTCTTCGTTGATGAGGGTGTCTATGGTCTGGTGAGAAGTTAATATGATTGACCCTGTTTGAATTATTCCAGACTGGTTTGGTCTCTCTAGGTTTCTGATTTGCAGACCTGTTCTTTGGAAATTTCCTAAGATATTCTGAGTGATGTTCACAATCCTTGATTAGATGAGTAGGACTAAAGCACACAAAACACAATTTTTCACCCATACTTCCAAAGTGACTTCTCCTATGTCTATGACCAAAACTATTGTGCCTTTTAGGTGAATGATTTACTCTGTTTTGACCAAAATTATCCCAAAAAGGTTTAGCAGTATTGTTTTGAAAAGGTTTTCTTAAAGGTACTACTTGTGGAACAGTACTTTGAGTAGTAGGTACTGCTTGACTTTGAAAATTATTATTTTGGTTTTCAACAGTTTCTTTGGGTGTTTCAGACCTAGTTTGACCGATTAGCTTTTTCCTAAACTCTAAGTAGTCTACCCCAAAACGAGAAACATCAGGTCTATCAGGTTGAAAACTACCAATGGGAGGGGGAACTGCATGATAGGCATTATCTTGCTTAGGTTGAGGAGGTGTTTCACTTACTGATCCCTCATTACTAGATGTGTCTACATAATTAATGAGTTCATCATCACTAGTGTTTACTTCCTCAAAATCACCTTCATCCTGGTCACTAGGTGAATTTTCTTCTGTTTTACTAAAGTCCATACCAAAACCTAGACCAGTTCTAATATAAGCCCTTTTCTGTTTTTCAACAAAAGTAACATGAGAAAGACCAGATGTATTCCAGGCATCAAACTTAGCTAACAATTCATATCTCTTCTTAGTCAGTTTCTCTATTTCAGAAATCTTACAGTTTAGTTTCCATTCACTTAGTTTTAACTGGTAATCCTGTTGTTCATATTTTTCAACCCAATCCATTTCTTTTTTCTCATGTGTTAAGATTTTGGCTTCCATGTTTTCTAAAGTAATTTGGTAACCTGCTACCTCAAACCTAGCCTTAACACAATTATCTCTTTCATATACATAATTAGCAAGTAATTTTTGATAAAAATCATGACAATTTGAGCATACCTCAGAGATAGGAGGTGAGCTTGGTGAAGTAGCTACCATAGCAAGCATAACAGGATCATCTTCACTCTCCATGCTCCAATCAAATCCTCCTAAACAATCTCTGGATTCCAAAGCAGCATGATCAGGTTCCTCATCAAAAACAGTGCTCCAGTCCAAGTCTTTCACTGAGTCTTCAACAGTTTCTTCCACTGCTACCATACAGTAAGTCACTGTCTCATCATCAAATTCTTCACTCCAGTCAACCTCTGACAAGTTCTCTTGAGCAACCAAGGCCTTTGTTTCAGTAATAGGAATTTCTTTAAGCTCCAGCTTTGGTTTCTCAGTAGACCTGTTTGCTTGATATTTAGCAAACCTGCACTCCCTTGCAAAGTGGCCAGTCTTTTGACAGTTGAAGCATTCAATTTTGGATTCGTCAAAAGTGATTCCTTGTTTAGATTTGAAGTCGATGCTCTTCCCTGATTTCTTCATATACTTCTTGATCCTTGCAGTAATCATAGCAACTTGCCACCTGATGTCTATCTCTTCAAGAGCATCTTCTTCAATCAGAGAGAGATCTTCTTCATAAGTGACAGGTAGTGAAGCTTGTTGTGCAAAGAAAGAGCACACAACTTCATCTGAGTTTTTGGTAGTGGTTGGTGGGGCTGTCTGAGCATAGGTTGGAGCAGCATAAGAAACAGTACTTTGAGCCACAGTACTTTGAGTAGGAGAAGCAGTACTTTTAGCAGAAGTGCTGCCTCTCTTTTCAGATGACAGGAAAGCAATATTGTGAGACTTAGAACCTGTTTGACCATTCATCTCATGCTCATACACCTTCAGATGGTTGTAGAGATCATCAAAGTCCATGACATCTAAACCTGGTTGTCCTCTGATCATTGTAGCAATCACATGCCATGTAGATGGCAAGCTCCTTAAAAACTTCAGATTTGCATCTTCCATAGATACCTCTGCCTTGTATAGCTCCAACATGTTGAGAAGATTCTGAAATCTGTCATAAGCAGCATCAAGATCCTCTCTTTCTCCAACAGTAAAGGTTTCAAACTGTTGCTTCAGTAGGTTTCTGTGCATCTTTTTAGAGGCTTCATTTTCTCCAAATCTGGTCTTAAGTGCAGCCCAGAGCTGCTTTGCATCTTTAGCATCATGAAACTTCAATAGATGCCCATCAGGTATTGCAGACAAGAGAATGTTGAGAGCCTTCTCTTGATTCCTTATGGTAGCTGCTGGTAAGACAGCTTTTGGTGGTTTAGGTTGTCCTTCAACTTCTATTGGTTCTGGAACAACTTCATTACCATTGACAATTACATTCTATAAAGCATGGTCTGTAATGGCAATGTACTGCCTCATCTTCATACACCATAAGTCATATTCGCCTTTCTTAATGATTGGAATCCTGTGTGAGGTGATTGATGGTGGTGGAACAGCTTCAGTAGACATCTTTAGGTTTGTTGTTGTAGGGTTTCTTCTTAGTCAGAGTTTCCACACAAGCTCTGATACCACTTATTGGATCGATATACTCTAACCAAACTAACTTGAATAGCTTGTTTAAGGTTTAACAACCTCGGATAAATCCTAAGTTATTAACAACGAAAACACTGAACACTCTTTATTAAGTACGCGGAATTTACTCAATAAATCTAAGAAGAATAACTTGTATTAATAACTCTAAATCTGCTTATTATGCAGATACCTTTACAACTCTAAATAATATCGAACTTTGCTAAAACTCTAAACTTGTGAAATTGTAAACTCTAAGAACTCGTACCTCTAATGCCAATCTAGGGGTCCTTTTATAAGCTCAAGAATAACCCTAGTCGGTTTACAATATGTATCCTTGTACGACAAGTAATCTAATACAGAACATTCTAGATTACAAGACTTTCTATAAACGGATAAAACAGTTCTTTCAATCTTGCAGTACTTTGACCTTCATGTGCAGTACTTTGACTTTCTATTTAGCAGTACTTTGACTTCTTGACTTTTTCCAGTTCTTTGCTATTTATAGTACTTTGTCTCTGCAGTACTTTGTCAGTCTTTAGTACTTTAACTATTCAGCACTTTCATATCCCAACAATTACCTCATCGATTCTAAGTTAAATAAGGTCGAAGGACCATTTACGTAATACATAAAAACTGTAGTCTAGGGACTAATATGTAATTAACACAAACCTGAAAAGGTGTGTCCTTTCAGTTTGGTGTAACCACCACCATCATCACCGTTTTCCAACCATCACCACCAAAGGGTTGCACCGGTTGGAATTACTAAAGCAAAACCGAACCATTACAATGGTTCATGGCATCAATTGGATTAGTATATATAGAAACAAATGTAACTGATTGTACGTATATCAATTTTACAGATTTCTCAACAATAAAAAAGTTAGTATTTCTGTTTGATTTCAACGATTCTGATTATACCTTTGTATAACCATAAATTGGCATCAGAGCTTTGATTAAACCCGAGTTTTATCATCATTTTCCAGATGAAACTAAACGGATAAAAGGCGACAGCATCACCAGAATTCAAGGGGATTAGCCACCGTCACCGAAGTTTGACAAGGGGCTAATCAGAATTCACCGGATACACAGGGTGGCCAAACCTAAGTGGTTTTACCGTCACCGGTATCCTATCTATAAATCACGAGGACTTACCTGTCATCAACGATAGGAGAGATTCACACCGAAAACCTTGATTAGGTTACGGAAACAAGTAATCAACCTCAGATAACACCGGAGAAGACAAGCTTTACCGGAAACACCATCACCGGCGCTCAAATTGGATTAGGGGAAGAACCCTAATCGGAAGCTCTCAACCCAGAACAAGAACCAAAAGAGGACAGTGCAAACAAACACACACCCGTATGTTTTTTTGATACCAAAAAAAAATTAAAATATATATATATATATATATATATATATATATATATATATATATATATATATATATATATATATATAGAGAATATCTTAGCTACAATTAATTGTAGCTAATTGGCTAAAATTTTGTACGAAAAATGTGGGTCCCTGATTATTTTTGTGGGTCCTGATTCTTTTCTGTGGTCCCTAAATGATTGCTAGTGTATTTTTTTTATGAAGAATTGTAACCAATTGGCTACAAAAATTGTAGTCAAGCTATCCCCAAATATATATATACACACACACACACACACACACACACACACACTAGGCGATTACCCGCGCCTAGCGGCAGCGGTTTCTAACGTCAAATAATTAATGATTTGTGATATTGTGGTGAGTGTTTTGTGTAGCGTTTAAAGTAGAACGTGAACCGATGAAAATGCAATTGCAAACGGTTGTACTATACGATAACTAAAGTCTAGACAAAATTCTTAACATGTATCAAACAACATATAAAAACATTTAATGAAAATGAAAGTAAACATTACATCAGTTATGAGATAAAAACTAAAAACACACGTTACTTGTCGCGTAAAAACTAACAAGGATGGGATTAATGATGACGTTGTTAAGAAGAACGCAAGTACCAAATTAGCATGAATGTGATTAGCCCAAAATAAATAAAAATTGGCTAATTTTGGCTATTTTGTAAAACATTTGGGCACATTTAGCCTCATCTTTTTTTGAAAAGGGCGTATTTAGCTTATTGAAAAGTTAATTGTGCACTAACCGGGCACATATTTTATCTTAATTGTAAAACATTATAATCGTTTTGAAGAAAAACTTATGCATATAATATATTTATATAGCGACAGATCGTTATGTGTTAAAAAAAGGTTTATGGGTTCTAAACGAAAAATAATAAAAGTTTGAAGATTTGGGGATTAAACATAATGTTTTGAAACCCGGTTTGACCCGGGTGGTTCAACCGGTTGAACCGTTCCCGTCGAAAAATTGGTCGATTTAAACTGATTCAACCCGACAGGTTGGGTCAAAACGAATCAAATTAAACAGAGTCAACCCACCGGGTTTGAAGCGTCCCGGGTCAACCTGGTTTTCGATATGTATTAATAGCTTCAACTTTTCACTTTTTACTTTTTGGTTTTTCCTTTATATATAGTATAGCAGGGTACCCGCGTGTTACGGCGGCGGGTACCCTGTGACGATTAACCGGAGAAATAGATCTCGATGAGACCTGATTCACCAGTTTGTATTAGTTTCAACGGGTCCTCTCTAGTTCGTTTTCGGATGGCTGTTATTGGTTAGCTGAACCGATGGCGACATCGGTTCCTGGTTGAACCCGTTGGTCCGGTCCGATTTTCAAAACTACATGTAACATCAACTTGTTAAATTGTATGAAGTTTTGTGTGTTTTATTAATTTGTATAATGTGTATAATAACATGTACTTTTCATTTTAGGGTGTTTTAAAATTAACATTAATTATTGTGTTTAATTATTTATATTTAGGATTATGTTGTAGCTTGTTTAAATTGTACATTGTGAAAATTTTATTGTACTTTTTAGTAAGGGTTTGTTTTAATTGGTTGTTTTTAGTTTGATAGATATGTTTTTAATTGGTTGTAAAATGTGAATATATTATTGTACTTTTAAGTAATGTGGTGTTTTAATAAGAGTATATTAATTACACAATACATTTATCTCACCTTTGACTTTCAACTTTTTATTTTTCAAGGTTTGACCGTTTTTCTATTATATGCAGTATATATATATATATATATATATATATATATATATATATATATATATATATATATATATATATATATAGGGAAGGGATCCAATAAGAAGAATAATTAAAATGAGAAGGGTAAGAAGTAATTCTAGCCACACATTTTAATATGGGAGGGAAAATTTGAATGAAGATGCATCCATTTTTGTAGGTGCATCTAGAATGAGTGGTTGTGGTTACTTCCTATCATTCTTATTTTTATTATTCTTCTTATTTGATCCTAACTATATATATATATATATATATATATATATATATATATATATATATATATATAGAGAGAGAGAGAGAGAGAGTTAGGATCAAATAAGAAGATTACTTAAAATAAGAAGTAATCAGAAGAAACTATAACCGCAAATCCGAGACGCATCAACCTAAATTAGATGCATCTCTATAATCTTAGATGCATTATAACGCACAATATAAAATCAAAAATTGAATTTTTTAAAAAACAGGATTTATTTATTTTAAAAAATCAAAAATAATATAAAATTGACTTTTACTATTATACCCTTTTGGATTAAATAAAAAGGTTCAATAATTAAAAAAATGCTATGTTGCATTGATATGTTGCACAATATGCATTATTAGAAGTACATAAGGGGTTCTCGCAGTTCTCGCACTTAACATGGTTCTCAAAATAAAGGCCCCCTGTGTATCTTTATTTTGAGAACCCTGTTAAGTGCGAGAACTGCGAGAACTCCCATTGACTAATCATAATTTAGTAAAGTATTTTTTTTAAACCTAATTTAACTTAGGTGGTGTTTGTTTGTGACTTAATTGACTTAATATGAAAAAAACTGAATTTATTAAGCCATATTAAAATTGTTTGTTTGTGACTTAATAAAGAATGATGACTGAAAATATTAAGCAATAAAACTAAGAGTGTCTGCATTAAGTCATCTCTTAATTAGAAATGACTTAATAAAAAAATTTAACAAACAAGCCCTTAATTCGCAGGGGCATTAAAGGTAATTAACATTTACACATCTTCAACTGATAATTCAGTTTTTTGCTAAAATCATGCCAAAGATTGGTTTTTTATTATCCAGATCTTCTTCTCCAAAACCTAATAACCACCCCCCACAAACCCTCTCATCCGCCTCCCTCTATAGTCTCACTACTGCTATCTTACCTTCTCTTGGTGCTCGTAGTAATCGTCGTGTTAAGCTTTGTAATTTCATCATATCTCCTTACGATCGTTGTTACATGTTTAACATATATGATTATGTTTAGTACGTAGTTTATATACATTTGCATGATATGTTATTCTTTGTGTTAAACTTTTTCATTTGGTTGTATCTTTTGTTATATGTTTCTCGTACAGTTTTGATCATGTTTACTAGGATGCGTTTATATGTTGCGATGCTTATGATATGTTGATCTGGCTATTGCGAATTTACTAGGATCGATTCGATTACTGTTTCCTATGAAAGTTTAATGTATGTTTGCCATTTGATCAATCTTGTTAGGTAAGTTGTTATAGGTTAACTGGATATGTATGATTTGCATCTTCGTGTTATTATCGTTCATATATAGCAGATTCACATCTTGATTTGTTCTTGAAGTTCATTTTTAATAATTTTATTTAGTTACTATTAATGTGACTTCAGTCATACTTAACAATTTAGTCATTAGTTTAATCCTCGAGTTGTCGACTTTCTCCTTTTTCTATAATTTTATACCATATCAATCTCATAGATAGTCAATGGGCATATTTTAATATGGACTGCATAGCATGTACTTCTTTAGTTTTTAATAGATTTTTGGTATCTTGTGTGTTTGGATTTTGAATTGTGCGTTCTTTAATGGAATTTGAACGGAGATTTTGGAGTGATTGGATGATTCGCTTCTTTGTTTTACTAGTTGAAAATTTTGATTGAAATTTCTCATGATTCATGATGTGGGGGCTCTAAGAATGATTTATTTATTTCAGTGTCTGGTTTTGACCCATTTTGAATTCATGTTGTCAAGAGTTTAGTAGTAAATATTTACTCATGTCCAATTTTACCGAAACTAATCTTAATTTCCAGGGCATGGGAGACATATCTAGTAGTTTTGGTCCTGTATACAGCATGGGTATCCCCACTTGAATTTGGGTTTCTTAAAAAGCCACGACAACCACTCTCGGTCATTGATAATGTGGTCAATGGGTTCTTTGCTATTGATATCGTTCTTACATTCTTCTCAGCTTACCTTGATAGAAGTACTTACCTTCTTGTGGATGAACGAAAGAAGATTGCTTGGAGGTACGCAAGCACTTGGTTGGTGTTTGATGTCATTTCCACTATTCCATCTGAACTCATTCGGAAGATATTCAGTGGTACTTTTCAAAGTTATGGCTTATTTAACATGCTTAGACTCTGGCGGCTGTGTAGAGTTAGTTCCTTGTTTGCTAGGTATGTTGTTTTCACATGATGAGCCTAGTCTTGGATAACGTAGTTAATATCATTTTTGCTTTATGTTCGGTCTTCTTGTTTTTGTAACAGATTGGAAAAAGATAGGAACTTCAACTACTTTTGGGTTCGATGCGCCAAGCTTATTGCTGTAAGTGTTTTTTTTAATTCTGGGCGTTATTCATGTGGAAAATATGTATAAAGGACACTAAGTTTGTGATATTGGTATTGTATAAGCTCACGCCAGTTACTTTTGGACACAAATTGCGGTTCGATGGATGGGCTAATATTACCCGTTTTTTCTGTATAGGTTACACTTTTTGATGTACATTGTGCTGGGTGCTTCTACTATTATCTTGCTGCTCATTATCCTAATAAAGGCAAGACGTGGATAGGATATGGCAATGAAGACTTTGAACAGGAGAGTTTGTGGATCGGTTATGTAACATCCATGTACTGGTCAATTACAACTCTTACGACTGTGGGATATGGTGATTTGCATGCTCAAAATAGAAGGGAAGTGATATTCGTCATATGCTACATGCTTTTTAATTTTGGAGTGACTTCATATTTGATAGGAAATATGACCAATTTGGTTGTCCACGGAACCAGCAAAACTAGACAATTTGTAAGTACATTCATATATGAAATATTTATAAGTATCGTTTTTGTGAGTTTAAGTTTACTCAAAGGGTTGTTTTGTTAATAGAGAGATACCATTCAAGTTGCCTCAAGTTTTGCCCAAAGAAATCAGTTGCCGTCCCGTTTGCAAGATCAGATGCTTGCACACTTGTGCTTGAAGTTCAGAACTGATTCAGAGGGGCTTCAGCAACAAGAGAGTCTTGATTCCCTTCCAAAAGCCATTCGATCGAGCATATCTCATTTTCTTTTCTACTCGCTTCTAGACAAGGCCTACTTGTTTCATGGTGTGTCCAGCGACTTGCTTTTTCAGCTGGTATGTTTCATACTTACAAACTAAGTATATTTGTTGGATTTAGTATATTTTCAGCCGGTATGATCCATGGAGTTGTGACCAGAACTTGTTTGGATAAAAACGTGTTTATCACAACCGCTATTGTGGACATGTAGGCTAAATGTTGTGGCTATGCAGCATAATATCACCTCATCGATTCCAAAGGTTGGTTTAACATATATGTTCTTGGTTTAACATGTATGTTTTTAACATGTTTGTTCTTGGTTTAACATATATTTAACATGTATGTTCTTGGTTTAACATGTATGTTTTTAACGTGGTTATACAAATAATTTTAATTTAATGGTTATAACTTCTTTATTTTGCATTTAACATGTACGTTCTTGGTTTCTGATTAATTTACATTATCTAGAAAACACACAGGCACTTTACTATTTGAAAGACATAAATTGTAAAAATATTATTCCAAAAACATAAATAAAAAAATTAAATTTAGGCCCTCATACATGTGTTTATACGTGTGTAATATAAGTTTGCGTTTATTTTTCCTAATTTTTATACTTTTCTTTGTATCAGATGTAGCTGAATTAAAATAATGATGACAACGAGTGTGCACAATTGTCCGTCTTTTGAAACATTGAAAAGGAGCGTGCACATATGTTCAACTTCTGAACTTTGACAACTACGAGTGTGCATATATGTCCGACTTCTAAAAATGTTGATAACAAGGAGTATGCACATATATATGTTTGCGTTAAATATTATTTGTACACACGTGTTTAGATCGATTAGATTCATGTATTTCTGCTTCTTAGATATTTGTATTTAATTGTATATCAATCGATATTGGATTTTGTATTTAACATGTATGTTTTTGGTTTCATATAAACTTACTTATCTACAAAACATGTATGCACTTCACTATGAAAAACATGTATGTCAGAAAAAATTATTCCAAAAACCAAAAAAAATAAAATTAATTCATAAAAACACATATGCATTAAATCAGTTTTAAAACAAGCATGTTCAAAAAAAGGAAAAAAAACGCAAAAAAAAATAAATAAATAAATAAATAAATAATAATAATAATAATAATAATAATAATAATAATAATAATAATAATAATAATAATAATAATAATAATAATAATAATAATAATAATTGAATTTTTTAAAAAACAGGATTTATTTATTTTAAAAAATCAAAAATAATATAAAATTGACTTTTACTATTATACCCTTTTGGATTAAATAAAAATGTTTAATAATTAAAAAATGCTATGTTGCATTGATATGTTGCACAATATGAATTATTAGGAGTACATAAGGGGTTTTCGCAGTTCTCGCACTTAAAAGGGTTCTCAAAATAAATGCCCCCTATATATATATATATATATATATATATATATATATATATATATATATATATATATATATATATATAAAAGAGACTACACATGCAATATCATTAATGCTTACTAGGCATTTTAATGTTGACATGGCGCATCTTATAATGAGGTGGAAATGCCACCATGGCACTACATCCGGTTACATAATAAAAAAAAAAAATTGTAGCAAGCAAGATTCGAACATGGGTCTAAATATTCAAAACCAAACGCCTCAACCGCTGAGGCAATCCACATATTTGTGTTTTATCTTCTACTTCCAACGTAATATACTTCAATTTATAGTCACATATCCAGCTTTTACACTAAAAATTCAATGCCAGTCAAATGTTCTTCATAACCTCCCCTTTTCAATCACTTATTCCAAAATCTTATCAAAACAACAAAACACATATTTTAACAAAACACATCATTAATTCAAAAATAGATTGAGTTAATCCATGTTTAAATTTCTTTTTTTTTTTTGGTCATTCGTCATAATCAACAACATTGGCAGCCTTAGCCTTAACGCAAAATCATCAGTGTGAAACCAAGGTTTGTTTTATTTCAATTTTTTTTTCAATTGAATTTAAAATTTCTTTGTGTTAACCGATTTAGTTTTTAATTTTTGTTATACTTGATTGAATTAGGCTAGCTGATTAAATGCCATATAATGAATTTGGGATTAGTTTGTGTTTACATTTTTGTTATGCTTAATGGGTAGTTAAAGAAAATTATTGCTACGATTTTGTATAACTGAATAAAACTGGATCAGGATCAGGTAGTTGAAAAAAAATTATTGATATGATTTTGTTATTGCTATGATTTTCAAATGATAAATCTCCAAATGATTAGCTAATTTATGTGGTTTTTTTTACATATAGAACGATCGCCAAATTGTTTTTGGAGACGGAGGTTTCAAATCAAAGGTATGTAGTTCGTAACCTTTTTGTTTACTTATTTTTCTCATGAACAATTCTCAACGATCTATGTTATTGATTTATTTATTTATTCCATTAAGAAAGTTTATACAAATTTAGTTACGACATCCATTTTTTGTAAAAAGATCAAAACTTGAGTAACATTTTTTTTATCACCAACTATTTGATAAAATCAGTATGTAGGTTGGATAAGTCACTTGTTATCAAGCTAATTAGCGTGTTTGTTTATGTAGGTTCGAGAGCGCTATTCTCTTGAGTACGAAGACAAGTGTGAAATGGAAGAGCTTATTTGCGGTGGAGCAAATGAGTGGTATTGGAAAGTCTCATTGCAAGTATGCATAGTAAGGGTAAGCCTTTGGATTT
This sequence comes from Chrysanthemum seticuspe, assembly GCA_019973895.1. Taxonomy (NCBI): domain Eukaryota; kingdom Viridiplantae; phylum Streptophyta; class Magnoliopsida; order Asterales; family Asteraceae; genus Chrysanthemum; species Chrysanthemum seticuspe. The sequence goes on along the minus strand of BPTQ01000005.1, from coordinate 357,911,074 downwards.
CGTATTGTACTTGAATTAAGTCTTCGTTTACAAAGGTATTACCTTTTGTTTATTACTATAATTATGTAGTTTATGAGTGAAAATAATATAAATTTTTTATTGATATAAAGAAGAAAAAGTTACTAATGCTAATGGATGCGTTGTTTCATGGCAGATTGGTACATTGCCGATTTAAAGAATGAAACTGAGAATGCTTATTTTTTCTCGCTTGATGTAATAACATTTGAAGGACATAAATGGTCCACTTAATGAAGGGGTTCTAATAAAGACAGAAAACCTGTAGCTGAGGCCACTTGCAAACTCATGTCTAGACTGTCACATTTTGGCTAAGGTTTTACTGCATTCGAACTTCTCCATTTTTAAGCTTAAAAAACAAAGTCTAAAGTAGTATCTATTAAAAGACAAAACAAAATGTTGTTAAGTACTTACATAACTTTCCAATTGGTTGGTAATGAATTTTTTGTTTTCATTTAATAGGTCTACTCTTAGGAGCAACGTCACAACAAGTTTTGGTGCTTTTTTGTTCGCTTGGGGATCAGCTTCTTAACCTATGGAGCACATTTATAAAATTTCATGGGTTTGCTTCTATCACCTTTACTGTGACAAATGAGGACATTTTAATCAAAAGCTTGAATTTGTTGCTGCAAATTATTTTGTTTCCTACTGCTATAAAACCGCTTCAGGAAATAGTGTTTGGATTTGCTTATGTAGTGCAAATAGAATAACAGTAGGCACATAGTGTTGGAGTGGCTTATATAGTGAAAATAAAAGAACTGTAGGCAGATAATTTTGTTAAATGTAGTGCAAATAAAAAAAATAGTAGGTACATAGTGTTTAAGTGACTATTTTTTCATGTTTAGCTTTCTGAAGTTGGTATTGTAAATCTACGAAAGCTGTGAAGAAATAAGCGTAAATATGTAGAACTATCTTTGGATGTTAAAAATTGAATACCGTGGTAGCTAAATGTTTTTACTATTTGAAATTATTTCATTCTGATTGCTTTGTATGCAAAACCATAAATCTAACCCTAATAATCTTCATAGTTGCTCTATCAAATCATGTTTATTTCAAATCTTTAAATTCAGTTTTATTGCTATGTTTCAAACGATTCAATCCCACAACAAGACAATTTCCTTTATGCAAACATCTTTTGTGCGCTTCTTTAGGTAGTCCCTTTTTGGAATATGTTACTGATCTTTTCCTCCACTTTTACACGTTTGAATAATGAGTGTTGAATAAAAGTTTATATTCAACTTGATCTTATTTTCTATCCAACAATCATATAACAGGTAATGCATCTTGATGCTGAAAAAGCTATGATGTCTCAATGTGTAGTGCTATTAGGTAGATTTATTGCTTTTCATGAGCAAAATGCCCATTATCTTGGTCAGAAATGTAATGTGTGAAGTGTTGGCACTTAAGGCTGCTATTCTTGCAGAGAAATTTGCTCCTGATTTATCATGGTATGCAGTTTTTATTTAACAAATCTACACTTGTGATTGTTGTCCCAAAATTTATTTCCTAAGAATCTTTTCTATCTATTTATTTTTCACTTTTTATTTCAGGTATATGGACGTTGTTTTCCAGCTAATTGACTAGGCAGGAGAGTTTTTCAGTGATGACATTTGGTTTCGTATTGTCCATTTTGTAGCTAACAATGGCGACCTTCAGGTTTGAACTTGATAAAGTTGCTATATTCATTATTATTGTGGCCCATTCAATGAAACAGTTTTGAGTAATAACTAGATATGATGGTGCGGCCCATCAGAAACTCTGTAGCATCAAAACCTGTGTAATATGCACAATATGATGCGACGTCAGAAGCCTGTGCATCTACATCAAGAAAAATGTCCACTCAAAGCTTCGACTTCATCTAAAGTACTAAAAGCAAGCACCAATAGCATACCCTCTAAGGTGAATCTATCGTGATGTTAACTTTTTTTTTTTTTTTTTTTTTTTTTTTTTTTTTTTTTGATAATCAACGAGTAAGCCACACATGAAACACCAATATTTCAAAATTAACAGTCTTTTATTTCTTTTGATAATCAACCAGGCGCAAACTTTGAATGCAAATGGATATGCATCTGTTGGCCACAACGGAGACATAGTAGAATAGTTGAGTAAAGAGAATCATGAACTTAAGCAGAGGTTTGTTAATTGACTCTATCTAAATCATTAACTCTTGAGTTTTGCCATTTATCCTAAGGTTGGTCTAATTGTTTTTCAGAGTTGGAAGTACCAAAAGTCAGATGATTAATTGTCTGTATGAGGTTTATTTAATAATAGTGTCTTCGTTTTCCTTGTAGGATGCCAAGAACACCGTTGAAGAGTTACGTAAGCAGATAAAAGAGCTCGAGAACAGCAAAGTGAGAACTTTAATGTTAATAGGATGCTTAGTTTTTATTTAGTATTTCATTTATAGTATATCAGGATGTCAGGCATTATTTTCTACCTAAAACACACTTTTGTTTAAAAATATTTTTATGCCATACAAATTAAACCGATTTTTTTTTGTTTCGGTTTGTTTCACTATGACCATTAACAAAAGTCAAGGGCAAACATTTTTGTAGGTTGGTTTGTTTCTATAAATGCCAGTTTCTTATACAGACAACTATATATGGTTCTTCCAAGAGTCAAGAGAAAGAAAGGTTTGAAGATTATGTGTTTGCGACAAAGACGGCAACTACATAAGCTCCACAACAAACGTCACTTGCAAATAAATTTTATTTCGTATTTGAATAATTAACAGCTTCATTATCTATTTAGATATATTATCATGAAGCTAGCCCGCCCATCCGGGCGGGCTATGAAGCTAGTATATATTAGATTTCAAAGCCCGCCCAATAGGCGGGCATGACTTATAATTTTTGTTAACATATTTTTCTTTATTGTAAGAAGGTTGTTATCACTAGTTAGATAAACCTTCTACCCAATCCTTTTGAAAAAAAAATTACCTGTAATGTTGGTATTAAGAATTTCATCACAGTTTAGAGCATAAATGAGTCAAAAACTATTGAAATAAATTAGATAAAGGAAGTAAATGTCGAGTTTTTCATACTAACTCAAAGTCTATCTTAATGACTAACACCTCCAAAACCGTAACATTCAAAGTCTATCTTACAGTCATAATTTATAACTGAAGCATCATTGGATTTAAGAAGATTTGAAAAGTTATAGAAAGTGCCAGGGCCAAATTTAATTTACAAAAATCTGTTTGTGAGCCTACCCGTGCTAAACCATGAGTTGTTTCGGTTTGGACCCGTTTTGACCCATACTTAATTCAACCCTAATCACCCATCTTGCCTATTGTAATAATACAAACTCAAATGGTTCATTAGAGATATTGCATCACATGGTTTGATTATTAGCCATTTTAGTTTGATATAAAAAAATTCTAAAAAATAAAAACAGCAATTTCATTAGCTTGTGAAACTTTTCTCAAAAGGAAAAAAAACCAACAAAATCCCTAGCTAGGGCTGCTAGTAGCTCAAAGTTGGTGGTTTTGTCCCAAATAGTGGTTTTCCTCAGTTTAAGCTTAGCATTTTAATTCATTTTTAGTTGTTATTAAAAGTTTTAAAAAATAAAAATAACAATTTCAATAGCTTGTTTAACTTTCCTCAAAAGGAAAAAAATAAAATAAAAAATGTTTTGATTAGGCTGCTGTAGGTCTAAAGTTGCTCAGTCTTCACCATTTGCTTCAAATGGGTCAGAACAATTAGTCTTAACCCAGTACTTTTAGCACAGATTTTAAGCCATTTTAGTTTGATATAAAAAAATTCTAAAAAATAAAAATATCAATTTCATTAGCTTGTGAAGCTTTTCTCAAAAAGAAAAAAATCAAAAAAAATCCCTAGCTAGGGCTGCTAGTAGCTCAAAGTTGGTGATTTTGCCCGAAATAGTGGTTTTCCCTAGTTTATGCCTAGCATTTTAATTCATTTTTATTTGTTATAAAAAAATTTAAAGAATAAAAATAACAATTTCAATAGCTTGTTTAACATTGCTCAAAAGGAAAAAAAATCAAAAAATGTTTTGATTAGGCTGATGTATGTCTAAAGTTGCTCAGTCTTGACCATTTGCTTCAAATGGGTACATTTAGCACAGATTTTTAGCCATTTTAGTTTGATATAATAAAATTTAAAAAATAAAAATAGCAATTTCATTAGCTTGTGAAGCTTTTCTCAAAAAAAAAATAAAATAAAATAAAAAAAAAAAAAAAAAAAAAAAAAATCCCTAGCTAAGGCTGCTAGTAGCTCAAAGTTGGTGGTTTTGTCCCAAATAGTGGTTTTCCTCAGTTTAAGCCTAGCATTTTAATTCATTTTTAGTTGTTATAAAAAATTTTAAAAAATAAAAATAACAATTTCAATAGCTTTTTTAATTTCCCTCAAAAGAAAAAAAAAAAAAAAAAAAATGTGTTGATTAGGCTACTGTAGGTCTAAAGTTGCTAAGTCTTGACCATTTGCTTCAAATGGGTCAGAACAATTAATCTTAACCCATTACAGATTTTATCCATTTAAGTTTGATATAAAAAAATTTAAAAAATAAAAATAGCAATTTGATTAGCTAGTGAAGCTTTTCTCAAAAGGAAAAAAATCAAAAAAATCCCAAGCTAGGGCTGCTAGTTATTGCAAGAGATTCTCGAATTTAAATTCTTTAATATCAAATCACCCATTTCAAAAGCACATGCAAACACACCCACTATGAACGCATATCGATATTAATGATTATAATGTGAAGTGACCGAAAGAATGAGAAGCCTCTTACCAGCGTCCAAATTTTCTGTTTAGACATCCAATACCATCAGCAACAATCCTAATAGCTTTCAAGCAAACTAAGTGTTTCAATTCTTCATACCTGATGACAGACAACAATTAAGGATACATAGAACAGAACCCTTCATACAACATATATTAATATATATATTGCTCTATAACCATCTAACTAATAACTACAGTAAACTTATATCATATCATTCCTCAACAATATAATACAGTATATATGAAAAAAAAATGTATCTCCATGGTAAGAAAGCATCGAACTTGGTAATATTTGTAACCTTTAAGCCATAACATTTAAATCTAAAACAGTTTAACTTTACCATTCGATGCCAACATGGGTTCCTGATCTTTTCCCTGGTGCGTCACTTTCAAACAACGACATATCGATGACACTGTTCTCACTTAATGGTGCCACAACTGGTGGAAACACATACCAAAATTGTATTATGTTTCCAATTCAATTTTAACTACAACGAAAATATGTGGATTATATTACTTTCTGATTAACTACCTGTAGAAGGAGCTTTAATTGTGCTTGTGTCAATTCCTCTCTTCCTCTTATCTGGATGATTTCATGATCATAGGTCATAAACACGTATGAACTATGTAACGCAATATTCTAAAAAACAATCCTAATCCATTATTCATAATAAAGATTCACTAACTAAAACACATAAACATAGAAGACATCATGTAATTGATAGCAATTCAATTTTACTGATATAAACAAACATCAACATAAACAAAAACAACCAATTTAATTTGAAAACCAAACAAACACATCATGCAACAAAAAAACATAAGCCTGTATGAATTATGTAACACAATATTCTTAAAAACTATCATAATCCTTTATACATAATAAAGATTCACCAACCAAAAAACATAAACATAAAACACATCATGCAATACAATTTTTCAGATATAAACAAACATCAACATAAACAAAAACAACCAATTAAATTAAAAATAACAAAAACACATCATGCAACATGCAAGCATAGTATGATAATTAGTTTTTACTACCTGTAGCTTGTGTATCAATTGTAGTGTCATTCTTTTATGTATTCTTGTTAAACTAAGTATTATTTGTTCCTATAAAATCATCAACATAAACAAACTATTCAGCGACAACATCAACATGTTATACACTCAAAAAGTAAACAACCTACTATTCAGAAAGAGCTGCAATTGATAGTATTATCCTATTGACTACATTGGTGTATCATACGATAATATCATAACGTTACAAATCATAGGAGTTTAGACAGCATACATCTCTTCTAATAATTGTGAATTAAAAATCTATTGCCAACTGATTTACGGCTGTTCTCTATCGTTAGCAAGGTGATTCACATCAGCTGAATTACTATTTAAGTAACAACTAACAATTTCAAACGCATACCTTAGTGATTTCGAGTCTTCAAAAAGATTGTCCGCGAACATCAATGTTTTCTGCAGCACTGTTTTCTAACGACCATAACTTTTTCGTGAACCGTTGGATCGGGCTACAATTTTTACTGGAGCTTCTCTATATACCCATCTAACTTTTTACCGGAGGGATCATCGATTTGAGATTTTATGTGAAAGTTATTCAGTGTCGAATATGGCTGCAGAAGAAGGTTTTCAAATTCGAATCTGCAGCACTGTTTTCTAACGACCATAACTCTTTCGTGAACCGTTGGATCGGGCTACAATTTTTACTGGAGCTTATCTATATACCCATCTAACTTTTCACCGGAGGGATTGTCGATTTGAGATTTTATGTGAAAGTTATTCAGTGTCGAATATGGCTGCAGAAGAAGGTTTTCAAATTCGAATATGCAGAACTGTTTTCTAACGACCATAACTTTTTCGTGAAACGTTGGATCGGGCTACAATTTTTACTGGAGCTTCTCTATATACCCATCTAACTTTTCACTGGAGAGATCGTCGATTTGAGATTCTATGTGAAAGCTATTCATTGTCGAATATGGTTGCAGAAGAAGGTTTTCAAATTCGAATCTGCAGCACTGTTTTCTAACGACCATAACTTTTTCCTGAACCGTTGGATCGGGCTACAATTTTTACTGGAGCTTCTCTATATACCCATCTAACTTTTCACTGGAGGGATCGTTGATTTGCGATTTTATGTAAAAGTTATTCAGTGTTGAATATGGCTTTAGAAGAAGGTTTTCAAATTCGAATTTTTAGGGTTTAAAGGTATTATTCTCTGATTTCTTTCTTCGTATGGATTACATCATTATGGAAGACGTTTATACATTGCTTGGTTAATAAGTTTTAAAAAAGATAATTACTTAATATAATTTTTGTAGATAAATTGTATTTAGTATAGGATTCCAATATAATTATAGGCATTTATAGATTATAATATGCAACATAATTGTCAAAATAACTTGTTGCCTAAGTGGTAAACACACTTGTTATTTATCCAAATAACCAATGTTCAATTCTTGCAAGGCTTCTATTTATAAATAATTTTCAAAAATATTTAATAAAAATCCGAAATTTACAAAAATAATTATTAAAAATCCGAAATTTACAATTAGTGCTTAGGTGGATAAAAATATTGCTTAGTTGGACAACAAATGATTATATGGCATTAAATTGAATTACATGGCATTGAGGTGGCATTTGTGGAAAATGCCTCATGTTATATATAATATAGATATATAGATTTGCGTTCATATAATGACCACTTTAAAATAAAAACTGTAAGAACCAATAGATTTGTGCCACTTGTAAATTAACTAATTTAATTAAAACAAAATCACTAATAAACACATAAGGCTAAAATGGACTTTTTACTCATCTACATTTCCAAAATCGACATAAAACTAAAACCTAATTCTCTCTCCAAATATCACGCCTCTCTTCTTTATCATATAAAAATTACTTCTTCATCCATTTTACAAATCTGCCTCACCATTTTAAGCATCAAATCCCATCCACAAAAGCTGTCGCAAGGCGCCACCACCTATTTCCTAATAAAACTCCAATTTATAAATATCAATATCCATGGCAGTATGGAGGACTTGTCGTGATACAACCAATAATTCCAATGAATTCCACTCGTCTTGAGCCTAATGAAGACGTATCCCTAGATCTATCATAACCCACGATATATCGTAGCAAACAACCATACGGGAAAAGGTCTCCTGTAAGGATTGTTATTTCTTTGGCTTACTTTGTTTTTCAAGATCAATGATGGGTATTTTGTGATCTATAAAGATCATTTCTTTCGAAAGAGTTGAGATCCATATATAACTCATATTTTTCATAGAACCAATGGACCAATCATAGCCATCCATTTTCTATCTAAATCATTTTCCACATTTTTTTTAAAACAACATATCTTGCAAACGGTAAATCTTCAAGCTACAAAAAATACACCATCATGACGAGAATTAATTATCTTTCTATAGATATGCATTGTTATATACTTTCGACGAAGTTTTTTTTTTTAAATTTCACCCAGAAAAATCACATGTGATTTGTAAAAATCACATGTAAATTTTAAAAATCACATGTGATTCGTAAAAATCAAATCACGAATAATTTTAACAAATCACATGTGATTTTTACAAATCATATGTGATTCTTCTTGACGAAATTTAAAAAAAAAATTCGTCGAAAGTATATAACAATGCATATCTATAGAAAGATAATTTAATTCTCGTCGAGATGGTATGATTTTTTTGGCGTAACGATTAACGGTTTGTGAGATATTTAATTTTTTAAAAAATGATGAATATATTTTAATAAAAGAAATGAGTGGCTATGATTGGTTGATTGGTTTTATGACAAATATGAGTTGTATATTGAACTTTTCTCATGAAACAATAAGAATTTAATATTATTAAATATTTTTACTTAAATGAAAAGGGTATAATAGTAAAAACTTATATTTACTTTCTTTTTGAATTTTTATTGATTAAAAACGTTTTTTAAAAACCTTAATTTTCAGATTTTTTTTTTTTTTTTTTTTTTTTTTTTAAGTTTTTGATTTTTACAGCACACATGTTTCAAAAAAATCTCAAGTGCGTATATGTTTTTTTTTTCAACAGACGTGTTTTTTTAGAAAAATCAAATGCATAGGTGGTTTTTTTTAAATATAGTAAATTTACATGTCTTTCTTGCATTTAGACGTCAAAACTTATTTGCTTAAAATGATAATTGCATATATGTTTCAAGTGTACAATATTTGATTATCGAAATTTATGACCAAAAACTTAAAAATACACATGAAACATCTAACAATTTATAGCAAATCAAGAACAATATAGTATGCACAAAAGTTTATTTTAAATAAAATACAATTCATGTACAAGTATCTCGTTAAATATAAATGTGCACGCCGTTTAAAAACATGTGTGCACTCTTCACTTTCTCGTCCAATTTATTTGAACATATGTGCACGCATTCCAAGAACATATGTGCATGTTGCGCTTTCTCATCAAATACATTAGAATATAGGTGCACGCCTTCGAAAAACATGTATATTTCCGGTGGCCACATAAGCTTCAATCAAAGGCGTATTTCTAGAGCACCAAAAACACAATACCTGTTTCGAAAAAAAAGCTAAAAATTAAATATTTGGTCCAACTATCATTAAACAAAAACAAAAGCTAAAAACATATATGTTCTTGAAATCAACTACACATGCACGCACTATTTACTCAGATACAGATGCCTATATGGGTGTTTGCTTTGTGTGTTCAATCTACTTTTGCTATAAGGAGACAGGGTGAAGGCAGAGGGGTATCAAGAACATACATGCATCGAAAGAATAAAGGCCAATAACATCTTTACAATATTTTCAGATTGTTCCATCATGCAATTAAATTCAAGTCTGAGTCATGCTACTTAATAATTATAAACGGTTCAATTTATAGAATACAACAACACAAATAGGAATCTAATAAACCAATGTAGACATTTAAAAATGCAAAAAAAAAAAAGAAAGTTCATAATCCAAACTTCACAACTCACTAATTATTCACATCAGGAGAAACTAGAACTATCTGGGTCACAACAACAATATCTATACACCCGATATATCTAATATTTTTTAGATGGGAGTACATAACAGCAACAGAAATTAACATGGGTGAAACAACAAAATTACTATACAACAATACTTCAGTTCAAAAACACTTATATAGTAAGCCAAGTTAAAATACCCATATATGCACAATATCAAAAACATATATGCACACAAAACTAATGAACATCATTAACTCAAAATAACACAAATCATTACCTAGTACTCTAGTAGAATGGTGTAGGACGCCTTGAAATGAATCTCTGAAATAACCGTCTTCGTCAACAAAATATGCTAGGGCAAGTTAAAAAAACCCATATATGCACAATATGAAAAACATATATGCACACATAACTCATGAACATAATAAACACAAAATAACACAAACCATTACCTAAATGACTGCTAATAACTTATAATTTACTGATACCTATTGACCTCATTACATTAATGACCAGATTGAGGCTCAGATTACCATAAAAGACAGCAACAATGCTTTACCAGGTTTGTGAAAAGTGTCGTCATATCTTTATATCTTTATATGACATGGGTTCCTATTAGACACAGGGTAACCCGAAACAACTAAAATGGGCATCTAGTAGAATACTATTGGGCATCAACATTCGGAAAAATGCATAATCACAAAGCACATTATTCACCAACCACTTGAATCATCTATTTAATGTCTAACACACAAATAATAAGTATAAACTGAATCATAGTTCTCTTACCCTACCACTTTCCAAATCCATAATTAAACATTTTCCGTACAATATTTAGACAAGTATAGACATCAACAAAACACGATACTTGACTTGTTGCAAACAACTGAAGAGACTACGTTTCCGAAAAGATTTAAAGCAACTGAACTCCAATATTAAACTTAGAAAAACATATATGCACACACAATTAAATCTAACACTAACAGTTGTGATGATAAGTCACGTACAACATAAAATTCCAATTATTAACTTTCTTCTACATCCCCCCACAACTGCAATTTCTCTCTAGCAAAATGCAAATAATAATTTTTTTCTAACAATTTTCCAAACACTAATTGGTAACACTTATTATCTGCCACCTTAATTATAATCACATCCCCCACAACAATTGATCAGTAAACATCCTAATAACAACAATTACAATTAAACTAATAGGAATAAAAAAGACAGCCACGTTCACACTTTTCTTCAAACAATAATAATCATCTAATAACTTTTAAAACACAAATCATATCCTTGTTTAATGTAGTTATAGATCCAAAATCCACAAACATAAAAAAAATATTAAAAAAAAAACACTGACTAACTAACAGATCTCGGATTGAGATGAGATCCAAAGAGATTGGTGGCATTTTTTTCTTTTTCTCATACTCGATAATGTTTGCACGATCCAAAAAGATTGATGATGTTTTTTTTATTGCCGAACCACTGATCTAGGGTGGGGTGTGATCTGCAATTCTGTGGTGGTGAGAACTTTTTGAATGTGAGAGAAATAAAAACTAAAATTTATCAATCAATATCACGAGATTTGTGGAGAGGGGCAGTTTTAATAAAATGAATTGCCTACATTACCGTTCAGCCAATTTTAATGTTATCGTGTAATTTGAATTATTTACTAAGATGCCATTGTGCATTAATAACCATTGATCAAATGATCCAAGGGTCAATAATGGTTAATAGGAGTTCTGTAAAGTTCTGTACAAAATAATGGTTTTACATTGAACGGTACACGAATTATAATAATGAATGTACCAGGCAAGTTTTCCTTAAGAACCTTCCATTCTTTTTCTATCTTTTTAACGCTTATATATTCCTGAACAAAACATGTCAATTAATATATTGTATTCTTAACAATAACGATAATCATAATAGTTACTAACGTTGTTATTATATCAAATGAATAAACACACGAACTTGCCTGCCTCATATGAGCTCCAATAAGATATATGATCTGAATAGTCTTCCACTACATCAAACTTCTTGAAGTCTTGATACCTTTTCAGAAGTACATCTTTGTCATCAAGATAAGCAAGGCTTGCCATGGGACAATCCTTTAGGTCTACTGAGAAATCTTTCATTTCTTTATCATATATACCGTTTCTTGAGAAATTCTCACACATCTTCTTGATTTCTAATTTATACCATTCTTCTGGTATAGCCTGGAACTTCTTCTTTTGTTGCAGAAAGAAAGACAACAAACAACAAATCTTAAGAAACAACCAAAGAACATATAAATGTTGCTTTGATGATCCGAGTTAACTTCCACATCAGCAACAAAGATGTACCACGTCTATCTGATATTCAATCTCAATACGATTTTGTTACAATAACACTATGGTGTAACTAATTCAAAATAGTTACCAAAATTCCCTCAAAAGCATGTTAAATTTTAACATCCAAAGCAAATTTGACTTCATTATTCACAAACATTATACCTGAAATCTTAAGCCATAGGCACATTATCAAAATTTCCACAAACAATTTAATCGTCCCGAATTCAAACTATACGTACTCATTCATCACCAGTAGATCAAATTACGTACCCTTATTTGATATACGAGTATTAATCAAAATTTCCACAAAACTTAAAAAATAAACGTCTATTTATCAGAAACTATCATGATTAACACAAAGTTTAAAGCCTAATGCCAAAGTTAAAACAAATCTTCGATCACAAACGAGCAGAATATATAGTCAGTTTCAACAACACGATAGTCTTACTCTGTCATCGATGTTGTAGCAAGAATTTGAGTTAGTTGATTCTTCCTCTGCATTGATGTTGAAGCAAGAGTTTGAGTTCACTGATTCTTCCTTTGAACTTCCTTTCATATTCCGACATTTTTTCTCCAAGTAGGTAGCATAAATACAAAGGTATTAGAAATTATCATATGATAAATGGCATGAACACAATATTATCGTCTTAACTCTTAAGTTTTAATTGTTTACAGAAACAAATTTATTCATATGTAACGTATAAAGGTAACCTGGTACAAAATATCATCTTTCAGATTATGTAACGTTAATGTCCTCGAAATACTTCCGCGGATAAATAAATATGGAGACACATACACATAAACAATGTATATATTGGTCAGCATTAATTCATTAGCTCACAAAGATATACAAATCTAGATGAAACACATAATTGCCACCAAATCCCGCAAAGACCAAATATTTCATTAGCTCACAAATCAGTCGAGCTTGATTGAAGAAACCACATGATCACAAAAGAGACATACTCCTACTCCACTATGAATTGACCATAAAACCAAAACCAGCAAACCAACTTAATCTAAATTGATGATATAATGTTTGTTTGTTCACTGTAACACCTTTTGTTTCACCTTGTCCTTAAACAGAGCCGTATACGAGGGTGTACGAGACGTGCAATCGCATAGGGCCTCAAAATTTTAAAAGGCCTCAAAATGAAAACCTCATTGTATATCCGGGCCTTAAAATTTACTTCCCATAAAACATGTGGATATATGATTTTATGTTCTAGATGTTTGTTAAAATTGAAGCTAAATTACAGTTATATTCATGACTTCCGAAATCTCAGCTACGGCATTGTCCCCAACAACAATCGGACACAACCTTTCCCAACAAATGGGAAATTTACACAATGTCAAACTTTTAATAACCTTTTTTTTCGAACAGCGAAACTTTATTAAAGACACAAAACAGTTAGCAAGAAGCTAGATAAACAAACAACAAGAAGAAATAACCAAAAACAAACCACCATAGAAAAGTAACAACACCCGAGACATGAAACCAAAAAGTCATGAAAGAAGGGACCTACATCAAGGGTTTAACACCTAATCATTCCAGTTAGCTATATTTTGGGGACTTCTGCTGTGAATCCAAATGTGAAATATAGCTTTGATCTTCGTTACCACTACGTTAGTGCTCAAATCTTTGTTTTCAAATATCTTTCGTTACGAGGTTTCCATATCACCCATGAAGAAATACGAATAATAGCGTCAAAAGTTTTTGTGAACACCAAGGCTAGACCAACCGAACCGATAACTCCAAAAATTCATGGGATTTGGCCAAAGAAACGTGGATATTACACCATCTACTTATAGAGTCCCAAATTGGTTTCACCATCATGCAATCAATAAAAATGTGGTCTGACGATTCACAAGTCACTAGGTAAGACAATAATTATTTTTTTTGTTATTGATATGTTAAGCAAGTATGCACACTTTATGCCCCTTGCTCACCCTTTCACTGCCACTGATGTTGCACAAGTATTCTTGGACAACATTTACAAGCTCCATGGGTTGCGAAACACTAATATCTCAGATAGGGACAAGGTTTTTCTGAGTACTTTCTGGAAGGAGCTGTTTAAATTGCTACAAGTAAAGCTGCATATGTCTACATCATACCACCCTCAGACTGATGGTCAAAATGAGGTGGTCAATGATGGAAACGAGTTCCACTAGGCCAAGTGTTCTTTGCATATTGATTGTATCTTGACATGGCTGTTTTTGGTTTTGTACGTGCAGAAAAATAAAGGGGTGTTTGGGTATTTGCTTACTGTGTAGAAACAACAACAACAAGTATGTATAAACGATGTATATTGATTCAAGTATGGATGATGCAAAGTTTACACTGCCTCTTTGAATCTCGTCACCACCACTCTCGGTGTAGTTCCGCGTAGGAGCCACTGCTATACCACACTTGATCCCTTTGTGCGTTATTCACCGAACTGCTAAGGTGAGTTTATAGCCCCACTTTTACTCTTATTTACTTGCTTTATAAAACTATGGGGTGAGAAACATGCAAAACTCTTTACGGACCTGAAACTGAAAACACTATTACGTGAAACAACCTTGAATCCCACTATGCTACAGTTAGTTTCCTTTGGGGAGGCGCGATTGTTATGAATAGATCTATTGGGGATGACACCCCCGTTCGAGTTTGACCGGATAGGCAAACGTCGGGCGTATATCATATCGTATTGATTGAGTGTACTGGAAATACACTTGTTGGGCTTTTATTTATCATGCTTCTAGATGCATGCACACTGTCGTAGTTTCGGTCGCATGAACTTGGTACTAGCGTAATAGCCTTTTTGCATATAGTGTCATTCACGGAGATGCTATATGTGCAACTGTGGTCCAACTTGAAAACTTGATTACTAAACCTATGAACTCACCAACCTTTGTGTTGACATTTTAGCATGTTTTTCTCAGGTTTACTTATTGGCATGGGCAATGGCAAAGGCATTCGTTGAAGACTGGCATCCGAAGTGTTTACAAACATTCTAATACAAATTTAATGGGACAACATATATTTTTATGGGCTTTACTTCCGCACTTTGAAACAATAATGTAAAACTATTTCTTAAATTAATATATCTTTTGAAAATGGAATAGAATTTCCATTCTTTATTACCTTGTGTTGTGTATATTGATTTAGTAGCACCCCATGACCCGAACGCTTCCGCTGTGAAATTTTGGGGGTGTTACAACTTTAGTAACTTAGGCGGACTTTTTCTCAAACTTTAATGACTTCTTTGTATATTAAACCAAATATAAACCACTGCCACGCCAGATTTAATCGGTTATCAAAGGTTAGGAATAAGAAAAGTAACAAATTTAACCGGTTGCAATAACTTGAGTAACTTAGATGACAATTTTGAAACTTTATTAACTTAAGACAATTTTTTCACAAATTTTAGTAACTTCTTTGTATGTTAACCCATTACTCCGACTACAAACATAATTCTTTCCTTGTTAAAAAACATTTACATGTCACGAAAAAAAATTCTAAAAAAATTAAAAAAAAAAAGTTTTTCGACAAAAAAATTACAAAAAAAAAAAAAAAAAAAAAAAAAAACGATTTTGAAAAAAAAAAAATTGGAAAAAAAGGTTTACGGAAAAAATTAGGGAAGGTGGATGCAATTTTCTCCAAACGACAGGGACCATTTATGTAATATAGCATAGGGATGGTGGATGCAATTTTCGCAAACCCACAAGGATCATTTATGTCATTTGTAAAGGTAAAGTGTTCATACTACTCACATAAATACAAAAATGTCAACATTAGTGTTAACAAGACTATTTTTTTAGTTTGTGAAGATGCTTTTTTGACAAATATAATGTTTTTTTATGGTATTATCTCTAAACAATTCACTGAATAAAACCTTAATTATCAACCCCGTGACCTCACACTACCAACACATGACATTTACACAAATCATGATATTTAAATGAATTTTGCTAACAACACTTACAAACATATTTAGCACAACATCATAATTATAATCAATACAAAATGGAAAATTAAAAATGTAAGTCTATATCTATTACATAATCACCTGCAATGTTTTTTCTATGTTCATTTTTTGAAGTCTAGCACAACACTACTTATGCTCGCCATCACGGCCTGGGTGAAATACTATGAGTAAACCTGAGAACCTGTTTTTTCAAATTTGCTCAACCGTGAAATACAAATATGAAACCATATTTTACAAGTACTAAACTTCATGGGCCGTGCTTTGCACGGCATAAAAAAGCACCTAGTCAATAAAACAAAAGCAACGTGTGGTCACACTTTCATGCTATTAATAAGGACATGGATGAGACGGTTTCAAGCATGACTGTTTACCAACAGTGACGGAACCAGGGGGCCGGGGTTCCCGCGGGTTCCCGGGAACCCCATGGATTTTTTCGATGTATTGTTAGTTTTTGGAAAAAAACATCGTTTTTTCCTAAATACAACTTAAATGCAACCGGTCCATCTATTTAACTCTATTATATCACGGCTAAAAAAAATTGTACACCATGTCATATTTAGTCCTGGTTCCGTCCGTGTTTATCAAGTCAAGCTCCGCATCCCTTATTAGTCACCCCACGTTTTTGCTACTACCACTTGTATCCACTGTTATATAGACATTGGCTTCAAGCTAGTTTAATGCTCCTCAAGGCTTTAAACTCTACCAATAGTCTTTGTTTCTTGATTCATTTTAACTACATGTCCAAATATAGTTTGTTTCATTATTTTATTTAGACACGAGTATAAAACTTGCCAAAGTCACGTACATTAGATCTCCAACAGTGAGAAACTGGCAAATCGTAAGTTCAGTACATTCAATAATAATGTTACTCCCATATATTACCTTCTTCTCTCTAATGCTATCATCTTGCAGTTCATTAGACACCATAACTGTTTTTCAAAACATCACAGATGGTGAAACCATTGTTTCAGGAAACGAAAGATTTGAGTTGGGCTTCTTTAGCCCAGGAAGTTCGAAGAATCGATACCTGGGGATATGGTATAAGAACACATCACCTCATACAGTTTTATGGGTTGCTAACCGTGAAACTCCACTTATCGATACCTCAGGAGTGGTTTTACTGGACAGCAATGGAAACTTGTCCCTTGTCAATGGCAGTGGTTCCATCACTTGGTCATCCAACTCCTCGGCATCTGGCACAAATGTGAACCCCATTGCAAAACTCTTAGATACGGGAAATTTTGTTATCACGAGTGAAAATCTTCTCAACAAGGAAAATTACATTTGGCAAAGCTTTGATCACCCTCGAGATAACTAATTTATTAGGACACGCTAGTTTTTTAGTCCTTTTAAGATCAAATTAATAATACACTTAATAAATTGGTTCTATTAAAGAATACTTTTAGGACCCTAATTTGCTAAAGTCTTATATAATAGGTCTTAATAGGACACTTCACTTGTATGTCGTATTACATCCAGTATTATAGGACGTTTGTTCGTTGGGGTCCTTTTAGAATAAAACTTAATAGGACACTCGATACATTGGTCCTATTACATTCAGTTTTATAGGACTTTTATCCATAAAGGTCCTATTTTGAGAAAAACTAAAAAGACACCTGATAGTCTGATACACATGTCCTATTAAATTAAGTTTTATAAGACACTTTGTACACATGTGGTCCTATTACCCGTTACATTGTCAAGCTTTCAAATGTTACACAAGACAAAGACCGATAATCAAATACTCGGTGTAACGTGTGCAGGACATTCCCACATGTTATTTTTCGATACAAAAGTATGTCTCGCTTTCTTGTTACACAAAAAACTTAATTTATGAGACTTGGATACACTTAAGCCAAAATGTGGACAACATAACAAATTTTGACCTATCAACATGTAGGGGTTTCAATATATATTAGCTTGAATCACGCAAGCTTACTCTGAAAAAGCTTATTCGGCTCAGGTTATGTGGGTTAACCCGTTTGACCTAAACTCTTGTTTGGGGCCGGGTTTCGGTGATAGTTTTAACCTTACTTGATTTTCAGGAATAACCCAAGAAGGGGGATTTTAATTTATTTTCTCCATACTTTGCTCTAGTTTTGTATTACCGACTTTGTTTTATTTTAATGCTACAATAGGGCTTATTTGGTTAACCAAAGCCCGATTAACCCGTTCCTAAATAACTTGAACACTTATAAGGGTCGTGTACGGGTAATGGTTTTCAAATCACATTACACCACCTACTATCTCACATTATTCTTGTAAACTTTTTAAACGATACTTGAAATTACAACCTCTTGATTAATGTGCAATTCACATATTATTGAGCTAAAGGTAATTAATATATATCTTTTAGGTATGTAAGTTGGTTAACCCAATGATAGCACGTGTTTTTGTGTAGGTTCTTTAAGAATTTTCCGTTCTTGCACATAATATTGAGTTGTGATTTAGCTGTTTGATAAGGCTTACGTACCTTGTTCGTAACCGTGTATGCATAAACATGCACATATTGATCATCAATCTATATGCCATATACATACAACATCCTCATACACACACATATGGGTAGATGGAAAGAGATCCTTGTTCAAGCTACTTAAGAAATGTCGAGTTTTTTTTAGCTCTAATGTACGCGACCTAACAGCTATTTCTGTAGTCGTTTTTGGAATTTGTTTATGACTGTCCTAAATGTTAACCCAACATGATTCAAACTAAAATTCTTGTGAGGCAATCATGGCGGTGTTATTATTCGGCCTTTTGGAAGATAAACTAAACACACATATATTGCTTACAAAAATAAATCTCTTTAATCAATTGATACCGGTAGATATCAAGAGCAGTGTTTTGAAAATCAAATAATATCGGTTCCACTGTTTGAATAAAAAACCATTGGTCGGAGTTGGTTGATTTTAATGGAAAAAAACCAACCGATTGAAAAACCAGTTTGATTTATGGTTTGATTTAAAACCATAATAAAAAACAATGTATTGGATAATGTTAATTATAAGGTTGTCAAATTTTAAGAGAAAACCTTCTACACACATATACACCTATTTAATTATTTTTTCTACATATCTAAACTACATATAAGACATGGATAATTTCTTGAAACTTAAAACTGAAAGAGCAGAGTTATTTTACATACCAAACTTATCTTACATACAAAGGGACTCATCTCCACCATCCATCTAAAATAAAATCAATGGCTGAGATTAAAAGCATTTTATTGTTTCACCTATTTTTTATAATTTAAATATCTCTTAAACCGTTAATCGTTAAGCAAAAATAATTACACCATCACGACAAGCATTTAATTATCTTTCTATAGACGGGCACTTTGATATACTTTCGAAAAAAGAAAAAAAATCGTTTTTTTTCACGTTTTTTCGTCTTTTTTTTTTTTTTTTTTTTCGTTTTTCTTCGAAACTGAAATTTGCATGAAATATCATATATGATTTAACATTAATTTGAAATCACATGTGATATTAGTGTTAAATCACATATGATATGTAATATCATATGTGATCATATGTGATACTAGTGTTAAATCATATATGATAAATCACATATGATATACATATCATATGTGATTTAACACTAATATCACATGTGGTATTCAAATTAGTGTTAAATCATATACTCCCTCCGTCTCAAATTTATTGTCATGAGAGAGAAAACACAAAGTTTAATAAAAGTGGGACCATATTAATTTTCAACCAATTAAATGGAATATTCTCTCACTATATTCTCTAGTTTTTACTTAAAAATGTAAGTGGACAATTAATTTGAGACAACCCAAAAAGGAAATATGGACTATAAATATGAGACGGAGGGAGTATGATATTTTAATGCAAATTTCAGTAACGTAAAAAAACGAAAAAACTTGAAAAAAAAAAAAAAACGTGAAAAATACGAAAAATTTTTTTTTGTCGAAAGTATATCAAAGTGCCTATCTATAGAAAGATAATTAAATGCTCGTCGCAATGATATTTTTTTTTCGCTTAAAAATTAACGGTTTGAAAGTTATTAATATTTTAAAAAAGATGATGAAAGTGAGTTTTTTAAATTGTTGGGATTAATCTTATCAATTAGTTCAAATAAAAATGGATGGTGGAGATTGATCCCTTGATATGTAAATAATCTTTTGTCCTCAAATGATTTTAAATCAAACTTAAAAGTGAATAATGTTTTATACTAAATATACCCTTGATTAAAAAAGTAATCAACATCTATCACTAAATCAATAGTTTTAATACTGTTCAACGCTCAAACTTTTATCATTTTTCGTACAATTTTTTTTTTCACCCAATAACTACAAATTAAACCCGTAAGTGTTACATCAAGCGTCACACTAGAACCACAAGTTCACAAGTATAATTATTTGCAGCTATATACCGTCGTTTTGTGCAGGCATTCGTCTAGTATACTTTAATTTTTTAAGGCTAATTAAATTGTTTATACGTTCTAGATTTTAATCTAACTTTTAATTCTCTATTAATAAAATACCAATTATCCTTTGTGATAGTTTTAAATTTTTTAATCTTTCCCACCTTCCTAAAGTTTTGTTTCCCGCTAGTTCCCTCCCAACTTTTTGGGTCCCTCCAAAAATGAGATCCACAAATCTTTTAATATCATCATCTCCATCAGAAACCGTCCATCACGTCTCCTTTTCTCACATATCCTCTGCCACACTTAATTGTTGCCAACTCAATCTTACTCAACCGTCGAACTTAATTGTTGCCCACTCGATCTCACTCAACCGTCGATACAGGCTTCCTTTTTATGAACCGTAAGTTTCTAACTGTACACAAATCCTGATCGGAGAAAGGGTTAATATTTTAAATTGTAATAACCTACATCACAAAGTTAATGAATTTTCGTCAAATTACGTATTAGGGGCGGTTATGCGGGTTGTTAATACAAAAAGAAAAGAGCCCCTTCTGAATAAAAATATTAATTTAGTGACTTCTGATGTTGATATCATGTTAACATTTGTTTTGGTATAGTGTTAATGCTTTAATCTCGTGTGATCTTTAAGTTACTAGTGTAATTAATTCTTGTTCTTTATTAAAGCTTTTGTGCGCCTTATATGCTTTTATTTGTAGCCTTTGGTGGAAGATGGTGGAAATGGATCAGCGAGTTGACGTTTATTCTGAGTATTTTGGCACAAAATATGGGACTGTATACATGTTTTGTTTAGTGAGCATGGCTAATGATTGTTTGCCAGCCCACAAATAAAACAAGGTACGAGAAATATATGAGCCATATAGAGATTGATGTTTCCTTTATGACTCCATTTACTCAGGGAACAAAGTTCATACTTGTGATGTCTGGTCATTAGTCACAGTTATAGCATATAGCAATTCAAGTATGTATATTCCCTACTACTTCAGATGCCTGGTCATTTACTCATGGACCGTATATTCCCTTTGCAAGAGGTAAGTATCCAGCCAGCCTAAAAATGGCATAATTTTGACATGATATTTGAAATAAAAAGGTTGAATCATGTAAAGGTATTCTTAAAGTACTACGTATATGTGTAAGTATTTGTTTTTCTTCTTGTTTAGGTGACATTTGTATCTTTGGTGAGGTATATCTATGTGGATTCACATCTTTAGGTGAGCCTATACAACTTGTCGGATATTATTGATGCACCTACAGGAGTAATCCATGGTAATGTCCTATCTTTGGTAATATCTTTCTTTTTCTAAACATGATACTGCTTATGAAATCATCATTTTACTAACACTCTGTACTTATATATTAGTATATGTACACGTATTTTTTTACCATAGGTGGATTTGGATCATACGTCAAGGATATCTTCAAAGACCTTCACTTGGCAAACAATGATAATCTTGTTATTTCATAGGAATTTTGTACAGTGACTTCGCTTATTATTATTCCTCAATTTATGTACAATTGCTAGATCAATTCTTCTCATTGATAATATGTGTTGTATAGATATATTGAAACTTTTGTATAGTAAGCGACCACTTTGAATGATAATGATTTCTTAGTTTATTTATAGCGATTATAGCTTAACATTTGTGAGCAAAATGACATTGATCAATAATACATTAGGTACATGAATTAACAAAACATGGGACAAACTGTCTTTTATAACACTAAATTTGGTTCTAACAAAGCACCTATGTATTAGGACCCTTTTCTTGGTACTAAATAAGAGTTTATCCATTATGTTTTCATCCTATAAAAATTTGTGTTAGGACCCCGTGAAAGTGTCCCAAAACAAGACAAACGGGTAAACATATATTAGAACACTGGATAGCATCCTATAATGTAGTCTATTAGGACGTCATTTTGGTCGCATAAACATTTTTATAAGACCAACAAATTAGTTTTAAAATGTTCAAGTTTATTAGGACGTTGATAAGTGTCCTAAACATCTATTACAACCCCTTCCTACGGGACACTTTTGTTTTGGTCCTATTAGATTAAAGGTCCTATAAACTATTTTTATAGGACACTAACAGGTGTCCTATAAGCCCCCTTTTCTTGTAGTGAGGAATGAAGTTGGGCAAGAATTTTGTAACAGGAAGAGAAATATATCTGACATCTTGGAGGAGCGGAGATGATCCTTCCCCAGGTGAGTATACATTTCGGTTTTTAATGGTGAAGGGTAAATACGTTCAGCTATACATTAGGAAAAGCTCTGTTATTACATCAAGATATGGGCCGTTTACTGGTATGTCATTTGCTGGCCACCCAAAATTTAAGCCTAACCCAACTGTTCGGTACAAAATTGAACTGATTGTGAATCAGAACGAGATGTATTGCATGTATACTTTTGATAGCCCCAGATTCTTGAAAAAAGCGGTAGTAACTCCTGATGGCAAGCTTGAGAATTCTCAGCTGAATTTGCTAAGCCAAGAATGGATGCAGTATAGGAACTTTCCCGAGGATTATTGTGACAACTATGGACTATGTGGCCCATATGGAATATGTTGTATTTCAACAAATCCTAATTGTGTCTGCTTGAAAGGTTTTGAGCTTAAAAACCCACAAGAACTGGATCCATATAATGCGACTAGTGGATGTCAACGGAGTAGAACCTTGGATTGTGGGACTGAAGAGGGATTATTCCTGAAGTTTTCAGACATGAAATTGCGAGACACG
Source organism: Chrysanthemum seticuspe (assembly GCA_019973895.1). Classification (NCBI taxonomy): domain Eukaryota; kingdom Viridiplantae; phylum Streptophyta; class Magnoliopsida; order Asterales; family Asteraceae; genus Chrysanthemum; species Chrysanthemum seticuspe. Next base: position 357,887,869 of record BPTQ01000005.1, on the reverse strand, counting down.
CAAAATGCCGTTTATGATACCAATATGAACCTCCAGGAATGTGAGGTAGCTTGTAAGCGTAATTGCTCTTGCACCGCATATGCAATTCCAAACATCACTGGATTTGGATGTTTGCAATGGTTTGGTGATTTGGTTGATGTTTGAGTGTATCCACAAAACGGGCAAGATCTTTATGTTAGACTGGCAGCCTCTGAATTATCAGGTAAGCCAGTACATAACTAATAATAATGCAGTTTTCTATTCAAATGATGTTTGGTTCCATCCTGTTATTATCTCTTAGATCTCCGTTCCATATGTTGTTTATTGCTGTAAATTTGACAATGTTTTGTTTGCTTTAACTTTGTAATTGTTGGACTTTATAAGTCCAAATGTTTGTATCTCTAAGTTATTCACAGACATTAATATATGTATTATTATGTAGTATATTTGCAGACTTAATATTCAACCAATAAGGTTGATTGTAGGAGATTGATGACCTGTCAAAATGACAGTTATTAGTTGGTTAATGTCGGTTACATAGGAAAGGATGTGACTTTTCATGAAATGTTGCAACTTTTCTTTGTGCCTGTACAAAACCTATATATACTCTTGTATTTACAGTTTTTATAATCAATCAAGTTATAATATTCTTGTTGTTTTTCCCTCCTATATTTCGTATACAAGTCTCTAATAAACACAGCATAGCACTTTCATTTACCCCTCTCAAAACTCAATGCATCATGGTTAATACCAATTCCTTTATGGAAAGCAAATGGTCTCCCATAAGATCTTTGTTCCATCTAAAAATTGGCATCAGAGCCAAAGACCTGGGCGAACAACAGATCACAGATTGAATTTTTCCAAAGACAAATAAAAAGGAACAGTAAGTTTGCAATTGGCAACCATATCAAACAAATATCAAGAGAGTGCAAAGACATGCTAAAGAAGAGATTAGAAGAAATTCGTGTGCACAACAACAGGCTAGCACAAAGGAAGGCAACACTAGAAAAACACAAGAATTATGTTTGTTTCAAGTGTAGACTAAGGGGACACATAGCAAAGAATTGTCCACAAGAGGAAAGTCACACAGAGTCTGCAAACCATGGTATCATCACTCAGAGACCAAAAATCCAAATTGCATACCCTGTATCCATACACCTATCCACAGACTTCATGGTGGAAGGCACTGATGAACAAGATTGGAATCAAATCTGGTATGTAAGCAATAGGATCAACAAACATGTTTGCTCTAACATGTCTCTCTTTTCAAAACTGAAAGAAAAATTTTCAATTGAAAAGATTGAGGATCAAAGAAAACTCATGTTTATACATGGGATTGGAGAAGTACAAATCAGAATAGGATCTGAAGTATTTATCATTCCTGGTGTTCATTACACACCAGAAGTGACCCTCAATATCCTCTCGGCATCACAAATGGAGGCACAAGGGCTGGAACTCACTTTTAGAGGGAATAGGTGCAAGCCTATCCCTATGTTTAAGACCCCTGCGGACTGCTCTTTTAATGCAAGTAAGATGAACCAGAGACACAATGAGTACTTGGAAGGGTATTTAGAATGCTTGATGAAGATAAGGAAGATCACAAAAAGGGACAAACAAAGAGATGGCAGTTGCTTTCACCCACAAGTGCACTATCTGTGAAAGAGATGGACATATTGACTATATGTGTCCACAATATCCAACAACTGCAGAAGACAATGATTATATCTTTGTAAAAGCAAGGGTGTCACACTATGAGGCAGAAGGACATGCTTCAAAGGGCAAAGGAAAATGCCAAGAAGGTCGAGATGATCTAGTGACAAACATGGACATTCAAAGGAACAAAAGGGTTGAGCACTTTGGGGTAACACTTGAAGACCCCACTGATTTTTGCCAAGAAAATCACTTCAGCACTCACTTTGAAGAAGGAACAACAAGTAAAGATATGGAAGGGACCAAAGAAAACAAGGACTGCAAAGATGAATTCTCAGTCATAATCTGAAGCAAGACAGAAGGAACAACATTTGAACTTAGGGGCAAGTGTTGGACTTTATAAGTCCAAATGTTTGTATCTCTAAGTTATTCACAGACATTAATATATGTATTATTATGTAGTATATTTGCAGACTTAAAATTCAACCAATAAGGTTGATTGTAGGAGATTGATGACCTGTCAAAATGACAGTTATTATAGGTTAGTTGGTTAATGTCGGTTACATAGGAAAGGATGTGACTTTTCATGAAACGTTGCAACTTTTCTTTGTGCCTGTACAAAACCTATATATGCTCTTGTATTTACAGTTTTTATAATCAATCAAGTTATAATATTCTTGTTGTTTTTCCCTCCTATATTTCGTATACAAGTCTCTAATAAACACAGCATAGCACTTTCATTCACCCCTTTCAAAACTCACTGCATCATGGTTAATACCAATTCCTTTATGGAAAGCAAATGGTCTCCCATAAGATCTGTTGTTCCATCTAAAAATTTGCATCAAAGCCAAAGACCTGGGCGAATTGCAAACAACAGATCACAGATTGAATTTGTCCAAAGACAAATAAAAAGGAACAGTAAGTCTGCAATTGGCAACCAAATCACACAAATATCAAGAGAGTGCAAAGACATGCTAAAGAAGAGATTAGAAGAAATTCGTGTGCACAAAATGCTAGCACAAAGGAAGGCAACACTAGAAAAACACAAGAATTATGTTTGTTTCAAGTGTAGACTAAGGGGACACATAGCAAAGAATTGTCCACAAGAGGAAAGTCACACAGTCTGCAAACCATGGTATCATCACTCAGAAACCAAAAATCCAAATTGCATACCCTGAATCCATACACCTATCCACAGACTTCATGTTTTATAATAAACTAAGTTGTTGCAAATTTATGCAGATGGAATAAGAAAGTCATTACTTGATTGGCCACAAAGGTTCCATGTGATTAATGGAATTGCTCGAGGTCTTCTTTATCTTCACCAAGATTCCCGGCTTAAAGTTGTGCATAGGGATTTAAAAGCCGGGAACATTTTACTCGATCATCAGATGCGTCCAAAGATATCTGACTTCGGTTTGGCCAGAATGTTTAAAGAACACGAAAGTGAAGCAAATACCAAGAGAGTAGTGGGAACCTTGTAAGAATCCCTAAAGTTTGTATAGTTTAATGCATTTTATATATATAGTGCATATTTATTTCCATGGTCTTTTGTTCTATTCAGAGGATACATTTCTCCAGAGTATGCAGTGAATGGTCTCTTCTCGATAAAGTCGGATATATTCAGCTTTGGGGTTTTAATGTTGGAGATTGTGAGCGGGAAGAAAAATAGAGGTTTTGTTCATGAAAAACACCATGATCATCTTCTTGGACATGTAAGTGTACGTGTTTAATATAATCATCCAATGATTAAAACATATACATATATACAAATATGCAAATTTCAGTATGATATGGCTACTGAAGGTCCATAAACACACATTTGTGATCAAGTACGAGCATATAAATACCTAAAAAGGATATGATATAAGATATACAACCTTTCTGATTTGAACTAATTTGTGTTTTTTATTTGGATTCATTTAGGCATGGAGACTTTGAGAAAGTCTCTCGATTTAATTGATGAATGTTTAGGTAATTCCCATTCTATTTATGAGGTGTTGCGATCAGTACACGTTGGCCTATTGTGTGTGCAACAACGAGCAGAAGATAGACCTTGCACACCATCAGTTGTTGCCATGTTGGGTGGAGATGGTTCTCTACCTTCTCCCAAACAACCTGGCTTCTCTATTCAAGGAAGTGAAATCTACTCCACTTCATGTCTTCATTCACTATCATCGGTTAATGGAGTAATCTTAAGTCAGATAGACGGTAGGTAATAAAAATATTTGGTTTACTCATGTTAAAGGTCATTTTTATAGGTCTATTTATGATATAAAGAATAGAGTGAGGATCAAATGAGAAAAATAATTAAGATGAGAAGAAATTACAATCGCAAATTCAAGATATAAAGAATGGAGTGAGGATCAAATGAGAAAAATTATTAAGATGAGAAAAAATTACAACCGCAAATTCAAGATGCATCTACAAAAATAGATGCATTTTCCTATTATTTCTCATTTCTTTTTTAAAATATATGGCTATATTTTTTCTCATTTTTCTCATTTTAATAAATTTTCTCACTGAATCCAATGTACATCGTATCAACAAAAAATGTGTGTTTGTATGTATCTATGTAACTTTTTTCAATTATAGCATTTAATGTACGTGCTACATGTTGTTCTTATCAAGCACCGTATATCATAATCTCACTTGAATATTAAATTAAGGTTTTTTTATTAACTTATTTTAACAAATCAAACAGTTCCGACCAACGACTAACAAGGCGTTGCGAATATCAAACCTTTTAGAAGCGAGACGACGGTCTGCTGAAGTTAGTAGGCATAGAAAAAAGGGACAAGTAGTATTATTAATGATGTATGAATGAAGACTCTATCTCCTAGGTCGACCAATTCACATATGTGATAAGATTGATGATTATGATGCTGGCTATATAAACTTGACTTTACGACATAAAACGGAATAAAAATATTGAGGAAAAACTACTGTTAAAATTGATTGATATGTGGAAACTTTTGCCTATACATAGAAACCCATTGGACAAGGTCGCTGAGAAATGACCCGTAACCCTCATAAATAATGCGTTAAGAACACCACAACTGGGGTGAATGATGAATGAAATCCCGGCATATAACTACACATAATAATAATTTCATAAGTTTATGTTTGCCATAGTTTTGGTTAGAGTAAATTGCAAAAAAATGTCCCATAATTTTTTTTTGCGCAAATTATGCCACTACTTTTCACTTTTTCTGCAAATTATGTCCTTGGGAATAGTGAAATGACTAATATATCCTCGTATTCTTTCCCCTTTGATTTTCTATTGATTTTCAATTAATTTTATTCCAAAATCAAGAACAAAACCCATAAATTTAAAAAAACCAAGAACACAAACACACAAACCTAGATTTGATCATATACAAACACAATCAAAATCCCCTCACTCAAAAACAACTTTACCCAAACTCAATCAATCAAGAACACCAGTTTTATTCATACTCGGTCACCGCTTTTATTCATACACCACTTTTTATGAGGATCTTGTAATCCTACATTCCGGACTACAAATTGTTTGGTGTTTATATGGTCTAGTTGTTGGATATTAATGATAAGGTTGTATAGTTGAAGTTATATGTTAATTTCCTTTACTATATACTGTAATAAGGAGTATGTTGGGGGTTATTAGAGTTACGATCAATTAAGAAGATTACTTAAAATAACAAGGAATAAGAAGAACTATAACCGCAAATCCGAAATGCACAAACCTAAATTAGATGCATCCCTATAATCTTAGATGCATTATAACGAACAATATTGTGTTTTCTAGCTTTTAATCAGATGCATATATGTATATATTAGATGCATTTCATGATTTCTCTTGTTTTTTTTCCTCTGCACGTGTCGAAATCATGAAAATCTATTTGCACCATCTATACATCAAATTAACTTTCGAAACTCAAGATGTTGCATCTATATGAATAGAAATGCATCTAATGCAACTCGTTGCATCTCAAATGCGTAGTTTTGGTCACTTCTCACCACTTCTTATTTTAATTTACTTCTCACTGGATCCCTACTCGGGGTTATTAAATTAATCTTTGATATACTATTTTGGTTAACTAAGTGATAAACGTGGTTTACTTGAGTGGAGAGAAATAGAGACCAATTCCTCCACGCGTCTCATGCAACTAAACCACGTTTTCATGCAGAAAAACAGGAATTTTGAGTTTGATGGAATGATGTCTTCAACTGCCAATTGTTTTATACGTAGATGTTTTGTTTTCTTAGCTAAGAGACAGAAACAAAACAATCACTTGATAAAGGCTTTCAAAAGTTCCCTCTATAATTGATCTTGGCTGTTTTACTTGTAACTTAACCCGCCACATACTCGAGTCATGTTTTCTGCTCCGCCAAATGCATTGTGTTGTGATCATTTCGCTGATAACATACAACATGCGTCTGCATCAAATCCTGGGGTGTTTATGTATGGAGGCTCGCAGCGAATAGAGCACGTAAAAACTGTTAGTACAAAAAGGGTGATGGGTTAGAATATATATATAGGATGCGTGTTGGGCTCGACCAACAAGCTACTGATGGGCTAAATCTGTACTAATCCAAGTGAGAGATTGAATCTTTGTAGAAGTGAAAGTAAACCGTTAGCCTTACCATGGGGACGGACTCCGCGATTAAGCTCCGGCGTGAGAGTAAGTATGCATTCTTGTTAGAGATAATAAAGATGCGTGTGTTATTATGTGAGAGAAAGTTGTACCTTATTGATCCCAGTTGAGCAAACGATCCTTTATAGAAACTGACTTAACAAAGACTTATTAAGTATCACACGGAATTTAATACTTAATCTTAAGAAGAAGAACAATAAACATTCAACACCTCAATATTATTATTAATACGAATACTCTAACCAGTATTAGGGTTTTACAACCTTGAAGTGTATCGACCTTAGATATAAAACATACGTATATCTAATCTAACCTAGGAGCTCCTTTTATAGGCTAAGGAGTCCTTTACATAATACAATACGTAACCTAAAAGATAAATATATTTTCCATATTTATCTAATACAAAATATTAAACCGACTATACAAGACTAGCAGTGGTTACAATACAATATCCGTGGTTACACAATACTACTAGCCGCGGTTTATCTTCAGCAGTGGATTCATTCTTCCGTCTGTGGTTTCACCAATTCTATCCGTGGTTCCAACATTTAGAATAATTCATGATCCAAGGAACCTAAAACCCAACAATCCTCCCCTAAACTTGATACATTCAAATAGAATTCTCAAGTTTCTTTTAAGCTCAAAACACCTGAATTGGAGGATGTATCCAAACACTTACCAGTTTTAAGAATTGTCTCATACTTCAGCGACAAACTGTAAGCTTGACCATCATAGGGCATCAACATCTTCAAACCACCAGGCTTCACCATATGAGAAATAACTCCTGGATAATTATTCAATTTGGGATAATCACCTTCTACAAGCATATGAATAACTTCTCCAGACACAGTTAACACATGAACTCCACAAGTTTGATATAAAAGCCATCTTGTAACTTGACCATTGTAGAGTCTTTTCCATTCAGGTTCATCATGAGTAGGTTTAAACAAAATCTTCAAGTGATGATAAACCAGTCTCTCATGATAATCATCTGGATGTACATCACCAAACTTATTCTTGTAAAGTTTCCAAAGATTCATTAAATCATCTCTATCCAGATATTGAAGCATCTGTGAAAATTTATTAAACTCAGAAACTTCATTATTGAGTCTTTGAATTTTCCAACATCCTGCACTTCCATCATGCTCAAATTCATAAGAGATAATTTGATTACTATCTTCAATCACTTTCAGTCTTTTAGCACAAGATGTCTCCTGAATATCAGATTTTCTCTTTTGTCTACTTTGAATCCACTCTTCTTCTTTCTCAGAATTCATTGGAAAGAAATTATCATTATTAATCCTCATACACATCAGATAAAGCTCATGAATTCTATCAAATGAACATTTACTAAGATTTTCAAAAATATGTGTGCCTGAATTCTTAATAATCTTCATCAGTACTTTCCTCATCTCACGTATTGTAGGAGGTTTCTTCCTTTTAACTTGCTTCTTTTCCTTACTGGTCCTCCTTGCCCATTCACCCAAGATTCTAGCTCTTTCATCATCATCTAACAATGCCCATTCTTGAGTAGTATACTCATCCTGTATTTGATTAGAAGCTGGCAGATAGTTTTGTGTTTCATACCATTTAGCGAACCATTTCTGAGTAGCCTCCTCCTCTTCTTGCTTTTTTTTCTCTGCAGCTGCTTCCTCTTCAGCTTGTATGCTTCTTGTATACTCTTCATCATAAGCAATCTGTTCTTCTCCACTTTTAAACTTCAACTCTGGTTCAACAATCCCTTTACCCTTTCCAACTTCTGGTTGAGCCACCTTCTTCTTCAAAGGCTCGCCAATAACTAAACTTTTACCTTTGGGTATGGTTGCAGTAGGTTTAAGAGATGAAACAGGTGCAATGATGGGTGTAAGGTTAGTTGAGGTTTTGCTTAGATTGATCAATCTACTTGCAACTTCTTTCTCAACTTCTTTTGATTTAGGTGGTGATACAGAGGTGGTTGTAACAATTGTAGAAGTGGTTATGATAGCAGTGGGTATGATTACCTTATCTGAAACTGTAGCAGTGGTTTCAAGAATACTAGTCGTGGTTGCAGACACACTATCGGTGGTTGTGTCCTGCACTACCTCATCTTCTACCACAGTCTTCAAACTTTCAAGAACAACTTCATTCCCATCTTTATCCGATACCAAAAATTGTGCTGCTTGATCTCCACTATCCACATCCTCTTCCATATGCACATCTACAGCCTCCCCTGAATTCATGCCTTCACTCCTCCCTTGTTTGGGTACATTCTTCATATTCAGAGCTGGAGAGGAGTCCACATTCTTTTTCATCTTCCTCATATGCCTTAAAACAGCAACCCCAGGTCTTCTCACTTTCTCCAAAACAAACATCCTATGCTTCAGCCTCCTAATTTCTTTACCCTGAAACACAGCCAACTCTTGAAGACTTGAGATTGTATCCTCCATTTTATTACATTTAGCCGTCAATTCATTAAAACGTTCAAGAATATCCTCCCCACTTCGACCTGTGTGAACTGGTCCGAGAGGTGGTTCATTGGAAAAGTCATCATGTACCAGCTTAGGATCCGTCAATTCAGTTTCATGTTCCAAACTATCCTCATCACTTCGAGCTGTGTTAACTGCTCCGAGAGGTTAATCCTTGGATAAAGTAAACATAGCACCAGACCTTGCCTGATCATCTATGCACCCTAAGTGAGCTAGTTGGCTAGGGATTCCTCCACCTGTGTTAAGTTCCAAGGATCTCTCCACATTAGGAGTTGTCAAAGGTTGGGTCTTAATGATGTTTCCACTATCTTGACCAGCATCTAAGCATGAATCAGTAGTGGAAGCCCTTCTAATCATGTCCCCTCCACACCTTGTGACAGCCTCATGAACAACACCACTAACACCAGCCTGAGGTAGCTTGGTGCCCTTCTTTCTCCTAGTCCATAAGATTGGTTTAACAGTGGTTTGGGTTTGACTAGAAGTGGGTTGAGATTCACTAATAGTGGGAACAAGTGCACTATCAGTGGGTTGAGGTTTACTAGCAGTGGGTTCAGATTCTATGGGTTGGGAATCAAGACCTTCATCAAACTCAGGAATAGCAGGCAAAGTAAGCATATGGGGGAATAAAGGAACATCTCTTATTTGAAAATTTGGTTTCTGATTCCTCATATGTGCAAAAACCTTAGGAAGCATATATTGCACTTCATACTCCCTAGAATCCTCAACAGGTTCTTCTATTTGACTTTCCACAATCAGTTGCACAAACCTAGGATATAAGTAATATTTTCCCTTCTTCCTAATATTCTGCACAAACCCTTCATAAATCATCCTAGACCAATTAAACTTCCTCCCATCAGACAAACAAATGATAGCAGTAGCAATTTTGGAAGGGAAGTCATCAAATCCAGTGGTCTTATTACTTATATACATCAACAAGGTATGAATCAAAAACTTCCATTGTTGTGAAAACATGCTCTTAAAAAAATTTACCTTGTCTCCCCTGTGTGTATATCCTAACCTCTCTAAACCTTCAAAAATCTCAGCATCTGAAAGATTAACAACACCATCAGCATCATCTAACTTCAAAACCCTTCTAATAATCTCCTCATTAACCAAAATATCATTCTCATCTACAACAGTACTAAAAACTTCTACTCCATCGACCTCCTCAAGCTTAGCATTCCCCCAGAATTGATGTATATAGGCTTTAAGGATGGTTGGTGCGAGAGTTAAGGCAAAGTGAATAGGACTATGAATAAGGAAATCAATCATTTTATGAAAACCTTCAGATCGATTGTTCTTGATCAAATTAGCAACTAGGTTATGGGTGTTGGAGTATTGATTCGGCATGATGATTGATGATGTGTGTTATGTGGGATTTGTGAATTGAACAGATGGAAGTGGTTTAGGTTTATGTAAAGCGCCAATTGGAAGTGATTTGGAGATCAATTAAATGATCTATCAGTGATTTGGGGATATATACGTGTTTTCTCCAAAGTTACCAAACAGCCCCTCAAGTATCAAAAAATCAGCAACATGCTAGCAATGGTTTGAAAACCTCTATCAGTGGTTTGAAAAACACTAGCAGTGGATACAAAACTTCACTCCAACCAGTTGACCAAGAGATACAACAAGCAAATCCATGTCAAAAATAGTGAGATCATACAAAAATATGAAGGATTTCATAAGATTTTTTTTTTTTTTTTTTTTTTTTTAAGACTAATCAGCAAATTCACCAAAAGCTCCAATGTACAACAATCCTTCATACCTGCAAATCACAAACATAAACCAAACACAGAAAAGATGATTAAGATTAGCAGTGGTTAGAGAAAGCTAGAAGTGGTTCCATATACTTAACAGTGGTTAGCCAAGTGAGCTTAATTCTAAGTCAATATGGTCAACTTCTATCATTAATTCGTTTCCCAAAGTCAAAAGACTTCATTTACTCCTCAACCACTTATACCTTCCCCTTATTTACCTACTTATTCCATCTTAACCATTCACTCTGCCTATATAAGAAACCCAAGGCACAATAAACACATATCAATTACCCCAATTAACTTCCAAACCCTAATTTCTCAACAATTCCTCTTATCAGCAGCAACCATTATGTCTAGCATACCAGAAATCATCAACCTAACCTCCTCCTCCTCCTCCTCCTCATCATCATCAAGTGATTATTCACACCCATTATTTCGTTACCCTCATCAAGATGAACCTCGACCTTCAAAATCTCCCTTTCTCCCTTCATCTGAAGATGATAGTGTAGTGGATCCAAGTGATTCATCTAGGGGTTCGGATGACTCCACTGAGCGTCTAGAGCCAATCTTCAATAGATTGGTGAGGGAGGAAGCAGAGAGAGCACAACCTTCAAAACCCCAACCCTAACCAAGGCCACGTGCCAGAAATCCACCACTCCCAAAGAAGATAGACATGTTTATTGGTCTTCATGCTCCAGGATCTGGTTCTTCAAACCATGGAAGGAAGGGAAAGGGAAAAGGGAAGATGGAGTGATGCTTTATGGTGGAACGAGTAGATGGAACAACTGAAGATTTCTCATATCACAAATGCATCCATCATCGTTTTCATCAATCCATCCTGCCATTTGCATCTTTAGCTTATTCTTTGTACTAGTTATGTAGAGCCACCAGCTTTTGTAATAGATGATAGGAATGGTCTTTTTATGTCATTTGAAGTTGATTGTCTGCTGTACATTGTTTCTTGACTTAATGAACAACTTCTTAATGTACTTCTCCTGCATCATACTAACAGTGATTAACTTCCATATGTCTGCAAAATGGTTAGTGCGAACACAAAGCAACAAGCAGTGGTTTGAACATAACTATCAGTGGTTAGAAACAAAAATAGCAACACTAAGATCACTTAGTAATAGTACAATACTTATACAAACTTTTACAAAACAAGTTGAGATTTAGAGATTAATCATTCCAATACTAACTACAAGGTACTGAAACCTCCCCACATCAAAAGCTTTAGTGAGAAGATCGGCAACATTGAAATCAGTATGGATTTTTACCATTTGAATCAACCTTTTCTCATTACAATCTATAATAAAATGATGCCTTATCTTAATATATTTAGTTCTAGAATGTAAAACAGGATTTTTAATGATGCAAATTGTACTGTTATTATCAATGTAAATCTTAGTATGCATAAAGTTGTACCCAAAATCCAGCAATTGATTCTGAATCCAAAGAACTTGACCACAACAACTAGCAGCAGCCACATATTCAGCTTCAGTTGTAGAATTTGCCACTATTGTTTGCTTTTTACACTGTCATGAAATTAGTCTGCTGCCCAAAAACTGACATCCTCCAGTTGTAGATTTCCTATCCAAACTAGCACCAGCATAATCACTATATGTATAGGCCACCAAATCAAAAGGGGAATCCTTAGAATACCAAAGGCCCAATTTAGGATGACCTTTAAGGTATCTAAAGATTCTCTTAACAACATTCATGTGCGAGGTATTGGGTGTGACTTGAAATCTTGCTCACACACATACTGAGAACATTATATCTGGCCTAGATGCAGTGAGATACGTCAAAGATCCAATCATGGACCTATACAACTTCAAATAAACTTTGGGACTTCCATCATCTGGTAGCAGTGGTTTCTGAGTCTCCATAGGTGTACTAGCACTCTTCATATCCTGAAACCCAAACTTCTTTAAAATATCTGCTACATACTTGTCGTGACTAATGAAGATACCATCAGTCCTTTGTTGAACCTGTAGCCCCAAAAAGAAAGTGAGTTCTCCCATAGAACTCATCTGAAACTTATCATGCATAAGTTTCTCAAAATCCTTGCATAGCTCCTTATTAGTTGAGCCAAAGATGATGTCATCTACATAGACCCAAACCAGTAAAATATCATCCTTGTACTTCCTAATGAACAAAGTTTTATCAATCAACCCTCTTTTAAATCCATTGTCCATCAAATAAGTAGACAGGCACTCATACCATGCCCTAGGAGCTTGATGCAAACCATACATAGCCTTCCTCACCCTGTAAACCTTGTCAGGATGATCAAGATCTTCAAAACCAGGAGGTTGACAAACATAAACCTCCTCATCAATTGTGCCATACAGAAAGGCACTCTTTACATCCATTTGATATACCATAAAATTCTTGAATGAAGCATAAGCTAAAAATAATCTAATAGCCTCAATTCTTGCAACTGGAGCAAATACTTCATCATAATCCAAACCTTCAGTTTGTGTGTATCCTTGAGCAACCAGCCTTGATTTGTTCCTTACCACTATCCCTCTTTCATCCCTCTTATTTCTGAACACCCATTTTGTCCCAATTGCCCTTTTTCCATTAGGAAGGTCAACCAATGTACAAACCTCTTGAAGCTTAAACTGTAGAAGCTCCTCTTGCATTGATTCTACACATCCTTCTTCAGACAAAGCTTCTTCTACTCTTTTGGGATCCTTTTGAGACAGAAAACAAGCGAACAGGCAATTTTGAAGATCTTTATGACTATTTCTTTTGTGAAGTGATCTTGCAAAGAAATCTTTCTCAGGAAAGGTTTCAGTGTTCTTAACCTTGGTTCTTGTTTGAACTGGAGTATTCAAATTTCCAAGTATTTGTTCCTTGGGATGAATCTTGTGAATCCTTGTGGTAGTGATTGGACTTTCATGAATGACAATTTCCAAATTAGTAAAATCAGCATTGAAGAAATTATCCGTGTCTTCATCATCAGTAGGAGTATCAATCTCTTCCAAATGAGGCATTTCAGGATCATATGGATACTCCTCATCACCAAATAATGGCTTTGCAGTTGGTCCAAAGAAAGTACTATCACCAGTACTTGCAGCTGGGGTTGTAGAAGTTGGCTTAGCAGTGCTTTCATTATACCTAGCCGTGCTTTCATTTGGCTTAGCAGTGCTTTTAGAATGCTTTTTCTTTTTTTCAATTTCTTCTACCGATACTGAGTTATCTTTCAACAACTCATCCTTATCTTGATGATGATCAACTTTGCTTCCAGTATTCAATGCATCATCATCAGTGGGACTTTGCTTATCAATGATGGGTGAGATAGAACCAGCTTTCCACTTTTCAACCAAATAGAACTCCTTTGGAGAATCAGCTTCCTTAGAATCTGTTTCTGCATCAAAATCCTTTTGTGTACCTGCATTAACATTAGTGGAAGTTCCTGCAATGATAGGCTCATAATTCATAGATTTGGTTAGCATATCAATGTTAAACAGCCAGTCTAGTCCTTTAGTCTCAACACTAGGAGTCTCTTCACTAAATTGAACATGTAAGTTCTCTTCCACAATCCTAGTCCTCCTATTGTATACTCTAAAGGCTTTACTATTAGAAGAATAGCCTAAAAAGTATCCATCATCAGCTTTTTCTTGAAACTTACCTAGGTAGTCTATGGTATTCAAGATAGTAACAGGACACCCAAAAGGTTTTAGGAATGCAATCATAGGCTTCCTATTATGTAATAGCTCAGAGGGGGTCTTGTTATGAGGCTTCACTACCTTACTTCTATTTTGCACATAACATGCAGTGCCTACAGCTTCAGCCCAAAAGGTAGTTGGTAACTTAGATTCTGACAACATAGTCCTAGCAGCCTCAATTAGTGTCCTATTTTCCCTTTCAACTACACCATTCTGTTGTGGTACTCTAGCAACACTAAACTGTCTTTCTATACCCTTAGCTACACAGAACTGATTCATCATATCATTCTTAAACTCAGTTCCATTATCACATCTGATTACCTTGACTTTATGGTTTACTACATTTTCTATCTTAGTAATGAAACTTTTGAGGATCTCACTAGTCTCACTCTTAGCAGCTAAAAAGTATACCCAAGAAAATATACTATAATCATCAGTGATAACTAGGTAGTATTGCTTATGGTTCAAACTTTTGACAAAGGTAGGTCCAAATAAGTCCATATGAAGCATAAACAGTGGTTGTGTTATGGTGTTAACAGTTTTGGACTTACAAGAAGCTCTATGTTGTTTTCGTTTCTAACAACCCACACAAAGTTCCTTACATTCAAAAATCTTAGAAGGTAACCCTCTCACTAAGTTGCCCTTTACATGTTTATTGATTGTTTTGAAATTAAGGTGACCCAATCTTCTATGCCACAATCTAGACTCATCAACTGATGCCTTAGCAAACAAGCAAGTTAAGGACCTATTAGGAAGTACATCTTTAAGATCAAAACAATATCTGTTCTCTTTCCTATGTATCCTTAACTGCAGAAATTTCTCATTAGGCATATTAAAATCAGGTGACAACACCACACACTCAGTTTCCCCAAAAAGTACACAGTTTTTCTTATCACACATTTGAGAAACACTGAATAATTGTACTTTAATCCCCGTACCAGATAGACCTTTTCAAAGTCTAATTTCCCTGTTTTAATTGTGCCTCTGCCAAGTATCTTTCCTCCCTTTGTATCATTGCCAAATGCCACATATCCTCCATCAAAAGCTTCAAAATCCTCTAGGTTGCTCCCATCCCAAGTCATGTGCCCAGAGCAACCACTATCAAAAATTCCTTTGTCTTTTAGCTCATCCTGTAGATTGCCCTGCACATGAATTTAAACAAATTAGTTCCTTTTGTGGACCCAAGCCAATACTGACTTGGGTCTGCCCTGTGCATCAACATAATCAAATTTCTTTAGGTCCTGTAAGATATAACTTTTCACATACACATCAAACCATAACACAAGGTGGCGTATAAGATGGAATTCTAGAGAGAGAAAGTTAGAGGTTTAGGGAACTTAGTGAGAGAAAGTGAAAGATATTATTATGAGCTCCAACTCTCTACCTTGGGAGGTAGAGAGTATTTATAGTCTTACACAAATCGCCACACTTTGGGCTGTGGATCAGGCATACAGTGGGTAAAGACCCGTCCGTCCTCCACGGTGTTACTTAACTAAATACTACTTAACTTAAAATAACTATGACTACGAGCTTTCTAACGATTACATATACTTGAGGTGACCGACTCTTTAATACTGGGAATTTCTAATTCCTAACAGGTCCATTGATGCACAGTTGACATGATGTAAAACCTTGGTCTTAGGCTTCCATTCCCAACTAGCTGAGGCCTTAACAGCATAAAAATGGTTTCCAACCACTGTGTCAGTTATCACCTTTGGAATTTTTAAAACTTCTTTTGTATCAGTGGTGATATTTTGCTTAGCAGTTGTTTGATTTTGCTTAGCCGTGTTTACATTTTGCTTAGCAGTGGTTGGAACCTATTTGGGTGCAGCAGTGACTATTGACTTTGTATTCCCATTCCTCATTAACACTGCTCTAGGAATCATGTTTTTGTTAGGGTGAGGGTTTGTTTTCTTTGAAAAGTTTTGATGATTTACCCTCCTCCAATGATTCCAAACTTGTGGTTGGTTTTTATAATAGTTTCTCTGTAAATGCTCAAAACTACCACATGCAAAGCAAGCCTTCTTAACACATTGAAACTCATCTCCTAATCTGTTTGAAATTAGTCCATTGAAGTTTCTTTGATTTCCCCTAGGTTTATATCTTTTCATCTGTTCCCTAGGTATTTCCTTGTACTCTACAACTTTCTTAGTAATTTGAGCTCCAAATCTAGGCACAAGGTTGGCTTGTTGAGAATCAACTTTCTTTGTATTTTCTATCTTTTCAGGCTGAGTTGATTCAGATCTAACTTCCTCAGAATCTGATTCCCAATCTTCAATAGTGGGAGCATCAGATGACTTATCAGAACCTATCTTAGGTGTTTCAGTCTTACTAATCTCTTCTAAAGGTTTGTTAAAACTGAATTCACTACTAAAGGACAGTTCTTTTGTTGGTGGTGCATGTTTCATCAAAGAGGGTGGTGGCATATTGTTGTATCCAAGACCAGTACCCTCCTTGAATAGTTTTTGACCAATTGGCTTATTTACTAGATCAAAAGCATATTGTGTTTTAGCAACCCTAACAACATGTTTTTCTTTTTCTTTTAGGGCATCTAGTTTTACACTCTCTGCCTCTTCTAGTTTCTCTTTAAGCATCTTAATCTCTCTGTCCTTATGATCAATTTCACCACCTAGTATATTAATCTTATCTACATACTCAAACTCACATTTAATACAGAAATTTAGCTTTTCTTCCACACTCTCTAGACCAACTCTATAACCTAAGTTATCAAGTGAAAGTCTATCTACTTCTTTTCTCAAACTTGCAATAATAGCCTTTTGTGATTCTAAGTTATCTTGACATGATTTAAAAGAACAAGTATAATTTTTAGAATCATTAGATACCTCAGAATCTGAACCAGAAGATGAAGCATAGGCCATAAGAGCAAAGTTATGCTCTTTAGAAGCTTCACTAGCAAGAAAAGCTGCATTGGGACCTTCTTCAATCTGATCACTCCAGTCATAATCACCAATCCCATCTTGAGCAACCAATGCTGAAGATGAAGCAGGCTCTTCAGTGATCTTCTTGATGCCTTCAATCCTTTTGGGAGCTCGACATTCTCTAGCAAAGTGCCCTTCTTCATGCAGTTAAAGCACTCCATCTTGCTTTTGTCAAATCCAGCTCTCCTTTGACCATCATATTTAACTTGCCTTCCGGTTCTCCTCAAGAACTTCCTTGCTTGGAGAGTCAACATTGCCATTTGCCATTGAAGATTTATCTCTTCAAGATCATCAGGATCAATTTGATCTAAATCTTGATTCAAAACAGTAACACTGGTAGTTAAATTAGCCAGAAAAGCACAAAATGCACCATCACTAACATTATCACTAACAGTGGTATTGTTTGCAATAGCCGTGGTTATTCTATAGACAGCAGTGGATACATCTTGTGGGCTCTTGTGATTAGTGGAAACAAAAGCAATGTTTTGATTAGATGAAGATTGATGACGTACCCTCCGATCAGGTCGAATGACCCCCCTTCGGCCTCAGTCGAAATTGCATTACGAAGACCCAAGTCTTTCTTCATAAGTCATTGGTGGTGTAAAACCATTCATCACTGACATGGTTACCAGTTGGGAATCCGCCAGCCGAAGGCCTATGCCCTTCGGTGTCTTCTCTTGAAGATGCCAAGACAAAGAAGAACCTTGACTTGGTCTTCGTCCACGTTCCTACTATTTCCTTAGCTTCCCCGCCAAGTCCGAGATAGTGGGGATGAAGCCCTAGCGGTTACAACAAATCAGGGGACACCCCTCATGATCTCCTAAACGTGTGCTAACACTCTCCAAGCTATTTTTATCACCTATAAATAGGTTGGACGAGTCATTTTCAATGGTATGTTCATTCAACACAGTATTACACATACTTCATATTATTTACAACACACATCACATACTTACTCTCACGCCGGAGGTGGTTCGCAGGGCCCAACCCCTGCGCAATCACTTAACGAAGTGTCTACTATTTCTTATTGGAGATTGGCTACAAGTTTGGCGCAAGCATATCACCCCTCATACCCTTCGATCACCATCGAAGGCTGGTCGTACGAATTATTGTACAATCAAAGATGCACCAGCAATGTTGTTCTCAGATTCATAAACCTTCAAATTGTTGTAGAGATTGTCCAGAGTCATCTTATCAAAGTCATCCTTATTTCTCCACACAACTGTATACACTGCCCAGTCAGGTGATAAACTTCTGATGAACTTCAAATTGATATCTTCTTGAGCAACTTTGTAGTCCACTAACTTCAGTTGGCTGATGAGTTTTTGAAGTCTGTTATAAGTGTCATCAAGTTTTTCTCCACTAAGAGCAGTGAAGTTTTCAAGCTGATGCTTGAGCATATTCTTCCTTGATTTCTTTGTAGCTTCATTACCAGCAAACTTTGTTTCAATAGCATCCATTAACTCTTTAACAGACTCATATTGTTCAAAGTCCAAAACATACTCATTAGGCATTCCTATGGAGAGAATACTATGGGCTTTAATCTCCAGCTTCCTTCTAGCCTTGTCAACCTCACTAACAATGGCTATCTCTTTACCATCATCACCCTTCTTAGGAAGTGTATCACCTTTTTCAACAACATCCCAAATGGCATAATCAATCAAAAGAATGTATTGCCTCATTCGCATTCTCCAAACTTGGTACTCACGCTGCTTGAGCATGGGCACCTTTCATGCAGTAACCATGTGAGTTTCGTCAGACATCTTAACTTACTTGAATAGAACTTAACTAAACTTCTTCTTGGTTTCAGTTTCTAGATCACAAGCTCTGATACCACTTGTTGATCCCAGTTAAGCAAATGATCCTTTATAGAAACTGACTTAACAAAGACTTATTAAGTATCACGTGGAATTAATACTTAATCTTAAGAAGAAGAACAATAAACATTCAACACCTCAATATTATTATTAATACGAATACTCTAACCAGTATTAGGGTTTTACAACCTTGAAGTGTATCGACCTTAGATATAAAACATACGTATATCTAATCTAACCTAGGACCTCCTTTTATAGGCTAAGGAGTACTTTACATAATACAATACGTAACCTACAAGATAAATATCTTTTCCATATTTATCTAATAAAAAATATTAAACCGACTATACAAGACTAGCAGTGGTTACAATACAATATCCGTGGTTACAAAATACTACTAGCCGCGGTTTATCTTCAGCAGTGGATTCATTCTTCTGTCCGTGGTTTCACCAATTCTATCCGTGGTTCCAACACTTAGAATAATTCATGATCCAAGGAACCTAAAACCCAACATACCTTATGAGAGGATTAGAACTCCTTTTATAGGCGAGACTAATGCTAGGGTTTCTAACATGTCGCATATAAAAGTTAGTGGCCGGAGTGGAACCCTTGTCGGGAAAGGTTCTGCAGTAATCACGAATGCGGATACATAACACCTTTCACGGCCATGGGTTTGGTCCGCTAAGCATTCTGCGGGTGACTTTAAGCGGACGATAGCCAATCTTGTTATTGGGCTTACTGACGATCTGGTTTTTGTAATTATTTTATTGTTGGGCCTGGGTCCGGAATGCGTATAGCACAAGCTGAGCCCAATAGGCCTGATGTACATGTTATACGTCATCAAGTCCCCCCAATCTAGTTTATTCATTGTGTGCGGTTCGTTTGTCGTGTGCGGTGAATGTTACTAGACTTAAGGTAACTAGACGGTTTTTCTTCCACGCCTTCGAAGCGTCCCTTCGACGCTTCTTCTTTTGGTAGGTGGAATGTGCGACGTGGAATTTCCTCGGCTTTTCATCTTCTGATTGATTTGACCGAGTGGACCACCCGTCTTACTGTCAACGTTATCTTTTACTTTCAATTTTGACCGTCTGATCAAATTGTTTTCTACGCGTGTCCTTTTCTTGGGTTTTCTTTGAAGTAGATATTCCGTGAGTATAAATACTTCACATAGTTTCTACTATTTCATTTTTTCCCTTTAGTGTTCTTCACCTCTACTGAAATTTCTTTAACTTTCGGTCTGTTTCTCTTGTGTCGCTCCTTTCTTCCCAGGGTTCTTCGGTTTTTTCAGGTTAGAGTCTAATAATCTTTTTTCCGCTGTGAGTACCATTATGGATATTAAATCTAAACTTTTGCAAGGGGCACTTAACCGTTTTTGTGATAAATTCTCTATTCCGTTGATTGTTCATCCGGAATTGCCTGGTCCGAACCAAACCATTCGTGAGGCGCCGGTTGGAAAAATTGGTATGTATACCAGATTTTTTGAGTTTGCCAATTTTCGTCTGCCTTTGTCCATTTTTCTTGTCGACATCCTTGAGTACTATCATATCAATATATCCCAACTTTCAGTCATTGGAGCTGCTAAGGTTTCTCACTTTGAGATTCTTTGTCATGTCCATGGTATCACACCAACAGTTGGCTTATTTAGGTGTTTTTATGTTCAATCTAAGAATAATGATTAGTTGTCTTTTAGCAAACAGTCGTAAGTGCTGGTGTTTGTTACACCAAGCCTATTGACTCTCTTAAAAATTGGAATGACCATTTCTTCTGGGTTGATGTTGTTGCCTGCCCTGTTATTTATCCATGGCATACTGCTAAGAGCATCTCTAAGGATGCTCCCCCAAGGACAGTGAATTTGCTGTTGAACATTTCGTAGCCCTTGTAGCTAATCCTTCCACGTTTCATAAATTTTTGAAACCCTTTCTTTGTTTGGTTTGGTTGAGTCGTAATTATACTTTAGATGCAGATTCTTACCCCATGTTTCTTGATGATGATGGACAGGGTGGGTATGCCATATACACGTCCCCCAATTTGTTGTTTTGATTTTATGTTTTTAAACTGTTATTCTTCATTTCTGTAGGTATGGATTTGCTTTCCTTGATCCAAGTTAAGGATCTCATGAAGTTGAAAGTGGGTTCCCGGAGGCGAGATGAGGATGAGCCTAGATTACTGGAGCTTACTGCGGATTAGACTGTTCCCCTCATTCCTTCCGACCTTTCACAATCAGGTATTGAGTTGGTAGCTAGTGTAAATATGGGAATTGCTGGTGAGACTAATAACTTGTACCAAGGTAACACTTTTGTGGGTTCTCGTGATGCGGAACCTGTTCATTCCGTTACTGGCGGTGATGTTTTTATGACTGAAACATTGCTTGAGATCGTGTCTACGTCAATTTGTGATGCGGCTGTGAGTTCTCGTCGAAAGAGAAGAAAGCGTTCTATGGAGCCCACCTATCCCCCTAAAAAGTTATGGGGTGGCTATGTAGACTCTAGTAGGCCTACTGTTGGTGGTAAGTCTTCGGAATCCATCAAAAGGCCATTAGAGAAGAGTGTCCTTAATCCAGATGTTAGCTTTAAAGCTTTGCCCACCCAGTTTTCTTCTTCTCCTTCATTATCAATCACCCCTGATCATGAAGCCGGAACTCCCTTGGATTCTACTACTGGTTCTCCGCTTCTTCTTGATGGTTCTCTTGTCAGGTTTGCTTCTTCTTTGGGTTCTCTTTATTACAATGTTTTAGCGTTTTACGTTTTGGTTGACTTGCCATTTGTGCTATGCATTTATGTCAGATCTTTTGTTCCGGTTATGACAGATGCCGTTGCTACCACTATTTCTTCTGTTGCTACTTCTGCTTCACTTGAGAAGGGCATAGAAAAATTAGGCGATCCATCTTCGTTTCTTGATGCCTCTCAGTCTGCTGGTGGTATGCACCCTAATGTGAGCAGTTTATCTTATAGTGCTTTTTTATTTGGTAGCATCCGTGTTGCTACTGATGTAGACTCTGGTCATTCATCTAACATTCATGATCCGAATGTAACCAAGGGCTCCCTTCTTAACAAGTCCAACGAATGTCATGAAACGGTTGATGAGTTTGCTCATCCTGCCTTTTTTTTTTGCGATTCGTGATATGGACTATGATCAACTATTTGCGGAGTTTAATGTTGGAACTGCTCATCAAGTATGCCTGAGTGCCGAGGTACGGATGCGCACTAAACACAATATAAGGGAAAGAAGGCATTTGTCAGCTCAATGTAGTCTTCAGGATGGTTTATTGAAGGAAAGGGAGGAGGAAATTGCAAAGTTGAAGGCTGAAGCTATAGAGGTGAGTTCCTTTAGGGATCGTGTTTCTGCTATGGAGGCTTCCAAAGCCCCCGTGCTGCTGAAGTACATTCTTTGAAAGAATTAAACTCTACTCTTGAGAGGGAGCGGGACTCACTTCGAGCAGAGTTAGCAGCGCTTCGATCGTCTATGGGTGTGAAGGATCATGAAATTGCCACATTAAAAGCCGAGATTTTTGTAGTCAAATCAAAGAATACCAATCTTGCGAGTCAGGTATGCGTTGTAATTTTTTGATCATTTCCTCCCCTCGCTTTTTTTATCTTACTTGCTGTGTTTTTTCCTTTTTTGCCGCAGATATGTACACTGGAAGCTTCATGCTATGAGATTCGTAGCCAGGTCCCTTCTTTTGAAGTCTTGAGGGAAGAGATTTGTAAGATCCAAGATGCTCAGATGGACGTGGTTGCGGAAAAAATTGATCGGTTAAACGCCGATCTTATGGACTTGGCCATTCATCTTGATGAAGAATTTTATCCCCGCATCCTAACCGTTATATCTGTTCGTCGCTGGTTATTGACGTATGGTGTGAGGCTAGCTATTTTTAGGTGTCTGAACTCTCTGGAGTATGCTGCAGGTTTAGCAACAACTTTTAGCCGTGCTATTGAGAAAGGTATGCATGATGGCTTAGCGGCTGGTATTTGTCATGGGAAGGAGAAGAGGGAGCTTGAGGACCTTGATGTTCATAACCCTTCCGTAGAGGTGGATTATCGTTCTTCCTTGCAAGCCCTTAGTGATGTGGAGTTTTATTTACTTGCTACTCTTAAGTCACATAAGGATGCTAGTATTGCGGATGTCATGGATCTTCTTCGTGTTGAGGGTCCTCTTACAAAAACTCCTGGGATAGCTGAGTTGCAGCCTGATCTGGAGCAACTTGTAATTCCTATCCATGATGAGAAGAGTAACAACGTTGTTGGCAATACCTCATTATCCCTTTCTTTAGGTGTTGTTCAAAAGAGGGATGAGCGATTTAAGAGATATCTTGCTACACACCAGTCTACGATTGTTGATGTCTACAACCCTTTAGTAGATCCTTTATCTGCTCGAAACGTTATAGGTGTAGAAACATTTTCAACTGGTGAGACAACTATCGCCCCCTTCTACTGCCTTGTCAACAACGGTTATTTCCTTTATGTTTGCGGAGCTTATCTCTACTGATGATTATGAGGTTGCGGAAGCTAGTGTTCTGGGTTGCAGTTGTAACACCCCCAATTTTGTGATACGCAGCGGAATTCAAACTGGGTGTTACTTTATGGCACAATAGTCATAACATTATAAAACAAACTCTAATGGAGTCGTTTTAAAATATTTATCATTCAATTTATATGAATATCAGAGTTTACAAAAATGAGGTCCCAAATGGTTCCAAGTTTACGAAATACATTAAATTGGTTTTCGAATGATAATAAAATTTATAGCCTTGTTGAGTATCCGTGCTCCTCCGTGCCAGCCTCGTACAATATGGACCTGAGATACATGCTTAAAACTATCAACACAAAGGTTGAGTGAAATTCATAGAGTTTGTTTGATGGTTGAACACATTATGTTGGTAGTGTGAGCTATAGACTCACACCAATGGTTTGAAAACAAAACAGTTTTTATTAGGCTAAGCATCATGCAATCAAGGCGTTAACGTGTTCCAAAATTAATTGGAGAAAATGTCGGTGCGTGCCCTTTCAGGTAAAAATTGCCGTTTTTACCAATGTTACTCAAATATAGTGCGTTTGTTTTCCTACCCGGTCAAAACAAACGGGATTCGTCAATCCCAATATATCTATTCACAATATTCGCACCCACTCTCACTAGTGATTAATGATTCATGATTAAGGGACTTAACTTTGGCAATCGTTAGATCATTTTCGCAAAAGTTATTAAGAAAACATCGTCTTAAAGTTTCATTTTGGTCGGAACACCATTTCAACATCCCGCACATAACGAAAACCAACTCTGTCAATTTTCCTCACATCAAATAAATTTTTAGATTACTCATAATTAATTTGAGAATTCTTAAGATTTCATTTTTAATGTTACCAAATAAACCTTGTGCCGTACGAAACTAAACTTATGTTTTAAACAAATCTACGTAGACCCAGACTTAACCATTCCTGCACGGTATTTTCTAAGATGTTTAGAAACTTTTACATTTTTGGAAAAGTCAAACATATTTTCCTCCTCCTTTGACCATAAAGAAATTAAGCTTGTACGTCCTACATTTTTGCTTAAATCGCGTAACTTTTAAACTTCACGTATAACTGTTAAGTTATCTCTCGTAGGACGAAAACCACATTTTGACATCTCATATAGCTTTTAGACTAATTTTAGTCTACTTTAAATAAATTCTCGGTCACTTCCCTGAAATTTCGTTCTTTTCTGATAAATTGCGAATTACGCGTTTTTGACCCGTATTTCCAGTTTTTAGCAGCGTTTTTGCACCCTATGAGACTTATCATCCATTTTATATTTTTAGATGGAGTAAATAATGAGTTTAATCATTCCTATAAGTTTCATAATTTTACGATCCCGGTTTTACGTTTTATGGCTTAACGGCTTACAGTTAGCGATTAACGGAACCAAAACTCACTCCGTAACCAAGATAATACCAAAAATATCCACCTAAGTCATCTTATCTTTTCATGGCTGACCTTGTGGGGGGGAGTCATCATTTTGGTGGCATCATCCTAACCATGGTTCATTTAGATCATTACATGTGTCCTAACTTAACCACGGTTAATATTTAACCCAATATATGGTTAACCAAACTTAACCTCCTATAAATAGCAAGTGAAATACATCCTAAAGACCTTCACATACTGAATTGGGTCGTTCATACACTAAAGAATTCACATCTTCCATCATTTGATCTATAAACTCCAAGTTTATGCAAAGAAGTTCCAAAGATCAAGCTACTACATCAAATCTCTAGCAAGTTTAAGTGATCTTCTTGAGTTTAGATCCACTCAAGTCACTTAGTACTTCATCACCAACTCTTCAAGTTTGCAAGAGTGCCAAGGTATGGAATGCTAGCTCAATCCAAAGTCTTAAGTGATCAATCCAAGTCCGAACCTTACTAGTTACTCCTTTCTTAATTGAAAGCCAAAAGTTGTAAGCAACTTATCACCACCATCATCTCATCTTATTTATTCATAATCTTAACAACTTCATGCTATATACATAGTTACTATGTTGATTCATGATGTACATATACTCAATCACATGTTTTAATTCACATATTGTCGTAAAAGTAACAAACTAGTAAACTAGTCATACTCTACACATTTGAGACCATTAAAACCAGTCACATATGGACTTTCTAACTTACATACTCTGGTAGAAAAGATAAAAAGGTAAACATAGCAACTTGAATCACCCAAAATAGACAAACGAGTCAAAAGTTATAGGCAAAAGAAGTGAGCGAAACCAAAACGCCAAAACTAGCATATTGAAACTGTTTTGGGTCTGGTCGTTGTAAAAGTGGTACTTCATGTCCGAATCATCAAAAAGTTAAAACACGAAAGTTGTCAGGAACGACGTTTTCCTTCGATAGTAAAAAGAAGCTCGGACCTTGAAAACGCTTAAATAGGCCATTATCTTTCAAAAACAGAAACTGCCCTATATTTGGTCTCACAACTATAGTTTTGTCACAACTAAAAGAAAACCAAGAGGCCTAATGTCCATAAGCCAATACCACGGCTACGGCTAAGGTCAAGGCTGAGTCTCAAGACCATGGTAGTCAAGACCAAAGTCACGGCAAGGCCATGGCTATAGCCTCAAGGCTTATTTACCCAAGACCGTTAACTAAGGTGATCATATTTATGAAACGACGAGAACTTGTAAAAACATGATAAACTTATTCATATAACAATCTTCATTCAAAATCTATGTTTTATCTATTAAGTACTACTAAAATAGGGAGCTTCATGTGAGGGGTTTCATTTGAGTAAAACGTATCGACGAGTTGCTGGATTTACGATTTAAAGTGTCCTAGCTCCTCGAGCGTTTACTATATGACCTCTGAATTGTGATGGCCCGAATGGTAGTACGATATCTATAAACTAAATACATTTTCACAACTAGACCATTTCTATAAAAGACATACACAACTGCCATGTATTACATTATGATCAACATAGAGACGTATATAGGATGATTTATGTTTTCCTAAACATTATTCCAAACCTAAGTCGTAACATTCTATTCTAGGTTGCTCGTAGAAGTTCTCACGGCATATCCATCATTCTCATTATACATTTGACATCATATACTCTGAGTAGAGTTCATAGCCCCACTTTTTATTACTTAATTGTTTTACAAACCCTTGGGGGAGATACATGCTTTATTTTAAATTGAACACATTGCTTTCAAACTGTATACTTATCTGATTGTTTTATTAGCACTAAGTTACCGCAATTGCCAAACTTAAGTCCCTTAATCATGAATCATTAATCACTAGTGATAGTGGGCGCGAATATTGTGAATAGATCTATTGGGATTGACGAATCCCGTTTGTGTTGACCTGGTAGGCAAACAAACGCGCTATATTTGAGTAACATTGGTATAAACAGCAATTTTTACCTGAAAGTGCACGCACCGACATTTTCTCCAATTAATATTGGAACACGTTAACGCCTTGATTGCATGATGCTTAGCCTAATAATAACTGTTTTGTTTTCAAACCATTGGTGTGAGTCTAATTAACTCACACTACAAACATAATGTGTTCAACCATCAAACAAACTCTATGAATTTCACTCAACCTTTGTGTTGATAGTTTTAAGCATGTATTTCAGGTCCATATTGTACGAGGCTGGCACGGAGGAGCACGGATACTCAAGAAGGCTATAAATTTTGTTATCATTCGAAAACCATTTTAATGTATTTTGTAAACTTGGAACCGTTTGGGACCTCATTTTTGTAAACTCTGATATTTATATAAATCGAATGATAAATCTTTTAAAACGACTCCATTAGAGTTCGTTTTCTATTGTTATGAATGTTGTGCCATGAAGTAACACCCAGTTTGAATTCCGCTGCGTATCACGAAATTGGAGGTGTTACAGATTGGTATCAGAGCCACAGTTATAGAGAAACGGGTCTAATCGAGACTTAAACTATAACTACTTTTTCAAACAAAAACATTTTATAGCCTTCCGTTCTCCGTGCCTTGCATCCTCCAGACGATTATGTGACTTTTAGGCGTTTAAGCTATACAAACATACTAGTATATTGATATATACACTCGACATAATTTCAATCATAAACAATGTACTAAACATACCTGTGTATACCTATTCTAAGGCATTACGGCACAATCATATTTTTTTTCCAATCTCCCAATCATGCATCTACTTGTGCATTTTAGGATTACGAAACTTTATCCAAGATATTGTAACTGATTACAATGGTCTTTCCTACTCTCTAGACATTGTGAGATACAATGGTCTCATTCATATTTCAAGACACTGTGAGATACAGTAATTTCTATTACATTCTCAGACACTGTAAATCCTACAGTGGTCTCTCTTATATCCTCAGACACTGTGAGTGAAACAGTGGTCTCAAATATTTCTTAAACCTTGTGAGTTGCACAATGGTCTCTATTATTTCCTAGACATTGTGAGGTACACAATGGTCTAATTTATTTCTCAAGACATTGTGAGTACACAATGATCTCTAGATCATTTCTCAAGACATTGTGGGTTACACAATGATCTCTCCATCATTTCTCGAGACACTGTGAGTTACACAATGGTCTAATTTACTTCAAAGACATTGTAAGTTATACAAAGTCAATTTTACATGAAACCCGTCACAGTCTATCAATTTCCCTAATGGAAATACAAGAAATGGGATTTCTAAAAGATAAACTGATTCATCATCTACAAAAGCTGAAGTTCAGCAACTTTCTCTACATTCATCAAAGTTCTCTTCTGAAACCTTCATGGTTAAAGGTCCGTGATGCTAGCCAAGTATGGACTATTTTAGAATTACTTAAGATTTTTTTTCCACTATCTACCCATACTATCTTCTATGCAATGGAATGTGAAAACATAGGTTGCAAGTCTTTTATGGCCAGGACTTGCAACTGAATGGTTTGATATCGCCTTTGCTTTGTGGATATTTTCTCAAAAGCTATGGACATATCACAAGTATACCTAATTTAGGTATTTGGAAAATTTATCGAACATCGGCTAAATATAGCCTAATCACCTATATTTAAATCACCTATATTTAACCTAGGGATAGTGGAACATAGTCTGATTAACTATGTTCGACTTAAATTTTTCAAACACTGAGAATAGTTATACAAGGGTTATATTCAGGTTAATTTCCTACTTAAACTCGATAAACCACCAGAATTCATTAAAAAGATCTAGAGACACGATAGTATCTTACCACTCAGCAAAATCTTAACATCTTATTTATACTACCTAATTTCATTCTTGAAATTTTCATACATGAGATAATCCGAACTACTATCTTGGGATAGTCATCAAATCTTCTCGTCATTTCTTAGAAGTACTAGCCTGATTAGATTTCAAGGATATCATTCTGCCATATTCCTTTAAAATTCACTTTTGATTTTAAAACAAACTTGACATCTCTACCTAAGAATAATGGTAAACATACACTACAATCTTCTAATCATCAACATATCACATCATTATCTGAACCCTATTATAAATCATTATGTAAAACTTCACAGTATCACGTTTCCTTCAAATACTAGTTGACATAAACACTATAAGATATGACCTTCATCCCGAAACCACCTAAGACATGATCAACTTCGGAAATGGTTTGGATAACCACTTGCCTCTAGCAAGACTTTCCTACAACATCATTACAAACCATTTCACATCAACAATATCTTACACCTTTGATTGACAACAGTTACCCTAACAACAACAAAAACTATTCCATTTGAGGCACTATATCGATGAAAGTGTTAGTTAACCATTTGCTGACCTAAGGTGTTTAGGGATCACCCACGAAACAATTAAGGAAACCATACAAATACAAATTAGGGTCCATAGATGTAAGGTGTTAAAATTTAACAAAAACTCCATGTTAAAAATTAAGGTTTTGTTGAAAGCCTTGATACAATAAGATATGATTCGTTTTGAGAATTGGGAAAAGCCAAACTTGAGGTATATTGGACTCAATAAGATTTTAACAAAACCCTTTAGGTTATCAACTTAAGCCACATCGTACATAACCCATTCTATGACCAGAAACTTGAGAACACAAAGATTAGAATTTGGCGCATAAAAACATATTTTCCTAGACACTTCAATATTAGTAACACACAATGAATTCCGGGACGGAATTCCCATTAAGGTTGTGAGACTGTAACAACGCGCATTTTTCGGGTTACTTTTCATATTTTTGAATAGTTACTATTCACTTTTACTATTCACTTTCACTATTCATCCCGTAAAATTTTTATTTCACATTCTCGTTAGATAAATTATTTTAGCAATGACCTGAGAGTTTGACAATCGTTAGATCATTTTCGCAAAAGTTATTAAGAAAACATCGTCTTAAAGTTTCATTTTGGTCGGAACACCATTTCAACATCCCGCGCATAACGAAATTCAACCCTGTCAATTTTCCTCTTAGATTACTCATAATTAATTTGAGAATTTTTAAGATTTCATTTTTAATGTTACCAAATAAACCCTGCGCCGTACGAAATAAACTTATGTTTTAAACAAATCTACGTAGACCCAGACTTAACCATTCCTGCACGGTATTTTGTAAGATGTTTAGAAACTTTTACATTTTTGAAAAAGTCAAAAATATTTCCCTCCTCCTTTGACCATAAAGATATTAAGCTTGTACGTTCTACATTTTTGCTTAAATCGCGTAACTTTTAAACTTCACGTATAACTGTTAACTTATCCCACGTACGACGAAAACCATATTTTGATATCTCATATCACTTTTAGACTAATTTTAATCTACTTTAAATAAATTCACGATCATTTCCCTAAAATTTCGTTCTTTTCTGATAAATTGCGTATTACGCGTTTTTTACCCGTATTTCCAGTTTTAAGCAGCGTTTTTGCACCCAATGAGACTTATCACCCATTTTATATTTTTATATGGAGTACAATCACGAGTTTAATCATTCCTATAAGTTTCATATTTTTACGATACTCGGTTTTATGTTTTATGGCTTAACAGCTTACAGTTAGCGATTAACGCAGCCAAAACTCACTCCATAACCAAGATAATACCAAAACTATCCACCTAAATCATCTTATCTCTTCATGACCAACCTGAGGGGGGGGGGAGTCATCATTTTGGTGGCATCATCCTAACCATGGTTCATTTAGATCATTCCATGTGTCCTAACTTAACCATGGTTAATATTTAACCCAATATATGGTTAACTAAACTTAACCACCTATAAATAGAAAGTGAAATACATTCTAAAGACCTTCACATACTGAATTGGGTCGTTCATACACTAAAGCATTCACATCTTCCATCATTTGATCTATAAACTCCAAGTTTATGCAAAGAAGTTCCAAAGATCAATCTACTACATCAAATCTGTAGCAAGTTTAAGTGATCTTCTTGAGTTTAGATCCACTCAAGTCACTTAGTACTTCATCACCAACTCTTCAAGTTTGCAAGAGTGCCAAGGTATGGAATGCTAGCTCAATCCAAAGTCTTAAGTGATCAATCAAAGTCCGAACCTTACTAGTTACTCCTTTCTTAATTGAAAGCCAAAAGTTGTAAGCAACTTATCACCACCATCATCTCATCTTATTTATTCATAATCTTAACAACTTCATGCTATATACATAGTTACTATGTTGATTCATGATGTACATATACTCAATCACATGTTTTAATTCACATATTATCGTAAAAGTAACAAACTAGTAAACTAGTCATACACTACACATTTGAGACCATTAAAACCAATCACATATGGACTTTCTAACTTACATACTCTGGTAGAAAAGATAAAAAGGTAAACATAGCAACTTGAATCACCCGAAACAGACAAACGAGTCAAAAGTTATAGGTAAAAGAAGTTAGCGAAACCAAAACGCCAAA
Source organism: Chrysanthemum seticuspe (assembly GCA_019973895.1). Taxonomy (NCBI): domain Eukaryota; kingdom Viridiplantae; phylum Streptophyta; class Magnoliopsida; order Asterales; family Asteraceae; genus Chrysanthemum; species Chrysanthemum seticuspe. The sequence goes on along the minus strand of BPTQ01000005.1, from coordinate 357,856,549 downwards.
ACTGCCATATTGAAACTGTTTTGGGTCTGATCGTTGTAAAAGTGGTACTTCAGGTCCGAATCATCAAAAATTTAAAACATGAAAGTTGTCCGGAACGACGTTTTCCTTCAATAGAAAAGAAGCTCAGACCTTGAAAATGCTTAAATAGGCCATTATCTTTCAAAAAAAGAAACCGCCCTATATTTGGTCTCACAACTGTACTTTTGTCATTACTAAAAGTAAACCAAGAGGCCTACTGGCGATAAGCCAAGACCACGGCTACGGCTAAGGTCAAGGCTAAGTCTCAAGACCGTGGTAGTCAAGACCAAAGTCACGGCAAGGCCATGGCTAAAGCCTCAAGGCTTATTTACCCAAGACCGTTAACTAAGGTGATCATATTTATGAAACGACGAGAACTTGTAAAAACATTTTTTTGGGTAAAGGGGAGTAATCCTGCACCCTGGTAAATATATTAACCAAAAACGTTTAAGAACAATGGATATGAGTGAAATCCCATATCTCAACCCGTTATATAGGCATAAAGCTTACATAACAAGATACTACCTATTTTCTAATCAAGAAAACAAACCACTACTCTAATGATAACATAGGACATAACGAAAGAAAATTACTTCCTAGGTCCTAACTTGTAAAAACATGATAAACTTATTCATATAAGAATCTTCATTCAAAATCTATGTTTTATCTATTAAGTACTACAAAGCTAGGGAGCTTCATGTGAGGGGTTTCATTTGAGTAAAACGTATCGACGAGTTGGTGGATTTACGATTTAAAGAGTCCTAGCTCCTCGAACGTTTATACATGACGTCTGAATTGTAATGGCCCGAATGGTAGTATGATATCTATAAACTAAATACGTTTTCACAACTAGACCATTTCTATAAAAGACATACACAACTGCCATGTACTACATCATGATCAAATTAGAGACGTATATAGGATAATTTATGTTTTCCTAAACATTATTCCAAACCTAAGTCGCAACATTATATTCTAGGTTTCTCGTAGAAGTTCTGACGGTATATCCATCATTCTCATTATACCTTTGATATCATGTACTCTGAGGTGAGTTCATAGCCCCACTTTCTATTACTTAACTGTTTTACAAACCCTTGGGGGACATACATGCTTTATTTTAAATCGAACACATTGCTTTCAAACTGTATACTTATCTGATTGTTTTATTAGCACTAAGTTACCGCAATTGCCAAACTTAAGTCCCTTAATCATGAATCATTAATCACTAGTGAGAGTGGGCGCGAATATTGTGAATAGATCTATTGGGATTGACGAATCCCATTTTTGTTGACCGGGTAGGCAAACAAACGCACTATATTTGAGTAACATTGGTAAAAATGGCAATTTTTACCAGAAAAGGCACGCACCGACATTTTATCCAATTAAATTTTGGAACACGTTAACTCCTTGATTGCATGATGCTTAGCCTAATAATAACTGTTTTGTTAACTCACACTACAAACATAATGTGTTCAACCCTCAAACAAACTCTATGTACTTCACTCAACCTTTGTGTTGACAGTTTTAAGCATGTATTTCAAGTCCATATTGTACGAGGCTGGCACGGAGGAGCACGGATACTCAAGAAGGCTATAAATTTTATTATCATTCGAAAACCAAATTAATGTATTTTGTAAACTTGAAACCATTTGGGACCTCAATTTTGTAAACTCTGATAGTTATAAAAATCGAATGATAAATCTTTTAAAACGACTCCATTAGAGTTCGTTTTCTATTGTTATGAATGTTGTGCCATGAAGTAACACCCAGTTTGAATTCCGCTGCGTATCACGAAATTGGGGATGTTACAGCGGTGGAGCTGATCAGTGCCCTGGGGCAGGTGAAGCCTCTTTCGCTTTGTTTGAAAAGAGGTGATTGAGGGAAACTTGGAGTAGAATTAATTTTTTTCCATGTAGATCTTTTTATTGTTACTGTTTGTAACTATGAACAATGTTCTATTTTTCTTGGACATGTCCTAAATGTTTACCGTGGTTGCGTGCAACCTTTTTTTAGATATGGTTTTTTACACTTTAGTTTAAATTTATGCAGTGCTATTATTATAAGTTCATACTGATATGCATATTTAATATTCTTTTTTGAATATTTGTGGGTTATTCTCCCAGTACTGGGCTTGCAATACCTCTTATGTACTTTTGCAAATTTTTGGTTATTCACCTTTCCGTTATGCGGGATAACGTGTATCTTTTGTTATTCGAAATAACATTCTTTGGGTCGTGCCCAAGTGGGTACGTGCGCGTCTTATGCACTAAAAAAGTAGAATTATTGAAAAGAAAATGGTGAAGGTAGCTAATCTTCACCTCTTTGTTTGTTAACATTTTCCAAAATACATTACAATATAGATAAAGTCAAATAAGTTGTACATAGTTTACATGGGCAGCTACTCTCACCCTTTGTATGTAATTTTCTTTGTATAATTCAGGCTCTATGTGTGTTGGAGTTATATTTTCCCCAGTGTTTAGATGACGGAACATCATACTTGTAAGGGTTGTACTTTTTATTTGAAGGGCTTCTGTGGTGGAATGCTTATGCTTGCGGAAGTTGTACTCTTGAAGGGCTTCCGTGGCGGAATGCTTATGCTTGCCAAAATTGTACTCTTTCTTTGAAGGGCTTCCATGGCGGAATGCTTATGCTTGCGAAAAATGTACTTTTTCCTTGAAGGGCTGGAATCCTCTCCTTGTCTGTTATATTCTTCTTTGCACTTTTCTTTCTAAGCTGAAGCGGCAGATTTCCTTTACCGGAGCGGGTACCGCAAATGAACAGAGACATTCAGAGAATATTACAGACGAATCTTCCCTTTTCAGTGCTAGTAAGGCTTAGTGGGTTAGCCTTTCCAACCACTATGTATTTGATTTTAGCCCATCTTTTACAAGCGTGTCCTCTTGGCTTTGACCCTGTCTTTCCAACCCATTATTCTTGAGTGGCTAGACCGTCATCTTGTTTACAAGCTAGGCAACAACAAGAGAAGAATGAAGGCATCGTTTTCATTCTTTGTTGTTTTATGTTGTAAGGGAAGCTTCTTACTAATTAGGGGTTACTTTATGCAATTGATTGCCCCTAACATGCGTTTTTGCTCTTCCCTAAGGACCCATCCTTTTCCACATTCTATCACTCGCATCAGTACCCCAAACTGCCATCATTACTCCTTCCCCCGGTTGTTACTGAGGTTAACCAGAGAGAACTTGAACCATCTATTTCCCGAAAGTCTAATGAACCTCAAATTGTAAATACGACTTCTGCCATGGAATTCGCCGTATTGCTCAAAGAGACGCTCGAAGATGTTATGGAAGGGGTATTAGTGAAGGGTGTTTGTAGAGGATTGTGGCGGTAGGTTATTAGTCGTCATTTAAGAGTGACTAATTGTTATTAGTTGTCATTTAAGAGCATCTTAATAGTGGAAGTGTATTTAGAGTGGAAGTGAATTTACAGTGGAAGTGTTACTATTCATGCATGCGTGAGCAGTGATCTTGACCTATTGTTTAGTAAGGAGGCACGTGCCTAGACTCGTAGCCTGAAATCCTGCTTGTTCTGTTAGATTTGACATAAAGTTTCTTGGAAAGAACATAAATTTCTACTTCCCAAATTTTGTTCTGTTTGTTTATTTGGATAAGGCTTATCCTTTAAGTTGTTCCGCAGTGGCTGGTTAACATGTTTTCGATGGAGGCATTGTCCTCTCGGAGCCGTGTGCGTGCTTGCCTTAATTCTTTTTTCACTTTCCCTTTATAGTGTTCATAAATCGACACGTTTATTCGTAATTTCCTTGTGATCAATTTGTGGATTGTGGGTGTGTTCCTGTTTGCCTCGGTGAGCGTTTATCCGACCTTGTAAGCCATTTTCGACAAGTGCCGTATCTTTCTCCGAACTGCTCACGGGCTTCCTTAACCGGGTACTTTGAATACGGGTTTTGTCGACGTATGATTTTCGACTACTTCCATTAGTGACGGTTCTCCTTTAGCTCTTATTTTTTCTTTAGAAGTCTTACTTTCTTTTTTGTCCCGACCCTCTGCTTTTTGTTTCGCAGATTCTCTTTACCGGTATACATCTTCCGTATGTTCTTTATACAACATCCCTTTTGTTTGTTGAGGGATGTTTGTTACCGTTTGTCGGATAAAAACTCACTTGAGTTTGTTATGCCAGGGTGGCAAAGTTACTCCCAATATCTGTATTTGAAGCTGGGGTGTTGTGCTGAGGCCATTTTTTAACTGCTATCTCCTTTTGTTCTTATACCTACCGATAATTCCTTGCACTCTTGTTTGGATTCTTAATTAGGAAGTTTTAGACCGAAGACATCGCTTATAAAAATAGATAAGCGAGGATTCTTCCTTATTTGAGAACATTAGTGTTCTTTTTTCATCCGGTATTTGATCATGTTGCGGGTCTTTACTACGGCTATTGCATTCTCTTGATGCATATGCTTCTTTATTATTTTGTTATGCGGAAGTTGTGATCCCGTTACATGAGGCGTCATCTACCGTTTTTCATTTTTCCGTTATTTAATCTAGCGGGAGATGTCATAGCCGTGGCCACATGGTCTTTCTGTGCAAGGTCCACATTATGTTTCCACAGCACATCCGTTGTGTGAGGTGCTCTCCTATTCCGTTTTGCTTTTATTTTTCCTTTTGAAGGTTAGAAAATAAATCGGGAGGTCTTTCTATTGTTCGTCCCTTGAGTTCTTGTATCACTTAATCTTTGATATTTACAGATGCTTTTTCTTCAACCATTTTTCCTTTAATTCTTTCCTCTTTTTGCTTTTTTAGATGTAGAAATTCGTCCATACTATGTCTTGCATTTCCATGGAATTCGCAAAACTTGCTATACTCTTTTCTTCGGTTGGGACCGCTGGGGGAAAATTTGAAAATCTTTCTTTTTTCAGGAATGGAGCTTCCCTTGAGGGATTATAAGAAGCAAGGAAGCCGTTTTGTCTTTCCTTTGCCCTGAATTTGTTCCTGAACTCTTTTGGAATTTTTCTGCTGCCCAGCTGCACTTTGCTTCCTCCGCATTTGTATCCATGGATTCTTCCTTTCTCGATTTCCGGCGGCCACTTCCCCTCGTAGAAAGGATGTGGGTATATTCATTACTTCGGTCATTGATTTTGGGACTCTATCGTGTAATCGTTTGATTAGTTCCAGATCGGTTATTCCATGCATGAATCCTGAGATTTTCATGACTTCCGGCGCTCCCTTTACATCCCTGAATTCTTCCTTGAATCTTTGTACGAAGTCTTCTATAAATTATCCTTCTCTTTGCTTAATGTGATGAAGCTCTATAGGATCCTTGATGCACTTCTTTTTTTGGAAGGTCATCATATCGTCGTAGCTGTCCACAGATTTTGGTGGAAGGTCATCAAACCAAACCCTAGTGGATCCAGTGAGTGTAGAATTAACATGTGTCACAAGGTTGGCATAGCCCAGCGCTCCACCTTTGATGATGCTTGAAAGATCTTGAGGTGATCTTCTAGGTCCTCACTTCCGTCATATGTCTTCACATTATTTGGCATGTGGGTCCTTTTTGGCATGTCAAAGTAACAAATACATGGAGTGAACGGATCGGTCTCCTTGTATACCCATGACCTTGTTAGGTCATCGTCCTTACGGCTTGGCTTTTGTTTCTTGGATCTGGACTTCCAATGTCCACCTCCACTGTCGTCGCTCTCCGAAGGCGCGTTCGTCCTTTGTAAGGATGCCCTATTATCCTCATGCCTTCTAGTGGTGGCCGCTGTTTTTTGTGAGTAAGAGCTATGATGGTAGCTTTCCTTCTCTCTTGGGACGTGCGGTGAGTTGGTCGTCTGGAGTCTCTAGAGTGCACTGAAACGCTCCCCTATTGATGTGCTGATTGTGTACAAGTTTTAAATTTATAAAAGGTGAATTACCAATATTACCAATAACACATACGAGCAAGTATACTCGTCCGTTATAGCAAGATTATGAAGGTAAGTCGGGATCGTTCGCAGGGATTTGAGTGAATCTAAGCACAAGTTTGAATTAACGGAGTCTATCCAAAACATATAATAAAGCAAATAGATATAATGCAATTCAGATGATTAAAAACTACACTTGCTTAAACTAGTTTCATATCATAAATTAATGTGATTGTGTTAACTACTTAACATGTTGGTTATGACCATTAGTTTGAAAACTAATCTATCGTTCTTACAAGTTAAACCTTCGTCAAGATTTTAGTTCATAAAAACAAGCATTAAGTTTAACCAATAAATTCAAGATCAATTCAAGTTTCATAAGTCTACATACATAAACTTAAACACAAAAACATCCACTTGTTCATCAAATTGCTTAAGAAATGGTCAATACAAAAGGTAACCGATCATAGACAAAAGGCTACAATTGATTCTCAACAACTAATCTTACGACCATTTAGATGTTTCCAACCAATCGAATTTGATAATCAAAAAGTGTTTTTATTACAACCACACCTTAGTTCCTTTGTATAATCAAGAATAATGGGTAAAAACAATCATCCATAGACAAAATGATTATGACTAGTTGAATAACACGAAGTTCTTTCGACCCCAACGATTATTGTCAATTAGCCAAACTTGATTAACAAATGTCACTATGAAACTTTAGCACAATTGGATCTTAGAATCAACTTGAAATTGAATTAAAACATGTTAACACAATCACTAACTAATCATATGATAATCAACATCATTTAAGCAAGTGTATAAAGAAACTAGCCACTCATAGCAAACATGAACATAAACTCATAACTTTGATCATTAGAAAACATGATTAAAAGTCTTACAATGCTTGCAAAAAGATTACAAATGGTGAAGTAATGATTCTCAAAGGATCGTGGTGGACTTCTTGGTGTTTTGGCCTCCAAATGTGGAACTTCTGGAACTCCAAACTTCTCTGGATTTCTAAGGACGAATTTTAAGAGCTTAAGGCTTGGTTTGATGAGTAGAGAGATTTGTAATTGAGGTGTGTCTCATATGCTCACAATTAGCCTCTATTTATACTAATTCCAAGGCCTAGGGTATTAAATGTTGAACTTGGCCTCCAAGGAGTAAGGAAGGGACTAGAATACACCAAGAGAAGGACCTAGAATCGTTTGGATGCAAAGGGGAAGCTTAGTGATGAAGATTTGGCAACTGCAGCTTCTCCAACCGGATCAGTCATATGACCAACCGATCCGGCTGGTCTTCAATAACAACAAGCCGACCGATCCGGTTGCGGTTTGCGACCGATAGGTTGGCGATGGTAAAAACACTTATTCTGACCGAATTCCAACCGATCCGGTTGAGAGTGCAACCGGATCCGGTTGGATCTTCTGAGATACTGATTTAGTCTTGTTGAAATGGGACTCTTCGCTAAGCTGAATATTACTTCTTTTTCCTCCATTTCCCTGCACTTGGTTATGAACACTAGACAAACATCTCTAGATACGATTAAGTACTAAAATCACGCAAATATAACCAAATAACAGATATAAAAGTACACATAACGCTACTAAAAACATGCACAATCTGAGCGTTATCACCTATCTTTCTCCCAACCTATTGAATACGTCTTTTTGTAGTCTTTTAAATATCATTTCCCGTTCCATGTTCTTCTTTCTTGGTGATCTTAACCGATTACTTCTTTGGTGAGAGCCTTCGTGTGTGTCTAGGCGTCTCTTAGACTCGAGTTTTTTCCTCAGATCTTTCTTTCCGTTCGGCACCCCTGACTCGGAGTTTTGGGAAGCTTCCCGGAAGTCAAGCCGGGTTTTCATTGCTTCCAATGATTTCATTTTTTCTGCTTGCTTCCTTTCTTGACGAACTTTCTCTGTCATAATTGGCAAGATCTGGTGGTAATACTTGTCACAGTATTTCCAGAGAGCAGAGTCGGACGCAGGTCCTCAAGTTCTGCCAGAAATGCGTTATTCCCTTTTCCCGTTGTGTTCCGTACGGTGGATGCGGGGCAGGGTTAGATTCGGACCAAGTACCCATAGCGAGTATTTTTTAAGAACGCAGTTATGTACCGGTCCCATGGATGGCGCCAAGTTGTTAGTACAAAAAGTATGACGGGTTAGAATATGTGTATAGGATGCGTGTTGGGCTAGACTAACAAGCTACTGGTGGGCTAAACTTGTACTAATCCAGGTGATAGATTAAATCCCAACACAAGTGAATGTAAATTGTTAGTCTTACCGTGAGGACGGACCCCACGATTAAGCTCCGACATGTGAGTAAGTATACATTCTTGTCAGAGATAATAAAGATATGTGTGTTATTAGGTGAGAGAAAGTTGTATCTTATTGAAAAGGATTTAAAACATACATTTTAAGGTGGTCATTTAAGCCCTAAATCAACACATTTTATATCCGTTACTACTTAAAATCGTTCCTTTTCACATTTTAGGTCTTTTAGAAGCAAAATGTTGAAATGAAGCTTATTTGGATGAAAAGGAGCGAAAATATAAAGAAAATGGCAAAGTCAAGATCAAAGACACTCCAGCAGACCTGACGGCGTCCCAACCAAAGGGCGACATCGTCCCTATAGAGAAGATTTGATTAAATTACACGCAACGGCTCAGGTGAATTTTTGGTTCTAAAGCCTGACGGCGTCATGCCTAAACTCTAGAAGGCGTCACTCTTAATTTCCACACCAGAAGCCCAAGATCCAATCTCAGACGACGTCCTTCATGAAGACTGAAGGTGTCACACTTACCACCTAACTTCGTCCCAATAAAGACTTGGCCCAAACGAAACCCTAATAGCGGCGACCTGACGGCGTCACTAGCAAAAGGTGACGCCGTCGCATGTGTAAATCTATATATATAATTTGATTTTTCTGTTTTAAATGAGGTAGAACTTTGGAGAGCAAACCCTAATTCAGTTGTAGTCCGACTTGGACAGTATCTAAGGGTCCCATACCCTTCTTTACATCATAAGATAAGTTTGTTTATCCATATTATCATTATGTCTACCCCATGTTTAATTGTATGTTTGTATGCTTGCTTGTTTAACATGAGTAGCTAAATTATTCTTGTGTTTGCTTAGATCTATGAAACCTAGTTGTTAATTATTGTTAGGTTGTCTCTTGTCTTAACTGGCAGACGCTAGAGTAAGGAAAATTGGCTTCTTCTTTAATTGTTGCGAGCTTGAACGTCCTAAATAGCAAAAAAGCTTAAGAGTTCACTTAGGTCATTCATTGTGTTTATTGCGTGAGTTGTAGCTCAAGGATAATAGAGTATTCGAGGGAGATACTATTGTACTTTCCGATCCCGGGTAGTATAAAAGAGAGTAATAATTCATAGAACTAGGGAATTAGGCACCCTCTATGACCAAGCGGAATACAACGCACCAATTAAGATGAGGATGTGACAATTCAATCGACTAATAAGAGATAACTAGGGAGTAAGAACATCTAAGTAAACACAACTTTAATCATCATACGAGCACACTTCAATTAGCATAATCTATCCTTAGTTAATTAGTAAATTAGTTACTTAGTTTTAATTAAAAGTAGTAAAAATAGGTAGAAGTACCACCCCCACTCCTATACCTCGAGATATTTACTTGCTTTCAAAAATATAAAAAAGACTGAAAAGAATCTCCCTCAACCTTACCTTCTCGTCAAATATCTCTTTCTAGCATTCCTATTCCCATAGTGAACGAATCAATCCACTGGGTTTACCCCATACTACACTACAACGATTAGGTTCACTGTCTAGAGGTTTGAAAATTTTGCTCGTAGAAAAGGAAGTCTTCTCGACCCTGAACCCCTGCTATCAAGTTTTTGGCGCCGCTGCCGAGGAATAGTGTAGGTCCAAATGTTTATAGATCTAAGTAGCCTTGAATGACTAATAGTAAACTTGAATAGATTTAATTTACTATATGAAGAACTCTTTAGCAAAAGCTTGATGTGTTAATGCGGAATTTTAACACACAAAGTATGAAGAACAATATAAACTAACTTCGTAATTTCAATTAATTTGCTTGAAAGCTAATGCATACAACTCATATCTTAACCTAACTCCTTAGGGTTCTTTTTATACACCAAGGAAACCCTAATTATCTAACAAACTTGTAGAAGGGTAAAGATATCATCTCCTAAGATATCTCTACTCTTTCATATCTATTCCTATATAACTCTAACAAATATTCTGTTTTGAACATAAACAGACTTAACCATCGACACTTTGTTCTGCCAGACTTAACGTCTTTAGTACTAGCAGACTTAACTAAAACAGACTTAAGTCTGATCTACCACACTTAACTATTACTGCTACCAGACTTAACTAGACTTAACCGTTAAAAAATATAATTCCCAACAATCCTCCCCTAAATTGATCTTCACTTATGAACTTCAAGTTCTTTCAAGCTCCTGAGGATCTTAGAATTATCTTTAAGCTGCATCCTTGAGATTTTCTTCATTATAAGTTCTATGCAGCATCGTATCAGCAAACTCTTAGCACCCCATGGTCTTTCCAGCATCTATGACTATCTGTACATCAAAACATGAAAGTTTCATACTATACTCATCACTTCCAGATGTGTAAACTTCTGTGAGAGGTGAATCATAGAAAATTTAATGGATTTGATGTCTCTTTACCAATTAGCCATCACTATTGGAGTAGCCAATGTTTATGTGTATAAGACCATGTTACATTGATAACCATCTGATTTTTAGCAAACCAGCAGCTATCAACAGATTTGTTAAGTCTTTACCAAAAGCTGCACCCTTTTGGACTAGCCATATATGGTTTTCCATAGCCTTTACCACAAGCCATGATCTTGTGGGCTACTCAACTCTTCATGCACACATATATGCTGAGTTGAATACCAAACAAACTTTTATTATATATATATATATATATATATATATATATATATATATATATATATATATATATATATTTTAAACTAACAAGCAATTTTACCTCATACGTCTCCGTTTGACTAATGTTTCTTCTTCAATCTGATCAACTATTTTGGCCAACAATTGATCACAGATCTTTTTGATGAGCTTTTCAGCAGCCACAGATTCTTTTTCATACTAAAGCTTTGAGAGTAACATTACTTGAAGCACTTCAGCACACAATGGATATTCTACTTTTGCCAGCATGAACAAATCAACTCCACTTCTTGTGGACAAATGATGAACATCACACTTATCATAAAATTTCCATGACACACCAGAATCTTGACATGGAAAATTCCAATATACATCTGAAGGATCAGGTGCATACAGTCTTTGAAGTTCTGTATAAAGTTCTTGCTCTTTAACATCAGACTTATTAGCAATAAGATGTTATTAAGTCTTTAAGATGATTGTAAACATCAAACTCTCCACTGTATATGATGACCTTCCAAGATTTTCCAAATTGATCCCAACAAATCTCCCAATCAACTAATGGATCAAGATTTTGAACCATCCCTTTCAAGGTAATAAACTTAGATTTCTTCTTCTATTTGGAAGAATCATGAAGATTATTCACAGAATCTGGAGATTGAGTTGATTCATTTAGAATACCCTGTCTGGCCTATAAGTTCTGGATATCTTCTTCCAACTGATTTACCTTAGCTCCCAACACCTGTTTTTTCGAAGCAAGATCTTGTTCCAAGACTGAAATTCTAGAAGACAACTTAGTACACAACTCCAAGACATTACTGATATGCACACCATTCTTAGCACACCATTCTGCGGAAACCATGATGATACAAGGAATAAAGATGATCACGACTTACTCTGTTTTATAACTTGTATAAAAAAACAGAGTTATGAGGAGTATATAAACTAGTAGGGTTTCAATTATCTTTGGAAAGTGAATAAGTTCAAAGTATAGAAAGGTAATCGTTACCTCATAAAATATGGTAACAGATTAAACCACCAGACTTAACCATGAATCCACCAATATTAACGACCAGAACTAAAAATTGATAAAGAAAATCCCTGGGAAATATCTTCTTTTGGTCAACTCGTGTTAGTAAAAATATCTTCAATATTTACTCCTTCACCAACTAAAAGTTACTCGTATTAAATGTTGCTGGTGAAGATATTTGAGTAAACTTTGCCTATAAAAAGAGCCTTTGAATCACAAACTGAAACCATCACACACCTTTAAAATTCTCAAAGTCCTACAAAAACTCCAACTACAATGAGTAACCCTGATGTTGTTGAAATCTTATCTGACTCATCATCTAGCTCTTCATCCAATGATGGATGGAAAAACTACTTTCCTCCCCTGCACACCACACTAACCTTCATGAACACAAATCCAGCACCAACACCTATGGGTACATTATCTGAGGAACTTCCAACCATACCATCACATATGGAAGACACCAGCTCTGATCTGAACTCCATGCCAAGCTTTGTCTCTTCCTACCATGATACTGAGGCCTTCCAGAGCTTTGGTGATAGCCCCTCTTGTACAAAGGCCAGCTTCCCCAAATCCAACACCACAAAAGAGAGAACAGGTGGTTGGTCTTCCCAGTCGTCATGCTTGGGAAGTGATTGGGAAAAGAGGGAAGTAGAGCATGCCTGTCATCAGTGGAAAGGGGAAGGGGTTGTGGGCTAATTGGTGTAGGAGTTTGTGTGTTGTGTTTTTGTTGATGTAATGAAGTTGTCTCTTGTACTGCTGCATCTTAGGATGCAACATTTTAATGAATGGATTTTCCCCTTTTTCTTTTCATTACTGATTGCTTCTCCAATATCTGCATAAATATTAGTGAACAAAGAAAAATGCAAACTATACAAAATTTTACCCAGATGTATAGTACTAACCCTCCTTGAGACAACAAGCCTCCCTTTAGGCTTATTCCTCTCCTTCAAACAAAGCAGTCAACCAGACTTTAAAATATGGATAACAAATAATAATTTTGCACTGTCTGACATAAAGCAATCAAACAGACTTAAGTATGACATCACCAGTTTTAAGTCTGAATAGTAGTACATCCATTAGTATAACCTCCATGCCTCCCCTATCTTTGATAGATATTGCATTTTACTGAAAAACTAGTCTAAAACCAAGAGAAATACAATATGCAGGACAACAGATAGAATTAACTCAAAACCACCTGAATTAATCCATAAAAAAACCAAATAGAATTTGTTCAAGCACACCAAGGATATAGTATCAAGCACAGGAATCAAAAGGTCTCCACAAAAACCACCAAATCACACAAACATCCAATTGTTCATAATGCTTCCATAAAAAGTCTAACTATGCATAGGTTGGCCTATGCCTCCTCCTAAGGTAACAAAAACTCCTTGGACTTCCTTAAGCTCCTCCGAGTGATCCTTGTTACAAGTCATCTGCTCAGAACATCCACTGTTAAAGATTCCTGTATTGCTTAAATAAGGATGTTCCTGCATAGAAAAGAGAAATTAGTTTCTCTTGGGGACCCAGGCCTGTAGAGGCTTGGGTCTACCTTGTGGACCTTTAGATTTGTCAGCATTAACAAAAACTGGTCCACTATTATACTTGAAGTTTGGTTTGGTCTGTCTCCAAGTATAACCTGCCAAGGGCTTAACAGCAGTCCCCCAATTTCCCCTTGCAGCATAAGATTGAAACATTTGAGCTGCATTTTGAGACATGGGTCTTCGTACAGGTGAATGAGAACCATAATGAAATATTTGATTGAACTGGTTCACCTATGGTTTTCTAAACTTAGGACTAGGTGATGGACTAGTAGGTTTAGATCTATATCCAGAATTAACTTTAGCCTGGCCAGATTTAACATGACCAGTATTAAATCTAAGTACATTACCAGTATTAAAGTTGTGCCTACTAGTACCAACTTGAACACCAGCACCCACCCTTGATCTATCATAATTAACATAAGTACTGTCAGTATTAACAGGTACTAGTTTAGTAATAAACTTATTGTCATGGTTAATCCTGTTCACGTTATTCCAAACTAGTTTATTTACCCCATTCCCAGTGTTAATAGCCTTTTTCTTTCTTTCCTCAACTTCTCTAACCATTCTCTTTTCATGGAAGTCACAATCTCTAATCAGATGGCTTAAGCTATTGCAAACAAAACATCTTTTAACATCAAAGGAGTAACCTGCACCTAACTCCTTTTCCATTCTAGCATTCTAGTTAACCTTATCAGTGCTATATATCTCTATCTTTTGCCTAGGAGTTGTCCTTTGAGGAACAAAGCTAGGTGAGTCTGATCTTAGATTAGATTGAGACACACTAAGTTTAACTGGTTCAGGTTGTTTTGGCAGATGAGGCTCACTTTTTAAAACAGGTTTAGTTATCCTTATAGGCTCAGACTTAAGTTCTAGAGATCATTTAGAGGAATTTCCAGTGGATCCTTCACTGTTAGTAGATTGACAAGAAGAGTATTCATTGGTCTTACCTTCTGAGAAACTGGTGTCATAACTTTTCTCACACAATCCTTTACTGTCATTGGATTGACAGTCAGTAAATTCAATGGAATAGTCCTGAGAAGCAACAGTTTCAAGGTTCTTCCATTTGCTATAGTCAAATAAGGACTCATCATATTCTTTCTTTGGTTTAGGGGTATAATCATCATTAATTGGTGGTGGAAATCCCTTGTAATTGACAGTTTTAGCAAATCTTTGATATCTAGTTTTACCCTCAAAATCACTTTTTGAATTAGCAAAAACAATTTCTATCACCTCTTCTTCATAACTTAAAACCTCTTTATTTGATTTTATCCCATACTCTAAACCAACTTTACTTGTAGAACATATTCCTGAATTAATAAGCCTCCACAAGTTTTTATTACTATTTTGCCATTTATTAACTATCTTTTGCAGCACTTCTTTATCTTTTACTGCCTTCATTCCTATTCTCCTATATCTTCTAAGCTTCTCACCCTTTTCAAAAATTTCATTACCTTGGCAGGTAATCTTTTCATTTAGAGAAGCATTTTGTTTTTGAAGATTATGTACTTGTTTTTCTATTGTTTTAATAGTATTCTCATAAGCAAGTAATTTAACTTCTAGATCACCCATTTGACCCATCTGTTCATCATAAAGGGACTGCAATTTATTGTATGAATCAGTACACAATTTTGAACACAAAGTTACCTCACTACTGGAGCTTATGGCCATGAGTGCATGCTTGACTTCTGTCCCCTTTGTAGGATGCTCTCCCTAATTTACCACACCAGCTTCCAAAGTAAGCAGCCCAGTCTGATTCTTGTCATCCTTCTTAGCATGTCTAGAATAGAAGGAATCCCTTTTTTTTGGGTAAAGGGGAGTAATCCAGAAGGAATCCCTTTTATTCTCCTCATTACCCTCCTTTATAGTACACTCCCTAGCAAAACGACCTGTCTCTTACACCTGTAGCACTTCAGCTTTGACTTGTCAAATCCTACTGGTCTATGTCCATCAAAGCGCACTTGCCTACCAGTCTTCTTGAAGAATTTTCTCATCCTTAACGCAAGCATGGCACACTGCTAGTTGATATCCATTTCCTTCATATCCTCATCTTCAATCTGATACAATTCTTCATTTTGAATGTTTTCAGATTGATTTGAAAACAGATAGTAGATGAGCTTATCAGCAAAACCAGCAGCCTCATCCTTTTCCTTAAAACCAGTACTAACTGTATAGCTACCAGAACTAAACCCACTACCAGAATTAACTCTAATTTTAGTATTTCTGCCGTGAGAGACAAAAGCAACATTATCACTTGAAGACGCTTTTGAATTCCACTTGATGTCTTGTTCATATACTTAGAGATTATTAAACAAGTCATCTATTGACAAAGTGTCAATATCTTCTTTATTCCTCATTATCATAGCCAGATTTGACCATTCATTGGGCAATGATCTTGGAAATTTCATATTAGCATCTTCATTGGATACCTCAGATCCATGTGTTTCCAAATGTGACAGGAGTTGTTGGAACCTGTCATAGCCTTTCTCCAGGCCTTCAGAACTACTGATTAAAAATTCCTCAAACTGTTGTTTATAAATAGCTTTTTGCATTTTCTTGGAATTAGCGTTTCCTCCAAATCTTGTTTTAATAGCCTCCCATATCTCCTTAGCATCGTCTAAATTGTGGAACCTTCTCAGATGTTCCTTTGGTATGGATATCTTTAGGAGAGTTCTCCCCTTCCTTTCTTTCTCTTCAGCAAGTATCTTTGCATTTGTGACTGGTGCAAGGATCCTGACCGTGCCATCTTTGTCTTTGGAAATTCTCTTCTTAGAATTCCCATTCTGGATCACTTTCCAGACCTCATAATCTACATATTCCAAATATTGTTCCATCTATATGGCCCAGATGTCGTATTCTTCCTTTTTCAGGATAGGAAGTTTGAGGTTGGAGATAGTTGTTGTTGCAGGAAGTTGTTGTTGTTTCTTCTGTTGTTTCTAAGATTCTGCTTTTGAAGCTTTAGTTTTTTTCTCAGAACCTTCTTCATCACTATGATGGTTTGAGAAGTCGTCATGAAGAGACAATCTTTAAGGGTTTTGAGAGATGAGATGAGTGTTCTTGGTATGATTTGTTTCTTCAATACAGAGTCCTTCAACAGGCTCTTATACCATTTATTAGGTCCAAAAGTTTTTTGATCTAAGTAGCCTTAAATGACTAATAGTAAACTTGAATAAATTCAATTGACTATATGAAGAACTCTTTAGCAAAACCTTGATGTGTTAATGCGGAATTTTAACACATAAAGTATGAAGAACAATATAAACTAACTTCGTAATTTCTATTAATTTGTTTGAAAGCTAATGCATACAAGTCATATCTTAACCTAACTCCTTAGGGTTCCTTTTATACACCAAGGAAACCCTAATTATCTAACAAACTTGTAGAAGGATAAAGATATCTTCTCCTAAGATATCTCTACTCATTCATATCTATTCCTAATATAACTCTAACAACTATTCTGTTTTGAACATAAACAGACTTAACCATCGACACTTTGTTATGCCAGACTTAACATCTTTAGTACTGGCAGACTTAACTAAAACAGACTTAAGTATTACTTCTACCAGACTTAACTAGACTTAACCATTACAAAATATAATTCCCAACAAATAGAATAGCTAGTTAGATTTCTATCTCGTTTAGGTCTACTCGCTTGATTCGTATCAAGTGATCTTTTTTTCTCCTTTTCATTATCATTCTTTTAGTTTATCCCCTTCTTCGTGTTTTTGTTCGTAATCTCATCACTTTTCATCATGGAAAGTGATAACCCACCCAACAACGATCCACCAAACCATCCACCACATCATCCACCACTAACACGCTTAAGAAAGCACTTGAGGAGACAACTAGTACATTAGATAGCGATCACACTTCAAGCGATGATTTGGATGAAGAGCTTGAATAAGGAGATTATAGGGTGCTAGAAATTATGGAGGGTAATGAGGAAGAGGAACTTAATGAATATTTTGAGTCATACCCTAATGGAAAAGAAATCGCCTAGTACTATAACGTTGTTAATAACCAGCGAGCACCTTTTGACCCTTGCATAAAAAGGGTGACCCTAGGAACATTAAGATACCGTGCATGATTGGCTACTTATATGGGGATCACACTTACATTGATTATAAGGCTCCTATGAACATAATGTCTAGACTCTACTACAATTGGGTTATGAGTGAAAAGCTAGGACCTAGGAAGGATCCCTTTTACCATAGGAAATTGAGTAACTTTGTCGGGAGAGATAGAGGATTGCATATCTTTGTAGGTAATTTCACATATAGGTGTGATTTCATGATTTTAGAAGATGTTAGAGGTATCATTAATGGATTCCTAGGAGAAGTAATACTTGGAAAACCATTCATTGAGGAATCTATGATGATTTATGACCAAGAGGAAGGAATAGTCAAGTTTTCAAATGGAACTGAATGTGTCAAATACATAATGCCGTGCAAAAATAAAAAGTTTAAGGGTATTGAAGATTTAGATGTGGATAATACACAGACTTTTGAGGTTGAATGTGAGGATAAAATTTACTACACCCATTGTCTTAAGCTATGCCCCCGAATATATTCGTGATGAAGGAAGAGTCAAATCATTCGAATGGGCATTAAAGATATGCGGAAAATAGGAGCACGACTTTGAGTCTAGCTACAAGACTCATAAAAAAAGAAAAGCGCTTCGTGGGAGGTAACCCATGCTTAATTGTTTGCTTGTTATTTTTTCAATTTTGTTTGTGTGTTTATATATCTTTTTCATTGTTGTTTATTCTCATCTTAAACACTGTGAAAATGCTTTATTTTGTTTTTAACTTCGTCTGAATTGCATATAAAGGTATTTTACAAAAAGATAAGTGTAGAGAATATCGCATATGTTTTTAAGAATATGAACATGAGATTAGCAATAATTGAAATTGTATATATTTATGTGTTTGTTAGTCAAATGCTTGTATTGAGTCATAATGGATGTTTTACAGAAATTTTTACAGGCTTTAATGAGGTAAATTTTCCAGAATTTTTCCAGAAAAATGCATCAAACCAATTTTTATCAGGACAACCTGACGACGTCAGCCTATGTGGAAACAGAATGTCAGTTTTCGTTTTCTGTGTAACTTGTAATTTTTGGAAGTTCCCAGGTCTTAATTTTCTAGAAAAACTGCAAACATCCATTCCATAAGAATTATATCTTACTTGCTTTCTAGTTTAGTTTTGTTTCATATATAGTTTTACCGCCGATTTTACGCGAAGGTTTCGTTTTGTTTTCTTAAAAGTGTGTAGGTTATATTAGACAAGAAGAAGAAACACATATTGAAATAAGCACTTATTACTTATTCATTCTTCTTGGAGGAAGATTTAACCGCAACTTCATACATATCCTACCGAGCTAATCAGGGGAGTACTAGTTTCTTTCTCTTTTAACTTACCTTCCTTTATCATAACTTCAATACTTTCGTGCAACATTGGGGACAATGTTCAGTTTAAGTGTATGGAGGGAGAATAAAACAGGAACTTAGAAACTATTCACTCACTTGATTATTTGTTTTGTGCTTGGTAATTTGTGTGATAAACTATGAGAAATATTTGTCAGGGTCATTTTAGCACCAAATTTAAAATTTTTTATGACATTTACGAGTTAAACTTTAGTCTTAATAAAGCGTCTTATGGATAGCAGTTATATGACTAGCACAAAAACCGTTTACCACTCAAATTCCACCCCAACAATGTGAGGTTCGCCCCTAGATCTTTAGGAATAAAAGCATCTATATTTAATGCTTAGTGAGTGTACTGGTAGTATAATAGATTCTAGAACTTGTATCGTGATGCATTCTGAGATCGCTAGTGAGACTAAATTCGTGTAGTTAGGATTAACTAAATGATAAGAGGCATTAGGATAACCCTTGTTTGAAACCTATAATATAATTACCTCTTCCACATCGGTTGAGTAATTTTCCCCACACCTTGCGATGTACTCATCTTTAGTACACGATACCCCTAGTTAACCCCTCAGAGCCTATCCTTTTTGCGGTTCTCATGATGTTTCGGTTTTTCAGAATATCAATGAAGAGCATTGCTTACAATCTGACCCCAAATGTTACACCAAAATCGCCTTAGCCTACCTTGTATGCACTCATCTTTAGTGCATTATTTTTATCATTATTAAACCCTTAGTTCAATTATCTAGTTGCTTGCAAGGTTGCTAAGTCGAGTCATATCATTTGTAAATAGTTTTGGGACGATTGGGACTCATGGGTTAAAGTAATATTTTATGGAGTAACGGGAAATAACGATAAATTCAAATTCCTATTGTCTACGTAATTAAATACTACAAGTGTTTGATCTTTTCCAATCGGGTCAATTAGTTTAGAGTAATAAAAAATCAAGTGTAGGGATGCTCCTATAAATCCTTTTATGTTGATGTTATCTTAGAGGAAGGTAGAGTAAAAGTGTATATAAAAAAAAAAACAAATTGAAAAAAATAGAAAAAAGAGTTGTTGAAAAAAAAAGGAAAAAATGAAAAAACATACGAGCTACCATCCTACATCTATCTTTATTGTTCATGTTTTTTTTTAAAGTTTATGTTTGTATTTTGTTTCAAGTTGTTTATTGATAACGCTCAAATTGTGCATGTTTTTTGTAGCGTTATCCGTGCTTTTATGTGTGTTATTTGGTTATAATCATATGCTTTTGATGCTTAATCGTACAAAAGTGCGTTTGCTAGTTCATTTGTAGCCAAGTACAGGAAAGTGAAGAAAAAGACGGAAAAATAAGTAAAATATGAAGGTTTCTCCATATACGAAGAATTCCCGACAAAAGCAAGACCTGCGGAGTATATTCGAGAAGATAAAGTCATCAAGTTAGTGGTCCAAAGACTCAAGAATAAAGTTCAAGAAGGAAAACGAGAAAGAAATGAAGAAAAGAAGCTTAATCGAAGAAATATTGGAAGACTCGTTGTTCCCGACACACCTTCACCATTTTGGCCATAACTTTTGCATACGGACTCCGTTTGACCCCCCGTTCACGGCCACGGAAAGCTAAGAGAAAGATCTACAACTTTGCAGTTTATGAATTTTTGTGATTTTGCTCCAACCGATCGGTCGAGCCCCGTAACCGATCCGGTTGGAGAGCTATCAAGAAGACCAACCGATTCGGTTGGAGCCCAACCGGATCCGGTTGGAGGTCCTGTTTCAGCCATTTTTCCATCACTAAGACTCCAAACGTGTTCTAAATGATTCTAGTCCCTTCCTACATGGTTTCTAGTCCCTTCCAAGCTTCTTGGCCTCCAAGAAATGCATTGAATACCCATAGGCCTTGGTTCAAGTATAAATAGAGACCTTTGCATCCTCATTTCATGCACCACAACTTGAGAGATCTTCTCTCACACCTCTCCTACCACCACCACTCCTCTCTAGGTGTGAAATTCAAGCCTCCACCCTTAAGGACGAATTTCCATCTAGAGAGCAAACCATAACTTGAGAGAACACACCTACTCTCAATACCTTCACCAAAGGTGTGAAATTCAAGCCTCCACCCTTAAGGACGAATTTCCACCGAGAGAACACAACCACTCTCAATATCTTCACCCCAAAGGTGTGAAACTCAAGCCTCCACCCTTAAGGACGAGTTTCCACCAACTATCCTAGCCCAACTTGTGTGAAATTCAAGCCTCCACCCTTAAGGACGAATTTCCACCAATTACACCAACTTATCTTCCCCAAAAGACCACAAACCTCTGCCATTTCCAGAAGTATGCTTGGTTAGAAGTTGTAGTTGATTGGAGGCTTGAAGGAGTGCTATAATCCTTCACCCTTGCCTAATGTAATCTTACTTTGGGTAAATCCTTGTTACTTTTATGATGTTGAATGCTATGATTCATGTTTGGTTCTTTGGTTGTGTTGATTATGTGATACTTGTTTATTTCATATGAGAACTTGTGATAAAAGGATGTTTGGATAATTGTAGTGTTTCTTTGGAATATGTTGATAACATCATATTTGGTTGAATTGGAACTTGTTCTTGTTTATTGTTTTGGTTGATCATTGTTGAGTCTAATGTCGAAATATTCTTAACAATGGTTAGTTCCAATTCATTAATCGACAAATGATTTTGGTCTTGTACTTTGTGACGATTGTGCAAGAGAATTAATAAACATAACAAGTAAAGGTTTAATTTGGATTATGGCCGAAAGGAATCTTTTGAATATGTGTTCTCATTATCTTTCAAGTAAATGGAACTTTACAAATTAATAACATCAAAGTCTATGGCCGAAAGGGATTCTTTGTTGTTGTTGGTATAAGGCTCATGACATGACCACTTGATTGAGGCTTATGCACATTCGATTTATAAAACACTAAACTATTATTATAGGTTCTATCTTTGATAATATGTTTTCCAAACTAAACATCCTAATATCCTTGTGATCATTTGTCTAAACATGTATGTTCTTTGTGTGCTTTTTCTTAGTGGTTTGATCCGTGACAATCATAACCACGACCTTGATACGTGCTTGTTCTTATATTGCTTTTCTTGTTGGTTTGATATGTGACAATCATAACCATCAATTTGTTACTTGCTTAAACAAACAAACGACACTTGTAGTGCAACCAAGTCTCTTGGGACGACCTTGATTTACCATATACTATACTACAACTTGACTAGGGTATACTTGCCCGAATGTGTTCCTAGTTAACCGGTAATTCTTGTTACAAATTTAAAACCCGATGAAGCACATCAAGTTTTTGGCGCCGCTGCCGGGGACTTGTTTTGCACTTTTTTGTTCGTTTGATTGTTTTCTTGATTGATAGATTGTTGGTTTGCTTGCATGATAATTCCGGCATCGTCACCATCAAGTTTTTGGCGCCGCTGCCGGGGATTTGGTTTTTGTTCTTAGGTGTTTGTTTGTTTGCTTGTTTGTTTGAATGCTAAATTGCTCTTGCTCATGAATGATTGTTTCTTTGCTCTTGTTTGATTGCTCTTGATGTTTGCTCATGAAGATTGCTTGAATGCTTGTCTTTTTCCAAATCTCTAATTTCTCATAATTGCTAAAATGATCTTTGCATCAAAAATCAAGTTTTTTTGATGTTGGGATTTCGTTTCATGTGTTCTAAAAATGCTCATTTCAATGATTGCTTTCTAAGTGTGCTCGAAAATGTTTGCGAAAAAACCACCAAAACTGACCAGAATCATCTAACCGGATCGGTTGCCTCTGCAGCCGAACGGTTGGACCACCCAAACCACTCCAACCGATCGGTCACTACCCGTAACCGGATCCGGTTGTGAGTTCTGTATAAAAAAAAAAAAAAAAAAAAAAAAAAAAAAAAAAAAAATTATTTCTTGTCTTTCTTGTGTTGTTTTTTTTATGTTATATGATCTCTTGCATGTCTCTAGGTTATTTGTTTTTGTTGTTTTGTTTATATTGGTTTCGTATTAATTTTGAATAAGATTATCTTGTTTTAGATTCTCTTGTTTGATTTGTGTTACGTGACTAATTGTGTTTTCTTGCGTCTATGTGATTGTCTTTTTCTGTGTTCGTGATTTTATGTTTATTTATGTTCTAAGTTTTGTTTTGTTTTATGTATTTGCCATTCTTGCATATATATGTGTTTATGTGTTTTAATTACTTGTGTTTAGTTTTATGTTCGTAACCTTTTGTGTCCTTATTTTATTTTATCAATAAATGGTGTGAAAAAAAAAAAAAAAAAAAAAAAGAAAAAAAAAAAAAAAAATTTAGAAAATTTCCTCCAACCGATCGGTTACTTCCCGTAACCGAATCAGTTGGAAGCTGGGTCTCATTTGGTTCGTCTCAACCGATCGGTCACAACCCGTAACCGGATCGGTTGGACTAATCTGTTAAAAAAAAAAAAAAAAAAAAAAAAAAATCAGTTTTCAATTTTTTGTTTTTGTGTGTTTGTGTTTAGGTTAAATAAGTTTAAATGTCATTTTGTTTTTGCAAGAGTATCATTTCTTTTATTTGGTTTTTCCATTTTAAGTTTTGTTAATTTGGTACATTGTGAATAAATAAGTACATGTGTTTTAAAAATAAAAAGTGTTTTGAACTTTGTGGGTATGTTCACTGGAAACCCTCACGAGACTATAACTCGTCCACTTGGGCCACCGAGGGGTTTAAAGGCTTGTTGCATACGCTAAATGCAACCGTGATGCCTACGAAAGTGAGTTTTAGGATTTCACGCGTTTTTGTAGTTTAGTTTATTTTTGCAGATTGAATAAACTCTTGGAGGAAGGATTGGTTGGATCGTGAACCTTATACTCTGGATTGGACATGTTTGGATGAGAAATCGATTGATCTCACACGCTTATGCTAGCATTTGCTTAGCACCTTATCATATGGAGTTCGATCGTGATGTTTAGCATGGAAGGTTTCGTTTCTCTTAAACTTATAGTTTTATTTTCCCTACTTTACATGCTTTGTAGTTTAGTTTTTGTTATTGCTTTATTTTGTTTCTTTGTTATTTTTTCTTTGTTGGTTTGTTTGGTAAATTAGTTTTAAATTGATTTGTTTAAGTACCTCGAAAGTAAGGCTCACCCATTGTAAACAAACTGTGTGAGAGGTATAAGGCGGGTCTCCCTGATTCCCTAAAGAAGTTGGGTTTTTAATAAGCTTCGCGCTGACCTGCTTCTCCGCTTCTTTGTGCGTTTCAATGGAGCTACCGAGAACTCGTGGGAAAAGAATAAGTCATGTTTGTTTTTTTTTTAAAAAATTAAAAAAAATATATATATATATAAAAAAAAAATTAAAAAAAAAAAAAAAAAAAAAAAAAAAAAAAAGAGTCGTAACTAGATTTAAGTTTTTTTTTGTGTGCTTAACTTAAGTGTGGGGGGAAAATATTATTGTGAAAAGCGAAACTAGTTTTTAAATTCCAAATTTTTGGGCCAATTCTTTAAATTTTGTGAACTTGTTTGCCCTTGTGATCTAGTTGTTTTCACGCTTATAGGTTAATATATTAGAATAACTGGATCAATCCACTGGTGAAATCGGTAATTTTGAAAAACTTGAGATGTGTCCCGATTAATATTGCAATCCATTCTAGGATCGATGACATTTGCTAGCACAGTTTATACCCCCTTCCACTAAATTGTGAGGATTTGAGCCTGTTTCATATATAGCATACATCTTTTATGCTTGAATCTTTTTCTTTGAGTGTGCCGGTGATTTTATTTATTCTAGAACTTGTACTTGTAAATCATTACCAAACCGCAGTGAGATCGCATTCGTGCGATATAAGTGTATTCGTGTGATAAAGAGGCACCCTTAGGAATAAAACCAAATGGCCTTCCGTTTACATCTAATGATATATTAGCTAACCACATCGGTTAGTTAACCACCCTTATATGGACCCATTTGTTAGCGCTCATCTTTAGCGCTAGATACCCTTAGTACACCCTTTGAGCCATTCATTTCTCTTTGTTAAATCCAGAAAAATACAAAAATATTTTACACTTTAAACCTTAGCCTACCCTTTGTCAATGTCTAAACGGTTGGTTGTTAGTTACTTGGTATGATTGGATTGTTTTTTTTTATGATTATGAGTTAGCCACACTTTGCCATTCGTGTGTGCCATTCCGACGAAGATGAAGGTGCGCAACTTCATATTTGTATTTTTGTGGTGTGTGCTTATACGAAGTGTGGGGGAGATGTGATGTATGGAAAAAAAAATGTGTGATGACAATTATAGCCAATGTGCTATATTATTATGAAGATGAATGAAGATGAAGTATGTTTGAGATATCGATTAGCCAATGTGCTAAGACGTGATATATATGTATTTGGTGATCGATATGTGAAGAGAAGTTTGTAACTATAATCATTTTCGGGTTTGCGGATTGTTCGTGACTAGCAACATGGGTATTAGACTTGATTTTATTTTTCTTTTAACACCAATTTCATATATATCCCATGCCTTATCCATACCCTTTAATCACCCTTAGCCTATCATCATAACCCGAATAAAAGCCCTCTTTAGATGTTTACACTTGGTGCTTACGCCACGTCGGTGGAGTTTTGTTTCTTGTACAAGCCTATGGTAATATTTAGATCATGACTGAGCAATATGAGTGTACTATTCCTTAATACTATCCATCACTAAATAAATGAGTGTTGAGTGAATTATACATCCGTTTCTTTTCGTGAGGTGCTTAGCCATGTTATCAAGCGAGAGAATTCATAGGGTATTGTCAAACATCTCGATTTTTCACCTTAAAAGCTGAAAATGATGAATCTTATCTCGTACTTGTACTTGGTAGATTTGCATCGCATTTTTCTAATCATATTTCATGCACCATGTGGGATTTATTTTTCTTATTTCTAGATTTGCTTGAGGGCAAGCAAAACCTTAAGTGTGGGGGAGTTTGCGCTCATTTTTCGTTTATTTTTTATGTTTGTATTAAAAAAAAAAAAAAAAAAAAAAAAAAAAAGATTAATTTTTATTTTTTTTTTCATTTTGACATTTAGGTTTGTCTTTTAATTTTTCTTTTCTTAGATTTGCTTGAGGGCAAGCAAAGTTTAAGTGTGGGGGAATTTGATAACGCTCAAATTGTGCATGTTTTTTGTAGCGTTATCCGTGCTTTTATGTGTGTTATTTGGTTATAATCATATGCTTTTGATGCTTAATCGTACAAAAGTGCGTTTGCTAGTTCATTTGTAGCCAGGTACACGAAAGTGAAGAAAAAGACGGAAAAAGAAGTAAAATATGAAGGTTTCTCCATATACGAAGAATTCCCGACAAAAGCAAGACCTGCGGAGTATATTCGAGAAGATAAAGTCATCAAGTTAGTGGTCCAAAGACTCAAGAATAAAGTTCAAGAAGGAAAACGAGAAAGAAATGAAGAAAAGAAGCTTAATCGAAGAAATATTGGAAGACTCGTTGTTCCCGACACACCTTCACCATTTTGGCCATAACTTTTGCATACGGACTCCGTTTGACCCCCTGTTCGCGGCCACGGAGAGCTAAGAGAAAGATCTACAACTTTACAGTTTATGAATTTTTGTGATTTTGCTCCAACCGATCGGTCGAGCCCCGTAACCGATCCGGTTGGAGAGCTGTCAAGAAGACCAACCGATTCGGTTGGAGCCCAACCGGATCCGGTTGGAGGTCCTGTTTCAGCCATTTTTCCATCACTAAGACTCCAAACGTGTTCTAAATGATTCTAGTCCCTTCCTACATGGTTTCTAGTCCCTTCCAAGCTTCTTGGCCTCCAAGAAATGCATTGAATACCCATAGGCCTTGGTTCAAGTATAAATAGAGACCTTTGCATCCTCATTTCATGCACCACAACTTGAGAGATCTTCTCTCACACCTCTCCTACCACCACCACTCCTCTCTAGGTGTGAAATTCAAGCCTCCACCCTTAAGGACGAATTTCCATCTAGAGAGCAAACCATAACTTGAGAGAACACACCTACTCTCAATACCTTCACCAAAGGTGTGAAATTCAAGCCTCCACCCTTAAGGACGAATTTCCACCGAGAGAACACAACCACTCTCAATATCTTCACCCCAAAGGTGTGAAACTCAAGCCTCCACCCTTAAGGACGAGTTTCCACCAACTATCCTATCCCAACTTGTGTGAAATTCAAGCCTCCACCCTTAAGGACGAATTTCCACCAATTACACCAACTTATCTTCCCCAAAAGACCACAAACCTCTGCCATTTCCAGAAGTATGCTTGGTTAGAAGTTGTAGTTGATTGGAGGCTTGAAGGAGTGCTATAATCCTTCACCCTTGCCTAATGTAATCTTACTTTGGGTAAATCCTTGTTACTTTTATGATGTTGAATGCTATGATTCATGTTTGGTTCTTTGGTTGTGTTGATTATGTGATACTTGTTTATTTCATATGAGAACTTGTGATAAAAGGATGTTTGGATAATTGTAGTGTTTCTTTGGAATATGTTGATAACATCATATTTGGTTGAATTGGAACTTGTTCTTGTTTATTGTTTTGGTTGATCATTGTTGAGTCTAATGTCGAAATATTCTTAACAATGGTTAGTTCCAATTCATTAATCGACAAATGATTTTGGTCTTGTACTTTGTGACGATTGTGCAAGAGAATTAATAAACATAACAAGTAAAGGTTTAATTTGGATTATGGCCGAAAGGAATCTTTTGAATATGTGTTCTCATTATCTTTCAAGTAAATGGAACTTTACAAATTAATAACATCAAAGTCTATGGCCGAAAGGGATTCTTTGTTGTTGTTGGTATAAGGCTCATGACATGACCACTTGATTGAGGCTTATGCACATTCGATTTATAAAACACTAAACTATTATTATAGGTTCTATCTTTGATAATATGTTTTCCAAACTAAACATCCTAATATCCTTGTGATCATTTGTCTAAACATGTATGTTCTTTGTGTGCTTTTTCTTAGTGGTTTGATCCGTGACAATCATAACCACGACCTTGATACGTGCTTGTTCTTATATTGCTTTTCTTGTTGGTTTGATATGTGACAATCATAACCATCAATTTGTTACTTGCTTAAACAAACAAACAACACTTGTAGTGCAACCAAGTCTCTTGGGACGACCTTGATTTACCATATACTATACTACAACTTGACTAGGGTATACTTGCCCGAATGTGTTCCTAGTTAACCGGTAATTCTTGTTACAAATTTAAAACCCGATGAAGCACATCATTTATTGTTACTGAGTCGAGTCTTGGCTTAGCAACGCCACGTCTTTCATGCTTGTAACATAAGATTTTTTACCTTGCCACCACTAAATATCCCCTATCCAACAAAACCCTTTATTTCCCTACCCTAAGCCTAACGTTACAACCCTTGTAAAGACCTCTTAGATAGTTATTCCTAGGTGCTTAAGCCAAAGCGATGGAGGTTTGATCTATTCTCAAGCCTATGGTAATATATGTACTATGACAGGTAGTGAGTGTTTATCTTCCATTTCCATTCATATTATATTTCATATAAACCCGAGAGATGAGAGAATCCAAACACCAATTATGAGGTGCTAGTGTGTAATTTCCGTGCTTGTTATGACTATTGTGGCACTTGTACTTGTTGTAAATTACTTTAAACCAATGCTTCATGCCCCGAATTTATAAATTGATTGGCCAAAAGGACATTTGCTTGAGCACAAACAAATTCCAAGTGTAGGGATATTTGATAAGGATTTAAAACATACTTTTTTAGGGGGTCATTTAAGACCTAAATCAACACATTTTATATCCGTTACTACTTAAAATCGTTCCTTTTCATATTTTAAGTCTTTTAGAAGCAAAATGCTTAAATGAAGCATATTTGGATGAAAAGGAGCGAAAACATGAAGAAAATCGCAAAGTCAAGATTAAAGACACTCCAGCAGACCTGACGGCGTCCCAACAAAAGGGCGATGCCGTCTCTATATAGAAGATTTGATCAAATTACACGCGATGGCTCAGGTGAATTTTTGGTTCTAAAGCCTGACGGTGTCACGCCTAAACTCTAGAAGGCGTCACTCTCAATTTCCACACCAGACGCCCAAGATTCAATCTCAGACGAAGTCCTTCAAGAAGACTGACGGCGTCACACTTACCACCTGACTTCGTCCCAACGAAGACTTGTCCCTGACGAAACCCTAATAATGGCGACCTGACGGCGTGACTAGCGAAAGGTGACGCCGTCGCATGTGTAAATCTATATATAGAATTAGATTTTTCTGTTTTAAAGGAGGTAGAACTTTGGAGAGCAAACCCTAATTCAGTTGTAGTCCGACTTGGACAGTATCTAAGGTACCATACCCTTCTTTACATCATAAGATAAGTTTGTTTATCCATATTATCATTCTGTCTACCCCATGTTCAATTGTATGTGTGTATGCTTGGTTTTTTAACATGAGTAGCAAAATTATTCTTGTGTTTGCTTAGATCTATGAATCGTAGTTGTTAATTATTGTTAGGTTGTCTCTTGTCTTAATTGGTAGACGCTAGAGTAAGGAAATCTGGCTTCTTCTTTAATTGTTGCGAGCATGAATGTCCTAAATAGCAAAAAAGCTTAAGAGTGCACTTAGGTCATTCGTTGTGTTTATTGCGTGAGTTGTAGCTCAAGAATAACAGAGTATTCAGGGGAGATACTATTGTACTTTCCGATCCCGGATAGTCTAGAGGAGAGTTCCAATTCAAAGAACTAGGGAATTAGGCACCAATTAAGATGAGGATGTGACAATTCAACCGACCAATAAGAGATAACTACGGAGTAAGAACATCTAAATAAACACATCTTTAATTATCATACGAGCACACTTCAATTAGCATAATCTTTCCTTAGTAAATTAGTTAATTAGTTTTAATTAAAAGTAGTGAAAATTGGTAGAGATACCATCCCCCACTCCTATACCCCGAGATGTTTACTTGCTTTCTATATTATAAAAAAGACTAAAAAGAATCTCCCTCAACCTTACCTTCTCGTCATATATCTCTTTCTAGCATTCCTATTCTCTTAGAGAACGAATCAATCCCCTGGGATTACCCCATACTACACTACAACGATTAGGTTCACTGCATAGAGGGTTGAAAAAATTCCTCGTAGAAAAGGAAGTCTTCTCGACCCCGAACCCCTGCTATCACTTATTAGAGGATTAGAACTCCCTTTATAGGCGAGACTAATGCTAGGGTTTCCTAACATATCGCATATAAAATTTAGTGGCCGGAGTGGGACCCTTGTCGGGCAAGGTGACGCAGTAATCATGGATGCGGACACAGAACACCTTTCACGGCCATGATTTTGGTCTGCTAAGCATTCTGCGTGCGTCTTTGAGCTTGGTTGATAGTCAATCTTGTCATTGGGCTTACTGGCGATCCGGTATTTGTGATTATTTTATTGTTAGGCCTGAGCCCGAAATGTGATAGCACAAGCTGAGGCCATTATGCCTGTTGTACGTGCTATACGTCATCAAAAACCTTTAAGGACAAGGAACTATATTCCTGTGCAGAGCTCCTTATGTGGTTTTCTTAATAAGTGCAGGTTTAGTCCGCTGCTATCTTTGGTGTTTGTTTGCTGCTCTTTGGATGTTCCTTAGCTGGTGTTTTGATTCCTGCTTGATGTTTTACCTACTGATCGTTGGCTGCTGTTATATTGGTTCTATTGTGCTTCAATAGTTAGTTTATTACGGTCATATAAGTTGTGTTTGGTTGGCGTCAGATGTGGTCCATCAAGGAATCATTGTTGTGACTTATGTTGATCAAAATTACTTCCTACCAAGTCCTTGGAGCTTTATACCATAAGTGTCATAAAAAGCATTCAAATTCCCTGGAAGATCATAAACCTGATCCGCATAGTCATCATAATCATAGTCATCATAATCATCTTCACGATCATTGTAACACCCCAAATTTCGTGATACGCAGAGGAATTCAAACTGGGTGTTACTACATGGCACAACAGTCATAACAATAGAAAACGAACTCTAATGGATTCGTTTTAAAAGATTTATTATTCGATTTATATAAATATCAGAGTTTACAAAAATGAGGTCCCAAATGGTTCCAAGTTTACAAAATATATTAAATTGATTTTTGAATGATAATAAAATTTACAGCCTTCTTGAGTATCCGTGCTCCTCCGTGCCAGCCTCATACAATATGGAACTGAAATACATGCTTAAAACTGTCAACACAAAGGTTGAGTGAAATTCATAAAGTTTATTTGATGGTTGAGCACATTATGTTGGTAGTGTGAGCTATAGACTCACACCAATTGTTTGAAAACAAAACAGTTTTTATTAGGCTAAGCATCATGCAATCAAGGCGTTAGCGTGTTCCAAAATAAATTGGAGAAAATTTCGGTGCGTGCCCTTTCAGGTAAAATTTGCCATTTTTACCAATGTTACTCAAATATAGTGCGTTTGTTTGCCTACCCGATCAACACAAACGGGATTCGTCAATCCCAATAGATCTATTCACAATATTCGCGCCCACTCTCACTAGTGATTAATGATTCATGATTAAGGGACTTGATAAGGTTTTAAAATGTACCTTTTTGAGGGGTCGTTTAAGCCTTTATTTGATCACTTTTGTATCCATTATTGGTTAATATCGTTCCTTTTCACTTTTTAGGTCTCTTGAAGGCAAACTGCTGTAATGGCACTTATTTGGACGAAAAGGCGCGGATATATGAAGAAAATGGCCAAAGTCAAGAATCGAAACACTCAAGCTGCCAAATTACAAGGGGACGGCGTCACTGCTTAATCTGCGATGCCGTCGGAGGATTTTTGTGACGGGACAGAAGCCAAAACTCCTATTTTCAAGTGACGACGTCAAGTTATAAAAGAGTAGGCCGTCGCAACTCAGACGGCCTAGATGTAATCCAGACGGCGTCAGAAGCTAAAGAGGACGGCGTCACAAGCATAAGGTGACGCCGTCGCAAGATTAACTTGGCCAAGACGAAACCCTAATGACGGCGACACGACGGCGTCACAAATCATAAGATGACGCCGTCGCACATGTAATCTTATATATAGAATCTGAATTTTTCAGTTTTAGAGAGGAGTCTTTTGGGTAAACTTTTGGAGTAAAACCTAAACCGAACCAAGGTCGTATTTTAGGGTTTTAAACCCTATCTTACACCAAGATAAGTTGTTTACTTCATTAATTTAATTATGTCTTCAATTGATTATGTGTATGCTTGCATGTTTACCATGTCCGGCTAAATTACTTGTGTGTTTGCTTAGATGTATGAAACCTAGTTGTTAATTATTGTTAGGTTTTCTCTTATCTTAATTGTAATTGGCTTAGGAGTGCGACTAGGCTATTGTTGTGTTTAATACTTGATAAATCTTTGATAGTTTATGAATGACTTAGTGGATTTCGTTTACGAAACCCAAAGATAACCTCAAAGTTAGTTTATGAATGACTTAGTGGATTTTGTTTACTACACTTAAAGATGACTTCAAAGAGTTAGGGAATGCACACCTTACGACCTTAGAAAACACAACGCGTTAAGAATAAGGACGTGACAATTCAACCATCAATAGGAGATAACTAGGGAGTAGTAGCATCTAGGTAAACACATCTTTAACTATCATACGAGCACACAACAATAGACTTAGACTATCACCACCTTAGTTTAGATAATTAGATAAAAGTAGAGTAATCGGTAGAAATACCAAGCCCCCAAATCCAAACCCTGAGATTCGTAATTTTCCTTTTCTAAAAAAACATAAAAAGGTAAAAAATAATCTTCCTCAACCCCAACCTTAGCGTAGTAACTTCTCACTAGCATTCCTATTCCCCTAGAGAATGATATCAATTCCCGTGGCTTACCATAATACTACACTACAACGATTAGGTTCACTGCCTAGGGTGTTGAAAAACTTGCTCGACGAAAAGGAAGTTCCTTTGACCCCGAACGCGCTGTGTAAGCGTATCAGGACTTAAGTTTGGCAAATGCGGTAACTTAGTGCTAATAAAACAATCAGATAAGTATACATTTTGAAAGCAATGTGTTCGGTTAAAAATAAAGCATGTATCTCCCCCAAGGGTTTGTAAAACAATTAAGTAATAGAAAGTGGGGCTATGAACTCACCTCAGAGTAAATGATATCAAATGTATAATGAGAATGATGGATATGCCATGATAACTTCTACGAGAAACCTAGAATAGGATGATGCTACTTAGGTTTGAAATAATGATGCGAAAGAAATAACAAGTCTATATATGTCTCTATGTTGATCATGATGTAGTACATGGTTTTTGTGTATGTTGTTTATAGAAACGGTCTAGTTGTGAAAATGTGTATAGTTTATATATATCGTACTACCGTTCGGGCCATCACAATTCAGAGGTCATGTAGTAAACGTTCGGGGAGCTAGGACACTTTAAA
The DNA here is from genome assembly GCA_019973895.1 of Chrysanthemum seticuspe. NCBI lineage: Eukaryota > Viridiplantae > Streptophyta > Magnoliopsida > Asterales > Asteraceae > Chrysanthemum > Chrysanthemum seticuspe. The sequence continues at coordinate 357,823,313 of BPTQ01000005.1, read as the reverse complement.
TCGTAAATCCAACAACTCGTTGATACGTTTTACTCAAATGAAACCGCTCACATAAAGCTCCCTACTATTGTAGCACTTAGTAGACACAACATATGTTTTGAGTGAAGATTGTTATATCATAAAGTTTATCATGTTTTTAGTAAAAATCTAGTTTTTACAAGTTCTCATTGCTTAATAGTGACTACAACTTATTTAACATGTTCAAGAATGAAGCTTTGGTAAAAATCGTCGGAAAAGGTAAAATGATCATTTTTCCGTTACTTGTGAAAACACTATTTCGAAGATTAAATGAAGCTTTGTTAAGTTAATATGTAACTAGGTATGAAAATAACTTGGTTTTGCTTTTAGTTGTGACAAAAGTATAGTTGTGAAAATATATATATAAGGCAGTTTCAGCTTTTAGTTGTGACAACTTTCGTGTTTTAACTTTTTGATGATTCGGACCAGAAGTACCACTTTTAACATGGACAGACCCTTAACAGATTCAATTTGGCAGTTTCGGCGTTTTGGTTTTGCTAACTTCTTTTGACTATAACTTTTGACTCGTTTGTCCGTTTCGGGTGATTCAAGTTGCTATGTTTACCTTTTTATCTTTTCTACCATATTATGTAAGTTAGAAAGTTCATATATAACTGGTTTTAATGGTTTCAAACATATAGAATATGACTAGTTTACTAGTTTGTTAATTTTACGATAATATGTGAATTAAAACATGTGATTGAGTATATATACATCATGAATCAACATAGTAACTATATATATAGCATGAAATTGTTAAGATTATGAATAAATAAGATGAGATGATGGTGGTGATTAGTTGCTTACAACTTTTGGCTTTCACTTAGGAAAGGATTAACTAGTAAGGATCGGACTTTGATTGATCACTTAAGACTTCGGATTAAGCTAGATTTCTACACCCTTGCAATTTTGAAGAGTTGGTGATGAAGTACTAAGTGACTTGAGTGGATCTAAACTCAAGAAGATCATTTAAACTTGCTAGAGATTTGATGTAGTAACTTACTACTTGAAACTTCTTTGCATAAACTTGGAGTTTAAAGATCAAATTATGGAAGATATGAGTGTTTGATGATATGAACGAACCAATTCAGTTTATGAGGGTGTTTAGGATGTATTTCACTTGCTATTTATAGGAGGGTAAGTTTGGTTAACCATACTGGGTTAATATTAACCATGGTTAAGTTAAGACACATGTAATGATCTAAATGAACCATGGTTAGGATCATGCCACCAAAATGATGACTCCCCCCCCTTAGGTTGGCCAAAACATGCATAGGTGGCTTAGATGATAAGTCGTGGACTTATCTTGAGTTTAGAGCAAGATTTGGTTCCGTTAAATGCCAACCGTAAGTTGTTAAGCCATAAAACGTAAAATCGGGTATCGTAAAAATACGAAACTTGTAGGAATGATGAAACTCATCATTATACTCCATCTAAAAATATAAAATGGTTGATAAGTCTCATTGGGTGTAAAAATGCTGCTTAAAGCTGGAAACGCGGGTCAAAAACGCGTAATTCACAATTTATCAGAAAAGAACGAAATTTCTGGGAAATGACCGTGAATTTATTTAAAGTAGACTAAAATTAGTCTAAACGTGATATGATGTCAAAATGTGGTTTTCTTCATACGTGGGATAACTTAACAGTTATACGTGAAGTCTAAAAGTTACGCGATTTAAGCAAAAATGTAGAACGTACAAGGTTAATTTCTTTACGGTCAATGGAGGAGGGAAATATGTTTGAATTTTACAAAAAATGTAAAAGTGTCTAAATATCTTAGAAAACACAGTGCAGGAATGGTTAAGTCTGGGTCTAAGTAGAATTGTTTAAAACGTAAGTTTAGTCTCGTACGGCTCAGGGTTTATTTGGTAACATTTTAAAATGAAATCTTAAAAATTTCTCTAATTGATTATGAGTGATCTAAAAATTAATCTGATGTTAGGAAAATTTTCAGGGTTGATTTTCGTTATCCGCGGGATGTTTAAATGGTGTTCCGACGAAAACGAAACTTTAAAACGATGTTTTCTTAATAACTTTTGCGAAAATGATCTAACGATTGTCGAACTCTCAGGATATTACTAAAATAATTTATCTTACGAGAATGTGAAATAAAAATTTTACAGGATGAATAGTGAAAGTGAATAGTGAAAGTGAACAGTAAATTCTAGAAAACGAAAAGTAAAAATTTGAGAATGGATAGAAATCCTGAAAATAGGAATTGTTACAATCATGACCACCACCAAATAAGTTCATTGACTCATCAAAAGTGTTCACAACCTCCTCTTCATCACTCTCAAAAAACAACAATCTCTCCCACCTTAGAGAATGGGTTAACCCTCTTAGTAGAAGAAGAAGACGGAAAATAATTTTTATTACCCGGATAATCAACATTTTTAATAGGATTACCAACATCATCCAAGAGTAGCTTTTTCATCAATAAGAAGCTTTTCAAACTCCCCAATTTTCTCAACAATAAGGATAGGACCAACCTCGTTAGCTTCCATTGAACCACTCACAAGCGGTTCATGCAATGTATTACTAGTCTTTGGAGACTCATTCTTCTTTTCTTCCATTATACTACCAGCATCCACATCCTTATTCACTTCCTTAGTAGGAATACCAAAGTCATCAGTATCATCCATACTAAGGGCATCAAATTTATTGGATGTAGCAACCTTCATTCCAATCGTACATACTAGGAACAACAACAGCCTTTTTCTAAGTGACATCGACTTGCTTAGTTTCAGCAGGAGGCTTTTTGGGTTGATATTGGAACTTCTTACCCACATTAGGTTTCGTAAACCCTCCTTGGCCCGAAGCAGTTGGACCATCTTGCTTACCCTTCTTCTTTTTGTTGATAGTTTGGAAACCATCATTAACACTCTTAGTAGGCTGAATAGAGGGAAAAACAGATTTTGGACAATCAACAAGAGTATGACCAAAGATCTTACACGTATCATATTGAGGAGGTTTCCACTCGCATTCAGCCCGTATCTTCTCAATAGTCGAACCCGACCCATCAAGTAGGGGTATTTTAACAGTTAGGTTATCTCTAAGTACCTCATCCGCCTTAACTTCAATCAAGCACCTTGCGAAACTATTGCGGCCCCATGATTCCATGCATATTTGACTAGTGTAAGCATCTAACATTTTCAACGTACCAATCAATGTGGCAAGGAGGCTAAGACCATCATCAGAGAACATAGCAAGAGGAACATAATGGAATTGAACCCACACTCGAATGTTTGTCAAATCCTCTTTGAGCGGATTAGTGTTTAAATTCCAATTTTAAGAATTATATGAACATTCTTAATCATCCACGGCCCGTTCTCAAGCACATCTTCAACACCTTTCTGAGTGGAAAACTTAAAGAAAAAGAACCCCTTTGCATACACCATAACCTTCTGAATATCATACTTAGCCACGCATTACGCACATAGTAATCAACAACCGTAAAACCAATACGTTTACCAAGGAAATATCCATACAAATATTCTCAAATATGGAATTTACCTCTTCTACCACTTTCATAAGAACAGACAAATCAACATTATTAGGTTTCTTATTACACTTCGGTCTACGAAAGTTAGACTTGTGCTTCTTAGGCTCACTAGACGTAAATGTAGTTACATTTGATCTTTTTCAAATTTGGAAAAGAAATAAAGTGGTTAGTTATTGACTAAAAGTCTAGTGTTTGAGTTTAATATAGTTTTATTCTGTAAAAGAATTGACATTTTTCTAGACCTAGTTTCTCAAGTACCGATTTTATATTTGGGATATCAAAAAGCAATGCTTGCATATAATTCAAAAGTTGGTGAATTAACAAGCTGACACATTAAGTCGTTTATTAAACGAGCCAGATATACACATGTCGACATGTAGTTCTCACTTCAAGATATACACATGTTTGAGATGTGATTGATGATCTTATTAAGCCTCTGACGAGAGACTTAACGAGAGTGACTAGAGATATGAGTATTAAACCATATGTGAATCGGTTAGTGATAGAAACCCGACTTGGTTGTAGTGTTCCTACTTCACGAGTTTTATGGGTAATATACTATCGCCTAATTGACTCATGTATAGTAAAGATAGTACGACATTTCCAAGAAAAGGTTGAGGTAAATCCTCTTAACAAAGCCATAGAGGAATCTTAGCAGCGAAGATGTTAAATAGCTTTGTCTATATGATCTAGAGGTGGTGCTGCCTTGAATGAAGAGTATTAATTTCTCTTTTAGAGGGTCATGAATACGATTTAAGCGCATGGGCATATTAGCGCTCTGTGAGAATACATTGGTTACGATAGGAAGTACGTAGAAGTGTGCCGGTGAAATCTTAAGGTTTGTGGTTTAATCTTCGGACACCATCTAATTGATTTCAATTTTTTTACTTTGAGTAAACGGGTTTTAATCATAATGACACCTTCGTGACACAACCTATTAGAGTAGTAGAAAATTTTCCAACCTGATGGGGGATTGTTGGATATTATGTTAAGGTTGTAAAGTTTAAGTTATATATAAATTTACTTTACAATATAATAAGGAATGTGGTAGGGGGTTATTAAATTAATCTTTGATATACTATTTTGGTTTTTTTTTTTGGGTAAAGGGGAGTAATCCTGCACCCTAGTAAATATATTAACCAAATAAACATTTAAGTATAATGTATATGAGTGAAATCCCATATATCAGCCCGTTACATAGGCATAGAGCTTACATAACAAGATACTTCCTATTTTCTAAACAAGAAAACAAACCGCTACTCAAATGATAACAAATGACACAACGAAATAAGATTACTTCCTAGGACCTTGAAACTTTGTGCCATACATGGCATTAAAGGCATCCAAATTCCCAGGAAGATCACGAACCTGCTTCGTATAGTCATCGAAGTCATAGGCATCATACTCATCTTCAAACTCTTGGACACCACCAAAAATATTAGCAGACTCATCAAATGGGTTTGCAACTACCTCATCTTCAGAATCAGATACCTCAATCTCACCCACTTTAGAAAAAGGGTTAGCTCTCTTAGTAGAAGAGGTAGACGGAATAGGTTGACCATCATCATCCACAAGAGTAGCTTTCTCATCAATAATTAGTTTTTCAAGCTTACCAATTTTCTCCACTATGGGAGTAGAACCAACATCTATAGTTCCCATTGAATCACTCACAAGCGGAACATGTGATGTAGAACCAGTCTTAATCAACTCATCCTCATTAACCTCCATTGTACGACCAGTATCCACATCTGTATCATCCATATTAAGAGCATCATACTGATTAGACGTAGTGATCCTGGTTCCACTCGTACTAGCCACATTAGAAGCCATCGTCTTACCTACATTTACTTTCTTGGGTTCAGGAGGAGGCTTTTTGGGCCGATATTCAAAATGCTTGCCCACCACAGATTTAGTAGAACCTCCTCGACCCGGATTCGGCCCAACTTGCTTTCCCTTCTTCTTATTGTTAACAGTCTGAAAACCATCACTTACGTTCTTATGAGGTTGAGCAGTCGGAATCACAACCTTAGGACAATCCACCAAAGTATGTCCAAATACCCGACATTTCTCACATCTAGGCGGTTTCCATTCATAATCAACTCAGATCTTCTCAATAGTCGAACCCGTACCATCAAGTAAAGGAATCTCGACAGTGAGGCTGTCCCTAAGAACCTCATCCGACTTCACTTCAATCATACACCTAGCAAAACTACTACGGCCCCAAGATTCTTTGCACATTTGACTAGTAAAAGCATCTAACCTTTTGGGCGTACCAATCAATGTAGCAAGAAGACTGAGCCCGTCATCAGAAAACATAGCTAAAGGAACATCATGGAATTTAACCCACACCGGAATGTTAGTCAAATCCTCTTTAAGCAAGTTGGTGTTCAATGTCCATGGTTTAAGAATAATAGGAACATTACGAATCAACCAAGGACCATTATCAAGAACATCATCAACGCCTTTTTTCGAATTAAACTTGAAGAAGAAGAATCCCTTAGCGTTCATCATAACCTTTTGTAAACCATACTTAGCCCACGTATTGCGAACATAATAGTCAACAACAGGAAAAGCAAGGCGTTGACCAAGGAAGTATCCGTAAAGAGTATTCTCAAACCTCATGTTCACCTCTTCCACCACTTTCATTGGGACTGAAAGGTCAACATCATCCTTTTTTTTGCTGCATTCTAACCTCCGAAAATTAGACACGTGCTTCTGGGATTCATTAGAAGCAACACCCGCGTAAGAAACCGACTTAACTCCATTATCACTAGTAGTAACAACCTTATGTGCATTAGGATCAGAAGTAACACTATGATTAGTACCAAACATCTGGGATTGCATAGCCACATCAAAACTCGACGGGGGAGTATTTGCTGAATAAACTTTAGTACCATTCGCCTTAGCTTGAAGCCCAATACCACTCGAATTGTTCACATCAGGAGATGAAGCCATCTTAGCAATATCACTGTCAATTTTATTCATTGCTTCATCAAATTTCTGATGCGCATTAGCAATCAATTGCTCCACATTAGGCTGTTTTGAAACATTAGAGGCCGAATCAGAAGCAGGTGTATCACGACTTTGCTCCAAATCATCCAAAACAACCTTATCCTTAACCTTATTCACATTATCAGCCCCACCACATTCAATATGATCAACAAGACTCTCGTTCTGACCAGTACTCCCATCATCATTGCCTGTATTCAACCGTACATCAATTTCATCATCCTTTTGCAACCCAATTGATCGGCCAAGTTAGATGGTGCATCAATAGTTTTTTTTTTTTTTTTCTTTTTTTTTTGGGGTAAAGGGGAGTAATCATGCACCCTGGTAAATATATTAACCAAATAAACGTTTAAGTACAATGGATATGAGTGAAATCCCATATCTCAGCCCGTTACATAGGCATAAAGCTTACATAACAAGATACTTCCAATTCTCTAAACAAGAAAACAAACCACTACTCAAATGATAACATATGACACAACAAAATAAAATTACTTCCTAGGACCTTGAAACTTTGTGCCATACATGGCATTAAAAGAATCCAAATTCCCTGGAAGATCACGAATCTGTTGCGCATAGTCATCGAAGTCATAGTCATCATACTCATCTTCAAACTCTTGGCCACCACCAAAAATATTAGCAGACTCATCAAATGGGTTAGCAACAACCTCATCTTCAGAATCAGACACCACAATCGGGTTAACTCTCTTAGTAGAACCACTAGTTTGCGAACCACTAGTTTGATCGGCCAAACTAGTAGAAGACCCCACATCTCTAGTGCCCTTACGAGCACTATTCTTGTTGAAGAAACCTTTTTCCATCCCTCTTAAACCCTCAGCCTACCGAACCAGATCACACCAACCAAAGTACCAATCAACAGCATACAGCTTCAACCAAAACAAAGAAAGAAAACCCTAACAAAGAGTTAGGGTTTATACGCATGAAGCACCAATGACTAACCCCCCATCATTGAGCGTAGCAGGAAAGATATAATCGATTAGAACAAACCCTAAAATCGATTAAGTAATCCCTAACCAAATAAACCTAAACGGTCCAAGAGTGAACAGCCTAGGATAGATTCAGCAAGAATTAAATAAACTATTGAAGGATAGTGTAAAAATCGACAATAATAAGATTAAACTACGATCATTAAAAGTAATACCATGCAAGTGTAAAAATCCAAAAGCAACAAACAAATACCAACAGCGAATATGGACCCACGATGAGAAAGTAACCAATTAATTTTATCAACTAACCCACAAGAGTAGAGAAAGATTAAAAAATTAAGAGGATTAAAACGATTGTAAGGGAATCGTGTGGAGTCGTGGTCTACTTGACTGGAGAGAAATGGAGACCAATTCCTCCGTGAGGAGTTTTTTGTTTGACCATAGTTCTTTTAAAATTTATTTAACAAAACATAGTAGTTTCAAATTTATTTAACAAATGATAGTAGTTTTAAGTGTTTGGCGCTTTTGTTCTGTTCTTGAAAAGGCATTTTGTTTCAACCAACAAGACAAATACATACAAAGTCTAAATGAAGGATATATTAAGATAAATACATACAAAGTCTAACTGAAGGATATATTAAGCAAACTCCAACTGAATGATAGTAATTTAATATTGCTAGACCCACTAAAGAGTATATTAAGCAAAGTCCAACCACTTGCAATTGTATAAACCAAAACAACCCATTGATGGAAATACAACAGAGGAGCTGCAACCAATTTTGAGCTACTGAAACAAACACCCATGACACAAATTGTATTGTCCCAGTGTCCCAAACACCCACATAACTGCAAAATGCTGTCCCAAACACCCATATAACTGCAGACCCGATGTCCCACCAAATAAACAAACTAAAATCACCACATACACATGAACAAGGACGACCTCTTCCTTCTTTAATGTCCATTCCATTTCGAAGCATTGTTGAACGAGGACGACCTCTTCCTTTTCATTTAAGATCAGAACTTGGGAGCAATGTGATAGATGATTGTGGCCAATATGCTTCATGAGGGAGAGGGAAAAACTCAGATGCCCAAGTAGCCGAATACTCTATAATCGAGTAATATCTTTGAACATATTGTGAACTCTTCAAAGAAAGAAATGCACATCCACTTAATACATGGGAGCATGGATACTTGTTAATCTCCCATTTACCACATGTGCAAGTTTGTTTTTCCAAATTAACAACTTGTACATTTTTTTCCTTTTTAAGTCGTCACCTCAAAAATACCTTTCTCCCTATTGAATGATCTCATGGCATGTGCACTAGCCTTTGACATTGAAGCAACCAATTTTGCAGCAACATGTGGAGTATACAAATTTCCGTTAGCTTGAGCAACACGTCCTAAAGAACGTCTCACATTAACATAATAGTATAACAGACTTCGACGTCATAGTCACAAAAGTCAAGAACCTATAAAAGAAACATGTTGAATCTTCATCAACAAAAACTATAAAAGCCTTACCTATGCATTTATCCATGTTTCATGAGATTAATAAATGAAAATAGTGAAGAAATATAATACTTCTTAAGAACCCAAGTAAAAACAAGTGGTATCAAATGGGATTATGATACTTCTTCAATTTTCATAAATTTGATGTTCCTAAAGCATACCTCACCAATACATGACTGGTTTATTCAAACTGAAATAAAACAATTAGAATTAGGGTAAAAGCAAGCGACCATACCATAACAATGTGGGAGATCGAAAAATAATGATGAGAAGTTGAATTTATATGGTGCAGCGGTTGGTGACGACAATGAGGAGTAGATGCCGATCATATTAAGAAGTGGAGGTTTTGAGCTTTTCTGTTCCTATTTTTTAGAAGGATGACTTTTGGTTTATTTTTTTCCTCTTTTTTCTTTAGTTATATTTAAAAAATAATAAATATATTTGAAACTACTATCATTTGTTAAATAAATTTGAAACTACTATGTTTTGTTAAATAAATTTTAAAAGTACCATGGTCAAACAAAAAACTCACTAAACTACTACTATCAAATGTAACTGATAAACATATGACTAACAAAATGAGACATTTTCTTTCTTTCTTCTTCTTCAACAAACTAATTCAAAGGTTACATATAGGGCCGGCCATGGCTATAGGCAGCGTGGGTGACGGCCCAGGGCATCAAGTTTTTGTTCATGTGAATTGGTTTATGTAAAAAAGACAAAAAAATGAGTTCTTGAGAGTCTTACTAGCTTGGCTTCTTTGTGCCTCTAGTTTAATTAAGAAAAAGTAAAAAAGACAAAAATTTGAGTCATGATGTTGCCGGACATAGACACCGGACTTAGGAAGGAAGAAGAAGCTTGTTTCGATTGTATGTATTTTTTTGTGAGTCCGTATGTTTATTAAGTGGCCTATTTTGAAAGAGCACCTCCAACTTCAACTTAATTTGCACTTAAGACCTTTTAGTTTAAATTACTTTTATTATTTATTTATCTTAAATGTGATACTATATTTCCATCTATTGTATTTACTACTTATAAGTTGCACTACAAAATATATCATGTATTACTATTTACCTTTAATAATATAGCAAAGCATATAAATATTTGATTGTATTTATTGTATCACAACTAATTAAACTATCCTGCTAAAAAAATATACACATACAACACGTAACATGTTTCCTACTTTTTTTTTTTTTTTTTTTTTTTTTTTGAGTAAAAGGTCAAAGACCCGGTAAATATATTACTCCAAAAAACGTTTAAGTACAAATGATATGGGTGAATCCCATATCTCAGCCCGTCACATAGGCAAAAAACTTACATAACAAGATACTTCCTATTCTATATATAAGAAAATAAACCACTATTCAAAATATAACATTAGACTCCTATGGAGATAAAGTTACTTCCTAACAAGGCCTTGGAGCTTGATACCATACGTGTCATAATAGGCATCCAAGTTTCCTGAAAGATCGTAAACCTGATCTGCATAATTATCATAACCATAGTCATCATAGTCATCTTCGCGATCATGACCACCACCAAATAGATTACTTGTCTCATTAAAGGTGTTCACAACCTCCTCATCATCACTATCAGAATCCACAATCTCTCCCACCTTAGTGAATGGGTTAACCCTCTTAGTAACCGAAGTAGGCAGAAAATCTTTATTATAACCCTGATAATCAACCTTTTTAATAGGATTACCATTATCATCAACAAGAGTAGCTTTCCCATCAATAAGAAGCCTTTCAAATTCCCCAATCTTCTCAACAATGGGGGTAGGACCAGCCGCGTTAGCTACCATTGAATCACTCACAAGCGGATCTTGTGATACATTACCTGTCTCGATAGACCCAACCTCCTTTGCTTCCATTGTATTACTAGAAACCTCTACATCAGTAGGATTGCTAGATTCATCACAATCGATCGTATTAAGTGCAGCAAAAGGGTTAGATGTAGAAATCTTTGTCCCACTCGTACCTACCACTTTAGTGGTTGTCTTCTTCGCACTATCCACCTTCTTGGGTTCAGGAGGAGGCGCTTTAGGTTGTTACCTAAATTTAGGACCCACTTTAGTAAAACCTCCCTTACTTGGAACACTTGGACCACCATTCCTACCCTTATGCTTGTTAGTGACAGGTTGAAAACCATCATTAACAGTTTGTTTAGGCTGAGTAGGAAGTGGAACAGATTTAGGATAATCAATCAACATATGACCAAATAATTTACATGTATCACACCGAGGCGGTTTCCATTTGTATTCCACCCGAATCTTTTCAATAGTAGATCTTGTCCCATCAAGTAATGGTATCTCAACAGTGATGCTCTCCATAAGAACCTGATCTGCTTTAACTTCAATCAAGCATCTAGCGAAACTACTTCGGCCCTATGATTCCAAGCACATTTGACTAGTATAAGAATCTAACATTTTTGGTGTACCAATCAATGTAGCTAGGAGACTGAGACCATCATCAGAAAACATAGCAAGGGGCACATCATGGAATTTAACCCATACCGGAATATTAGTCAAATCCTCTTTAAGCAGATTAGTATTCAAAGTCCACTGTTTAAGAATAATTGGCACATTCCTAATCATCCACGGTCCGTTTTCAAGCACATCATCAACACCTTTACGAGTGGAAAACTTAAAGAAAAAGTACCCCTTCGCATTCATCATAACCTTTTGAATACCATACTTGGCCCATGTATTACGAACGTAATAATCAACAACCGGAAAAGCAATACGTTTACCAAGGAAGTAACCATAAAGGGTATTCTCAAATTTAGAGTTTACCTCCTCAACAACTTTCATAGGAATGGAGAGATCCACCCCATTAGATTTTTTACTACACTCCAACCTACGAAAATTTGATTTGCGCTTCGTCGATTCATTAGCAGAATTTGTACCACTTGTAACACCAACATACGAGATAGGTAATGTATTAACCCCAACAGATTGAATAATTGGTATAGCACCAGTTAATTTGTCCTTAGGTAGAGAAACATGTACCCTTCCAGCTTTAGGAGATACACTAATACCATCACCACTAGGCATATTAGCCCCCCTAGTGGTGTCCTCGACACTGTAAACTGTAGATGGGGAATGTTGCATATTCAAAATACTTGTAACACCAAGAGGCCCTTCATCCCAAAACACCGAATCATCAATACTCGCATGTGAAACCGGCTTCACAACCTCTTTGGCATTCATATCCCCTTGACAAGTAGAATCAGTAGGATTTACATCATGTGGAACCGGCTCCACATGAGGTTCACGCTGCCTACAATCCATTGAGGCATCCTTATCAACGTTAGGCACCCCCTCCATCAACACGACAATAAACAAACCCTAACCAAAAGAACACAATCGAATAAACAAGAAAAAACAACCCGAACCAAACCACGTATTCGCTACGTATTAATTAAACCCTAGTAATAAACTAGGGTTCATAAGCATAATCAACCATAGATCAACCCATGAATAACAAATAAATCAATATAGTAATTCGGTTCACAATGAGTAACTTGCATGCAGAAAATAACTTATAGAATAATAGAAGTATGATTCGAATAATATATAAAATTTCAAATATGACTCGAATTTGTTTTCAGTTTTTACTTATCTTTTTGTGTTATAATGCACTTGAACCAACCTACAAAGCAAATTAAACTTAATAGTTGTTTTATTATATTCTAAGTTAATACGCAAAGTTTGTTTATATGCCAAACCACTAGGTAAGAGCATTATTGAACATCTCGCTCGGGCATCCGAAATTTCAGGACCAGCCAATTCAGTGCCTTGAGCAATAAAAGGAAACTTGCATGGAAAAATGTAAACGTGCATGGAGTGAACTTCCACATAGCGGGCCAGTGGGGTACATCCTTATGACTTGACTTTAAACAAGGAGAACATGCAGGCTAACAGTTACTAAGACTTATTCATAAACTACACTAGAACTAAAGGAAATTTGATTTTCCACTTTTACTAGTAGCCCATGTATCACACTTACATAGCTAATGATTTGATTGTGCCTAATTATGTATCTAATGATTTGATTGGTTGATTTGAAAAATAATTGATGGTGATTTGGAGAGAGAAAGTACATGATACAAATTTATAAGTGATTTATGCATTAAGTATTTATTTAGACATGTGTTTTAAGTCTAAATAACACTACTCTTTAACTCTAATGAAGTTAAACAATTTCCGGCACTGAATTGGCCCAACACAATGAACACTACTAGGTAAGTCTTCCTCTCTATGAGCAAAAATTCAAATGAAGTTATTTTTTTATTTATTTTTTTTTTTTTTTGTGGTAATGGGTTTTATCCCGGTAAATATTAATGAAATGTTTCTGCAGTGCTCTGAAACAGTAATTTTGACTTGCTTAGTCATTATTAAACATAAACATTTGGAAAAAATGATCTTATTGTCAAAAATGAAGACCTTATTGTCAAAAACAAGATTATTATCAGTATGTCACGATCTGTTGTTGAGATTGAATGATTCAATAGAGTTGGCTGGGTGTTTATTTTCCTTACCTACTGCTCATTCTACTTTTGTTTTTGTAGAACCTCATCCAAAATTAGTTCTTTCTTATGTTATTTAAAAGTTTTTGACTTATAACTATAGCATCCAAACGGTCGCCAAGAAATGACCCGCTAACAATTGATTACACGGATGCCTATCATACTAGTCCTCATAAATAATGCGTTAACTACACAACTGCGGTTGAATGATAAATGAAATCCGGGCATTTAACTGCACATAATAATTATTTCACAAGTTTATGTTTGCCATAGTTTTGGTTAATAGTACTTGAAATTCTTGGTTAGCCGAAAACAGATCAGTATACAACCCATTCTCCCCAAATTTATTTTCCTTGATGCATAATGCTAACTTTTATTGATGGACTTTAGGTTGACTACATGGTCTCTTCTCCTGATTCAGATATACGTACTTACTCGGTATATACTTTAATAGAAATGATAATTTATTCGCACTTTAGAAAGGTGATTAGTAAGACTTTTTTGGTCTTTAGTCTTTACAAAAGAAGTTAGGTTCTTGGAAGAATGATAAATATTAAAAATTTAAAACGCTAGTCAATGAAGCACATAAAAAGGGAAAACTAAGTTGTGAGAAACTGGCAAATAAAAAGTTCAGTAGATTCAATAATAATGTTACTCCAATATATTACCTTCTTCTCTCTAATGCTATCATCTTTCAGATCATTAGACACCATAACTGTTTTTCAAAACATCACAGATGGTGAAACCATTGTTTCAGGAAACGAAAGATATGAGTTGGGCTTCTTTAGCCCAGGAAGTTCGAAGAATCGATACCTGGGGATATGGTATAAGAACATATCACCTCATACAGTTTTATGGGTTGCTAACCGTGAAACTCCACTTATCGATACCTCAGGAGTTGTTTTATTTGACAGAAATGGAAACTTGTCTCTTGTCAATGGCAGTGGTTCCATCACTTGGTCATCCAACTCCTCGGCATCTGGCACAGATGTGAACCCCATAGCAAAACTCTTGGATACGGGAAATTTTATTATCACGAGTGAAAATCTTCTCGACAAGGAGAATTACATTTGGCAAAGCTTTGATCACCCTGGAAATATCTTATTACCAGGAATGAAGTTTGGCAAGAACTTTGTAACAGGAAGAGAAACATATCTGACATCTTGGAGGAGCGCAGATGATCCTTCCTGAGGTGAGTATACATTTAGGTATTTAATGGTTAAGGGTAAATACATTCAACTATACATTAGGAAAAGCTCTGTTATTACAACAAGATATGGGCCGTATAATGGTATGTCATTTGCTGGCCGCCCAAACGATAAGCCTGACCCTACTGTTCGGTACAAAAGTGACATGATTGTGAATCAGAACGAGATGTATTACATGTATACTATTGATAGCCCCATATTCTTGTTAAGAACAATAGTAACTCTTGATGGCAAGGTTGAGAATTCTAGGCTGAATTTGCAAAGCCAAAACTGGATGATTAATATGAACTTTCCCGTGGATTATTGTGACAACTATGGAGTATGTGGCCCGTATGGAATATGTAGTATTTCTACAATTCCTAATTGTGCCTGCTTGAAAGGTTTTGAGCTTAAAAACCCACAAGAACCGAATCCTTATAATGGGACTAGTGGATGTCAACGGAGTAGAACCTTGGATTGTGGGCCAGAAGAGGGATTCCTGAAGTTTCCAAACGTGAAATTGCCAGACACGCAAAATGCCATTTATGATACCAATATGAACCTCCAGGAATGTGAGGTAGCTTGTAAGCGTAATTGCTCATGCACCGCGTATGCAATTCCAAACATCACTGCAGGTGGAGTTGGATGTTTGCAATGGTTTGGTGATTTGGTTGATGTTCGAGTGTACGCACAAAACGGGCAAGATCTTTATGTTAGACTGACAGCCTCTGAATTATCAGGTAAGCCAGTACATAACTAATAATAATGCAATTTTCTATACATATGATGTTTTGTTTGCTTTAACTTTGTAATATCTCTTAGATCTCCGCTCCAGCTTCAACCGAAAAAAACGAGTAGTTATTGAAGTTAGTTTGTCAATATCAACTGGACTGATTTTGTTGGGCCTGATATTTACACTCTACACTTGGAGTAAAAGGAAGAAGAGATCAGATGCAGAAAGAGAAGGCAAGTGATATCGATCTTAATTTCTATATATATTATATGTATGCTATACATCATGTAAATAATTACCTTATGATAAACATTTGACAACCACACGTCATATTTTCTAGGTAGGACTGTAACGATTCTTGACAGAGATCACAAAGGTAGCAGCCAGAAGGGAAGTATAGATGTTCCTTTGTATAGCTTATCTAAAGTTTCTAGGGCTACCGATAACTTTTCGGTTGACAACAAGCTGGGAGAAGGTGGGTTTGGTCCTGTTTACAAGGTAAATAATATGAATAATTAACAAGTTGGGGTGAACGGAGTGACAATCAGTAAAATATTTGTATACATTTACATTCAACAAAAAAGCATGTAGTAAATATGTTAGTCTCCAGGGTGTGCTAGAAGAACAAGAGATTGCTGTGAAGCGGCTCTCAAAGTCCTCTCGGCAGGGGCTTGACGAATTTGAGAATGAAGTCATCTGTATTGCTAAACTTCAACATCGGAATCTTGTGAAGCTCTTGGGATACTGCATTGAAGGCGATGAGAGAATGTTAATTTATGAATACATGCCTAACAAAAGTCTGGACAGTTTCATATTTGGTTGGGCTCTCAGCTTTTTCAATCTTGTAAAATAAAAATGATGCTCACATTAACTGTAATTGCAAAGGGATATAATGTTTATTAATAAACTAAGTTGTAGCAAATTTATGCAGATGGAATAAGAAAATCATTACTTGATTGGCCACAAAGGTTCCACATAATTAACGGAATTGCTCGAGGTCTTCTTTATCTTCACCAAGATTCCCGGCTTAAGGTTGTACATAGGGATTTAAAAGCCGGGAACATTTTACTTGATCATCAGATGAGTCCAAAGATATCTGACTTCGGTTTGGCCAGAATGGTTAAAGAACACGAAAGTGAAGCAAATACCAAGAGAGTAGTGGGAACCTTGTAAGAATCCCTAAAGTTTGTATAGTTTAATGCATTTTATATATATAGTGCGTATTTATTTCCATGGTCTTCTGTTCTATTCAGAGGATACATTTCTCCAGAATATGCAGTGAATGGTCTCTTCTCGATAAATTCGGATATATTCAGCTTTGGGGTTTTAGTGTTGGAGATTGTGAGCGGGGAGAAAAATAGAGGTTTTGTTAATGAAAAACACCATGATCATCTTCTTGGACATGCAAGTGTGTTGAATATAATGATGCAATGATGAAAAAATACACATATATACAAATATGCAAATTTTAGTATGATATGGCTACTAAAGGTTCATAAACACACATTTTTGGTCAAGTATGAGCATATAAATACATAAAAAGGATATGATATAGATGTACGGCCTTTCTGATTTGAACTAATTTGTGTTTTTTATTTGGATTCATTTAGGCATGGAGACTTTGCAAAGAAGGAATGTCTCTCGATTTACTTGACGAATGTTTAGGTAACTCCTATTCTGTTTCTGAGGTGTTGCGATCAGTACACGTTGGCCTATTGTGTGTGCAACAACGAGCAGAAGATAGACCTTGCACACCGTCAGTTGTTGCCATGTTGGGTGGAGAAGGTTCTCTACCTTCTCCCAAACAACCTGGCTTCTTTATTCAAGGAAGTGACATCTACTCCACTTCACGTCTTCATTCACCATCATCGGTTAATGGAGTAACATTAACTCAGATAGACGGTAGATAAATAAAAAGATTTGGTTTACTCATGTTAAAGGTCATTTTTATAAGTCTATTTATGATATAAAGAATGTATATATAGTGGATCATTGTGTACTTATCATATCAACAAAAATGTGTGTTTGTATGTTTCTATGTAACTTTAATATGTTCTCTGAAATGCTGGCTGCAGAGATTGGTTTATTTGATAATCTAGTCATTGATGTTGTGATTTGCTAAGTTCGTTGATTAGTGATAACAAGCTATGAGAATATCTAACCTTTTAGAAGTGAGACGACAATCTACTGAAGTTAGCTGGCATAGAAAAAAAGGACATCCATTTATTAACGATGTATGAATGAAGACTCTAACTCCAAGGTCGACCAATTCGACCAATTCACATGGTCACTAAGAAATGACCCGCTAACAATTGTTTACACTGATGCCATCATACTAGCCCTCATAAATAATGCGTTAACAACACAACTGCGGGTGAATGATGAATGAAATCCGGGCATATAACTGCACATAATAATTATTTTACAATAATAGATACTTGGGTTGAACTGAATTGCCAATGAGCCTAATTATATAATTATAATAACAAGCGCGCAGAGATGACTCAAATGAAGGGTTGGTTAATGAAGTAACGGTACTTTGCCTTCACATAAGTAAAGAAATTCTTGAGCTTCTTTTGCACCGATTTTGATAAACGCATCAACAAGCGGTTTGATGTACGAAGCCACATCCTTCCTGAACTCCACTGAGCATCTCGATCTCCTCCTTCTTTCCCTCAAGGAAGAGTCCTTCCATATAACCTTTACATGAAGTCAGGATATGACGTACACGGCTTCGAAAATGCCCAATAACCAATTCCTCAAAGTGCCACATGCATGCCCATATGCAGCATATAAGGAAGAGCAAAACACGCATACGTTTAATCTTACCTTTGATGATTATAATGGTATTATCGTTGTGTAGCAGGGAATGTTGTTGTCTATCTGTGGAGGCACTATCAACACTTCTGTAGTAAACATAGTTTAATAAAGGGTTTACGTTCAACAACACGTCATGTATGCAGACCAGAAGTTGGAGCACTGCCAGGAACCCATATCTCCTCCCAGTCTATTTTGCCATTATGAGCTCTCCTCGAAAGGCTCAAGGAAACATCACCCGACACGTAGATGTGTGGATTGATAGAAAGGCAGTCAGAGTGATGCCAATGATACCGCACCCGCTGAAACAAAAAATAGACGAACTACACACTATTGGGAAGTCCTAAGTAGAAGTATGATGACATAGAAAGAATAAGATGAGATGACATACCGGCTCTAGGCTAAAAGAAGTAACATAATCTCCTGGCATACGCACATCAAAGAACAAAAGACCGTCATGATATGGAGTCCCTTCTGCTCCGATGATTACAGCTCTTAATAATTCCCTCATCGGTTTGTAAGCCCTCACAAATATTTTCTCTGTCACAAAATAAAGGGAAAGTCGAATGTCTTTGTTTCTTCATAAAACAAGGAAACAATAATACTAATACGAATTATAATAATGAATGTACCAGGCAAGTTTTCCTTAAGAATCTTCCATTCTTTTTCTATCTTTTTAACGCTTATATATTCCTGAACAAAACATGTCAATTAATATATTGTATTCTTAACAATAAGGATAATCATAATAGTTACTAACGTTGTTATTATATCAAATGAATAAACACACGAACTTGCCTGCCTCATATGAGAGCTCCAATAAGATATATGATCTGAATAGTCTTCCACTACATCAAACTTCTTGAAGTCTTGATACCTTTTCAGAAGTACATCTTGTTCATCAAGATAAGCAAGGCTTGCCATGGGACTATCCTTTAGGTCTACTGACAAATCTTTCATTTCTTTATCATATATACCGTTTCTTGAGAAATTCTCACACATCTTCTTGATTTCTAATTTATACCATTCATCTGGTATAGCCTGGAACTTCTTCTTTTGTTGCAGAAAGAAAGACAACAAACAACAAATCTTAAGAAACAACCAAAGAACATATAAATGTTGCTTTGATGATCCGAGTTAACTTCCACATCAGCAACAAAGATGTACCACGTCTATCTGATATTCAATCTCAATACGATTTTGTTACAATAACACTATGGTGTAACTAATTCAAAATAGTTACCGAAATTCCCTCAAAAGCATGTTAAATTTTAACATCCAAAGCAAATTTGACTTCATTATTCACAAACATTACACCTGAAATCTTAAGCCATAGGCACATTATCAAAATTTCCACATACAATTTAATCGTCCCGAATTCAAACTATACGTACTCATTCATCACAAGTAGATCAAATTACGTACCCTTATTTGATATACGAGTATTAATCAAAATTTCCACAAAACTTAAAAAATAAACGTCTATTTATCAGAAACTATCATGATTAACACAAAGTTTAAAGCCTAATGCCAAAGTTAAAACAAATCTACGATCACATACGAGCAGAATATATAGTCAGTTTCCACAACACGATAGTCTTACTCTGTCATCGATGTTGAAGCAAGAATTTGAGTTAGTTGATTCTTCCTCTGCATTGATGTTGAAGCAAGAGTTTGAGTTCACCGATTCTTCCTTGAACTTCCTTTCATATTCCGACATTTTTTCTCCAAGTAGGTAGCATAAATACAAAGGTATTAGAAATTATCATATGATAAAGTGCATGAACACAATATTATCATCTTAACTCTTAAGTTTTAACTGTTTACAGAAACAAATTTATTCATATGTAACGTATAAAGGTAACCTGGTACAAAATATCATCTTTCAGATTATGTAACGTTAATGTCCTCGAAATACTTCCGCGGATAAATAAATATGGAGACACATTCACATAAACAATGTATATATTGGTCAGCATTAATTCATTAGCTCACAAAGATATACAAATCTAGATGAAACACATAATTGCCATCAAATCCCGCAAAGACCAAATATTTCATTAGCTCACAAATCAGTCGAGCTTGATTGAAGAAACCACATGATCACAAAAGAGACATACTCCTACTCCACTATGAATTGACCATAATGATATAATGATTGTTTGTTCACTGTAACACCTTTTGTTTCACCTTGTCCTTAAACAGAGCCGTATACGAGGGTGTACGAGACGTGCAATCGCATAGGGCCTCAAAATTTTAAAAGGCCTCAAAATGAAAACGTCATTGTATATCCGTGCCTTAAAATTTATTTCCCATAAAAAATGTGGATATATGATTTTATGTTCTAGATGTTTGTTAAAATTGAAGCTAAATTACAGTTATATTCATGACTTCCGAAATCTCAGCTACGGCATTGTCCCCAACAACAATCGGACACAACCTTTCCCTACAAATGGGAAATTTACACAATGTCAAACTTTTAATAACCTTTTTTTTCGAACAGCGAAATTTTTTTAAAAACACAAAACAGTTAGCAAGAAGCTAGATAAACAAACAACAAGAAGAAATAACCAAAAACAAACCACCATAGAAAAGTAACAACACCCGAGACATGAAACCAAAAAGTCATGAAAGAAGGGACCTACATCAAGGGTTTAACACCTAATCATTCCAGTTAGCGATATTTTGGGGACTTCTGCTATGAATCCAAATGTGAAATATAGCTTTGATCTTCGTTACCACGACGTTAGTGCTAAAATCTTTGTTTTTAAATATCTTTCGTTACGAGGTTTCCATATCACCCATGAAGTAATACGAATAATAGCGTCAAAAGTTTTTGTGAACACCAAGGCTAGACCAACCGAACCGATAACTCCAACAATTCATGGGATTTGGCCAAAGAAACGTGGACATTACACCATCTACTTATAGAGTCCCAAATTGGTTTCACCATCATGCACTCAATAAAAATGTGGTCTGACGATTCACAAGTCACTAGGTAAGACAATAATCTTTGTTGTTGTTGGTATGTTAAGAAAGTATGCACACTTTATGCCCCTTGCTCACCCTTTCACTGCCACTGATGTTGCACAAGTATTCTTGGACAACATGTACAAACTCCATGGGTTGTGAAACACTAATATCTCAGATAGGGACAAGGTTTTTCAGAGTACTTTCTGGAAGGAGCTGTTTAAATTGCTACAAGTAAAGCTGCATATCTCTACATCATACCACCCTCAGACTGATGGTCAAAATGAGGTGGTCAATGATGGAAACGAGTTCCACTAGGCCAAGTGTTCTTTGCATATTGATTGTATCTTGACATGGCTGTTTTTGGTTTTGTACGTGCAGAAAAATAAAGGGGTGTTTGGTTATTTGCTTACTGTGTAGAAACAACAACAACAAGTATGTATAAACGATGTATATTGATTCAAGTATGGATGATGCAAAGTTTACACTGCCTCTCCCTATTTATATGTTTTGAAACGTCACCACAAAAGCAGTTTTAACATTTCTTTAAACCTAAGAGGCGTATCCTTATTCTAAAAGTCACAATGGGTTAGCAGTGACCATTATGACCCGTTTTGGCCCAAAGCCCATACATGTTCCAGGCTTTTGCCAAACTAAAACTATACATAATTATACGTTCTATCTTGCAAACATAAGTACATATTTATCGTTCTAAATAAATAACAAAAGACTTCAAACATTAAACCAACAATGTCCCCCTTAATGTGTAAGTCTTTTTCCGTTGTCTATCTTTTCTTCTAGTTGATGATTGCGAAATCACCCTCTTGGTGTATCCTTCTTGTCCGTCCAAACAACCTCGTTGCCATGCGTCTTGAGAACTTGTCCTTGTGCATTTCCTTCCGTTGACCACTGCCCATTTGACCCATTTTCAACCTTTGGGTTCTTCCCATAGCCTTCCTTCTTGGCTATCACAAGTTTGTCCTTGCCTCGGGCTCATAATGTAGTCTTGAATAAGGATGAAGAGATTGAATAAGGAGATTATAGGGTGCTAGAAATTATGGAGGGTAATGAGGAAGAGGAACTTAATGAATATTTTGATCCATACCCTAATGGAAAAGAAATCGCCTATTACTATAACGTTGTTAATAACCCGCGAGCACCTTTCGACCCATGCATAAAAAAGGGTGACCCTAGGAACATTAAGATACCGTGCATGATTGGCTACTTATATATGGATCATACTTACATTGATTATAAGGCTCCTATGAACATAATGTCTAGACTCTACTACAATTGGGTCATGAATGAAAAGCTAGGACCTAGGAGGATCCCTTTTACCATAGGAAATTGAGTAACTTTGTTGGGAGAGCTAGAGGATTGCATATCTTTGTAGGTAATTTAACATATAGGTGTGATTTCATGATTTTAGAAGATGTTAGAGGTATCATTGATGGATTCCTAGGAGAAGTAATACTTGGAAAACCATTCATTGAGGAATCTATGATGATTTATGACCAAGAGGAAGGAATAGTCAAGTTTTCAAATGGAACTGAATGTGTCAAATACATAATGCCGTGCCAAAATAAAAAGTTTAAGGGCATTGAAGATTTAGATGTTGATAATATACATCCTTTTGAGGTTGATTGTGAGGATAAGATTTACTACACCGATTGTCTTAAGCTATGCCCCGAATATATTCGTGATGAAGGAAGAGTCAAATCATTCGAATGGGCATTTAAGATATGCGGAAAATAGGAGCACGACTTCGAGTCTAGCTACAAGACTCATAAAAAAAGAAAAGCGCTTCATGGGAGGTAACCCATGCTTAATTGTTTGCTTGTTTTTTTTTCAATTTTGTTTGTGTGTTTATATATTTTTTTCATTGTTGTTTATTCTCATGTTAAACACTGTGAAAATGCTTTATTTTATTTCTAACTTCGTCTTAATTGCATATAAAAGTATTTTACAAAAAGATAAGGGTAGAGAATATCACATATGTTTTTAAGAATATGAACATGAGATTAGCAATAATTGAAATTGTATATATTTGTGTGTTTGTTAGTCAAATGCTTGTATTGAGTCATAATGGATGTTTTACAGAAGTTTTTCCAGGTTTTAATGAGGTAAATTTTCCAGAAAAATGCATCAGACCAATTTTTATCAAGAAACCTGACGACGTCAGGCTATGTGGAAACAGAATGTCAGTTTTCCTTTTCTGTGTAACTTGTAATTTTTGGAAATTCCAAGGTCTTAATTTTCTAGAAAAACTGCAAACATCCATACCATAAGCATTATATCTTACTTGCTTTCTAGTTTAGTTTTGTTTCATATATAGTTTTACCGCGAATTTTACGCGTAGGTTTTGTTTTGTTTTCTTAAAAGTGTGTAGGTTATATTAGACAAGAAGAAGAAACACATATTGAAATAAGCGCTTATTACTTATTCATTCTTATTGGAGGAAGATTTAACAGCAACTTCATACATATCCTACCGAGCTAATCACGGGAGTACTAGTTTCTTTCTCTTTTAACTTACCTTCTTTTATCATAACTTCAATACTTTCATGCAACATTGGGGACAATGTTCAGTTTAAATGTATGGAGGAGAATAAAACAGGAACTTAGAAACTATTCACTCACTTGATTATTTGTTTTGTCCTTGGTAATTTGTGTGATAAACTATGAGAAATATTTTTCTGGGCCATTTTAGCACCAAATTTAAAATTTTTTATGACATTTACAAGTTAAACTTTAGTCTTAATAAAGCGTCTTATGGATAGGAGTTATATGACTAGCACAAAAACCGTTTACCACTCAAATTCCACCTCAACAATGTGAGGTTCGCCCCTAGATCTTTAGGAATAAAAGCATCCATATTTAATGCTTAGTGAGTGTACTCGTAGTATAATAGATTCTAGAACTTGTTTCGTGATGCATTTCGAGATCGCTATTGAGACTAAATTCGTGTAGTTAAGATTAACTAAATGATAAGAGGCATTATGATAACCCTTGTTTGAAACCTGTAATATAATTACCTCTTTCACATCGGTTGAGTAATTTTCCCCACACCTTGCAATGTACTCATCTTTAGTACACGATACCCCTAGTTAACCCCTCTGAGCCTATCCTTTTTGCGGTTCTCATGATGTTTCGATTTTTTAAAATATCAATGAAGAGCATTGTTTACAATCTGACCCCAAATTTTACACCCAAATCGCCTTAGCTTACCTTGTATGCACTCATCTTTAGTGCATTATTGTTATCATTATTAAACCCTTAGTTCAATTATCTAGTTGCTTGCAAGGTTGCTAAGTCGAGTCATATCATTTGTAAACAGTTTTGGGACCATTGGGACTCATGGGTTAAAGTAATATTTTATGGAGTAATGGGAAATAACGATAAATTCAAATTCCTATTGTCTACGTAATTAAATACTCCAAGTGTTTGATCTTTTCCAATCGGGTCAATTAGTTTAGAGTAATAAAAACTCAAGTGTAGGGATACTCCTATAAATCCCTTTATGTTGATGTTATCTTAGAGGATGGTAGAGTAAAAGTGTATAAAAAATAAAAATAAAAACAAATCGAAAAAAATAGAAAAAAGAGTTGTTGAAAAAAAATGAAAAAATGAAAAAACATACGAGCTATCATCCTACATCTATCGTTATTGTTTATATTTTTTTTAAAGTTTATGTTTGTATTTTGTTTCAAGTTGTTTATTGTTAGTGAGTCGAGTCTTGGCTTAGCAACGCCACGTCTTTCATGCTTGTAACATAAGATTTTTTACTTGCCACCACTAAATATCCCCTATCTAACAAAATCCTTTATTTCCCTACCCTAAGCCTAACGTTACAACCCTTGTAAAGACCTCTTAGATAGTTATTCCTAGGTGCTTAAACCAAAGCGGTGGAGGTTTGATCTATTCTCAAGCCTATGGTAATATATGTACTATGACAGGTAGTGAGTGTTTATCTACCATTTCCATTCATATTATATTTCATATAAACGCGAGAGATGAGAGAATCTAAACACCAATTATGAGGTGCTAGTGTATAATTTCCATGCTTTATATGACTATTGTGGCACTTGTATTTGTTGTAAATTACTTTAAACTAATGCTTCATGCCCCCAATTTATAAGTTGATTGGCCAAAAGCACATTTGCTTGAGCACAAACAAATTCCAAGTGTAGAGATATTTGATAAGGATTTAAAATATTTCATAAAAACTATAACGCTCACATTTCCATTCATGAAGATTGACGGCGTCACACTTACCACCTGACGTCGTCCCAACAAAGACTTGGCCCAGACGAAACCCTAATAGCGGCGACCTGACGGCGTGACCAGCAAAAGGTGACGCCGTCGCATGTGTAAGTCTATATATAGAATTCGATTTTTCTGTTTTAAAGGAGGTAGAACTTTGGAGAGAAAACCCTAATTCAGCTGTAGTCTGACTTGGACAATATCTAAGGTACCATACCCTTCTTTACATCATAACATAAGTTTGTTTATCCATATTATCATTATGTCTACCCCATGTTTAATTGTATGTGTGTATGCTTGGTTGTTTAACATGAGTAGCAAAATTATTCTTGTGTTTGCTTAGATCTATGAAACGTAATTGTTAATTATTGTTAGGTTGTCTCTTGTCTTAATTGGTAGACGCTAGAGTAAGGAAATCTTGCTTCTTCTTTAATTGTTGCGAGCTTGAATGTCCTAAATAGCAAAAAAGCTTAAGAGTGCGCCTAGGTCATTCATTTTGTTTATTGCGTGAGTTGTAGCTCAAGGATAACAGAGTATTCGGGGGAGATACTATTGTATTTTCCGATCCCGGATAGTCTAGATGAGAGTTACAATTCATAGAACTAGGGAATTAGGCACCAATTAAGATGAGGCTGTGACAATTCAACCGACCAATAAGAGATAAGTACAGAGTAAGAACATCTAGATAAACACATCTTTAATTATCATACGAGTACACTTCAATTAGCATAATTTATCCTTAGTTAATTAGTAAATTAGTTAATTAGTTTTAATTAAAAGTAGTAAAAATTGGTAGAGATACCATCCCCCACTCCTATACTCCGAGATATTTACTTGCTTTCTAAATTATAAAAAAGACTAAAAAGAATCTCCCTCAACCTTACCTTCTCGTCATATATCTCTTTCTAGCATTACTATTCTCTTAGAGAACTGAATCAATCCCCTGGGCTTACCCCATACTACACTACAACGATTAGGTTCACTGCATAGAGGGTTGAAAAACTTGCTCGTAGAAAAGGAAGTCTTCTCGACCCCGAACCCCTGCTATCACTTATGAGAGGATTAGAACTCCTTTTATAGGAAAGACTAATGCTAGGGTTTCCTAACATATCGCTGTTAGTGGCCGGAGTGGGACCCTTGTCGGGCAAGGTGACGCAGTAATCGCGGATGCGGACACAAAACACCTTTCGCGGCCATGAGTTTGGTCTGCTAAGCATTCTGCGTGCGTCTTTGAGCCTGGTTGATAGTAAATCTTGTCATTGGGCTTACTGGCGATCCGGTATTTGTGATTATTTTATTGTTAGGCATGGGCCCGAAATGCGTATAGAACAAGCTGAGGCCAATATGCCTGATGTACGTGCTATACGTCATCAAAAACCTTTAAGGACAAGGAACTATATTCCTGTGCAGAGCTCCTTATGTAGTTTTCTTCATAAGTGCAGGTTTAGTCCGCTGCTATCTTTTTTGTTTGTTTGCTGCTCTTTGGATGTTCCTTTGCTCGTGTTTCGATTCCTGCTTGATGTTTTACCTACTGCTCGTTAGCTGCTGCTATATAGGTTCTATTATGCTTCAATAGTTAGTTTATTGCAGTCATATAAGTTGTGTTTGGTTGGCGTCAGATGTGGTCCATCAAGGAATCATTGTTGTGACTTATGTTGATCAAAATTACTTCCTACCAAGTCCTTGGAGCTTTAAACCATAAGTGTCAAAAAAACATTCAAATTCCCTGAAAGATCGTAAACCTGATCCGCATAGTCATTATAAACATAGTCATCATAATCACCTTCACGATCATGCCCACCACCAAATAGGTTCATTGACTCATCAAAAGTGTTCACAGCCTCCTCTTCATCACTGTCGGAATCAACAATCTCTCCCACCTTAGAGAATGGGTTAACCCTCTTAGTAGAAGAAGAAGACGGAAAATAATTTTTATTACCCGGATAATCAACCTTTTTAATAGGATTACCAACATCATCCAAGAGTAGCTTTTTCATAAATAAGAAGCTTTTCAAACTCCCCAATTTTCTCAACAATAAGGATAGGACCAACCTCGTTAGCTTCCATTGAACCACTCACAAGCGGTTCATGCAATGTATTACTAGTCTTTGGAGACTCATTCTTCTTTTCTTCCATTGTACTACCAGCATCCACATCCTTATTCACTTCCTTAGTAGGAATACCAAAGTAATCAGTATCATCCATACTAGGGCATCAAATTTATTGGATGTAGCAACCTTCGTTCCAATCGTACATACTAGGAACAACAGCAACCTCTTTCTTAGTGACATCGACTTGCTTAGGTTCAGCAGGAGGCTTTTTGGGTTGATATTGGAACTTCTTACCCACATTAGGTTTCGTAAACCCTCCTTGGCCCGAAGCAGTTGGACCACGTTGCTTACCCTTCTTCTTGTTGTTGACAGTTTGGAAACCATCATTAACACTCTTAGTAGGCTGAATAGAGGGTAAAACAGTATGACCAAAGATCTTACACGTATCACATTGAGTAGGTTTCCACTAGCATTCAGCCCGTATCTTCTCAATAGTCGAACCCGACCCATCAAGTAGGGGTATTTTAACAGTTAGGTTATCTCTAAGTACCTCATCCGCCTTAACTTCAATCAAGCACCTTGCAAAACTATTGCGGCCCTATGATTCCAAGCATATTTAGTATAATTAAGCATCTAACATTTTCGACATACCAATCAATGTGGCAAGGAGGCTAAGACCATCATCAGAGAACATAGCAAGAGGAACATCATGGAATTGAACCCACACTGGAATGTTGGTCAAATCCTCTTTGAGCGGATTAGTGTTTAAATTCCAATTTTTAAGAATTATAGGCACATTCTTAATCATCCACGGCGCGTTCTCAAGCACATCTTCAACACCTTTCTGAGTGGCAAACTTAAAGAAAAAGAACCCCTTTGCATTCACCATAACCTTCTGAATATCATACTTAGCACACGCATTACGCACATAGTAATCAACAACCG
Organism: Chrysanthemum seticuspe; assembly: GCA_019973895.1. NCBI lineage: Eukaryota > Viridiplantae > Streptophyta > Magnoliopsida > Asterales > Asteraceae > Chrysanthemum > Chrysanthemum seticuspe. The sequence goes on along the minus strand of BPTQ01000005.1, from coordinate 357,794,827 downwards.
GAAAACCAATACGTTTACCAAGGAAATATCCATACAAAGTATTCTCAAATATGGAATTTACCTCTTCTACCACTTTCATAAGAACGGACAAATCAACATTATTAGTTTTCTTATTACACTTCGGCCTACTAAAGTTAGACTTGTGCTTCTTAGGCTCACTAGACGTAAATGTAGTTACATTTGATCTTTTTTAAATTTTGAAAAGAAATAAAGTGGTTAGTTACTGACTAAAAGTCTAGTGTTTGAGTTCAATATAGTTTTATTCTGGAAAAGAATTGACATTTTCCTAGACCTAGTTTCTCAAGTACCGAGTTATATTTGGGATATCAAAAAGCAATGCTTGCATATAATTCAAAAGTTGGTGAATTAACAAGCTGACACATTAAGTCATTTATTAAATGAGCCAGATATACACATGTCGACATGTAGTTCTCACTTCAAGATATACACATGTTTGAGATGTGATTGATGATCTCATTAAGCCTATGACGAGAGACTTAACGAGAGTGACTAGAGATATGAGTATTAAACCATATGTGAATCGGTTAGTGATAGAAACCCGACTTGGTTGTAGTGTTCCTACTTCACGAGTTTAATGGGTAATATACTATCGCCTAATTGACTCATGTATAGTAAAGATAGTACGGCATTTCCAAGAAAAGGTTGAGGTAAATCCTCTTAACAAAGCCATAGAGGCATCTTAGCAGCGAAGATGTTAAATAGCTTTGCCTATATGATCTAGAGGTGGTGCTGCCTTGAATGAAGAGTATTGATTTCTCTTTTAGAGGGTGATGAATACGATTTAAGAGCATGGCCATATTAGCGCTCAGTGAGAATACATTGGTTACGATAGGAAGTGTGTAGAAGTCTGCCGATGAAATCTTAAGGTTTGTGGTTTAATCTTCGGACACCATCTAATTGATTTCAATTTTTTTACTTTGAGTAAACGGGGTTTAATCGTAATGACACCTTCGTGACACAACCTATTAGAGTAGTAGAAAACTTTCCAACCTGATGGGGGATTGTTAGATATTATGTTAAGGTTTTAAAGTTTAAGTTATATATCACTTTACAATATAATAAGGAGTGTGGTAGGGGGTTATTAAATTAATCTTTGATATACTATTTTGGTTAACTAAGTGATAAACGTGGTCTACTTGACTGGAGAGAAATGGAGACCCGATGTCCCACCAAACAAACAAACTAAAACCACCACATACACATGACCAAGGACGACCTCTTCCTTCTTTAATGTCCATTCCATTTCGAAGCCTTGTTGAACGAGGACGACCTCTTCTTTTTCATTTAAGATCAGAACTTGGGAGCAATGTGATAGATGATTGTGGCCAATATGCTTCATGAGGGAGAGGGAAAAACTCAGATGCCCAAGTAGCCGTATACTCTATAATCGAGTAATATCTTTGAACATATTGTGAACTCTTCAAAGAAAGAAATGCACATCCACTTAATACATGGGAGCATGGATACTTGTTAATCTCCCATTTACCACATGTGCAAGTTTGTTTCTCCAAATTAACAACTTGTACATTTTTTCCTTTTTGAGTCGTCACCACAAAAATACCTTTCTCCCTATTGAATGATCTCATGGCATGTGCACTAGCCTTTGACATTGAAGCAACCAATTTTGCAGCAACATGTGGAGTATACAAATTTCCGTTAGCTTGAGCAACACGTCCTAAAGAACGTCTCACATTAACATAATAGTATAACACACTTCGACGTCATAGTCACAAAAGTCGAGAACCTATAAAAGAAACATGTTGAATCTTAATCAACAAAAACTATAAAAGCCTTACCTATGCATTTATCCATGTTTCATGAGATTAATAAATGAAAATAGTGAACAAATATGATACTTCTTAAGAACCCAAGTAAAAACAAATGGTGTCAAATGGGATTATGATACTTCTTCAATTTTCATAAATTTGATGTTCCTAAAGCATACCTCACCAATACATGACTGGTTTATTCAAACTGAAATAAAACAATTATAATTAGGGTAAAAGCAAGCGACCATACCATAACAAAGTGGGAGATCGAAAAATAATGATGAGAAGTCGAATTTATATGGTGCAGTGGTTGGTGACGACAATGAGGAGTATATGCCGATCATATTAAGAAGTGGAGGTTTTGAGCTTTTCTGTTCCTATTTTTTAAAAGGATGACTTTTGGTTTCTTTTTTTCCTCTTTTTTCTTTAGTTATATGTAAAAAATAATAAATAAATTTGAAACTACTATCACTTGTTAAATAAATTTGAAACTACTATGTTTTGTTAAATAAATTTTAAAAGTACAGTGGTCAAACAAAAAACTCACTAAACTACTACTATCAAATGTAACTGATAAACATATGACTAACAAAATGAGACATTTTCTTTCTTTCTTCTTCTTCAACAAACTAATGCAAAGGTTACATATAGGGCCGGCCATGGCTATAGGCAGCGTGGGTGATGGCCCAGGGCATCAAGTTTTTGTTCATGTGAATTTGTTTATGTAAAAAAGAAAGAAAAAAAATGAGTTCTTGAGAGTGTTACTAGCTTGGCTTCTTTGTGCGTAGTTTAATTAAGAAAAAGTAAAAAAGACAAAAATTTGAGTCAAGATGTTGCCGGACATAGACGCCGGACTTTGGAAGGAAGAAGAAGCTTGTGTCGATTGTATGTTTATTAAGTGGTCCATTTTGAAAGAGCACCTCCAACTTCAACTTAATTTGCACTTAAGACCTTTTAGTTTAAATTACTTTTATTATTCATTTATCTTAAATGTGATACTATATTTCCATATATTGTATTTGCTACTTATAAGTTGCACTACAAAATATATAATGTATTACTATTTACCTTTAATAATATAGCAATACATATAAATATTTGATTGTATTTATTGTATCACAACTAATTAAACTATCCCGCCAAAAAATATACACATACATGCAACACGTAACATGTTTCCTACTTTTAATAATATATAAAATTTCAAATATGACTCAGAATTTGTTTTCAGTTTTTAGTTTTCTTTTTGTGTTATAATGCACTTGAACCAACCTACAAAGCAAATTAAACTTAATAGTTGTTTTATTATATTCTAAGTTAATATTCAAAGTTTGTTTATATGCCAAACCACTAGGTAAGAGCATTATTGAACATCTCGCTCGGGCATCCGAAATCTCAGGACCAGCTAATTCAGTGCCTTGAGCAATAAAAGGAAACTTGCATGGAAAAATGTAAACGTGCATGGAGTGAACTTCCACATAGCGGGCAAGTGGGGTACTTCCTTATGACTTGACTTTAAACAAGGAGAACATGCATGCTAACAGTTACAAAGACTTATTCATAAACTACACTAGAAACTAAAGGAAATTTGATTTTCCACTTTTACTAGTAGCCCATGTATCACACTTACTTAGCTAATAACCATGCCTACTTATGTATCTAATGATTTAATTGATTGATTTGAAAAATAATTGATAGTGATTTGGAGAGAGAAAATACATGATACAAATTTATAAGTGATTTATGCATTACGTATTTATTTAGTCATGTGTTTTAAGTCTAAATAATACTACTCTTTAACTCTAATGAAGTTAAACAACTTCCAGCACTGAATTGGCCCAACACAATGAACACTACTAGGTAAGTCTTCCTCTCTATGAGCAAAAATGCTAATGAAATGTTTTTTTTTTTTTTTTTTTTGTAAAGGGTTTTATCCCGGTAAATATTAATGAAATGTTTCTGCAGTGCTCTGAAACAGTAATTTTGACTTGCTTAGTCATTATTAAACATAAACACTTGGAAAAAATGATCTTATTGTCAAAAATGAAGACCTTATTGTCAAAAACAAGATTATTATCAGTATGTCACGATCTGTTGTTGAGATTGAATGATTCAATAAAGTTGGTTGGGTCTTTATTTTCCTTACGTACTGCTCATTCTATTTTTTTTTTTTTTTTTTTTTTTTTTTGTAGAGTCTCATCCAAAATTAGTTCTTTCTTATGTTATTTAAAAGTTTTCGACTTATATCTATAGCATCAAAACGGTTGCCAAGAAATGACCCACTAACAATTGATTACACTGATGCCTATCATACTAGCCGTCGTAAATAATGCGTTAACAACACAACTGCGGCTGAATGATGAATGAAATCCGGGCACTTAACTGCACATAATAATTGTTTTACAAGTTTACGTTTGCCATAGTTTTGGTTAATAGTACTTGAAAATTGAAATTGCTGGTTAGCCCAAAACAGATCAATATACAACCCATTCTCCCCAAATTTATTTTCCTTGATGCATAATGCTAACTTTTATTGATGGACTTTAGGTTGACAAAAGAAGTTAGGTTCTTGGAAGAATGATAAATATTAAAAATTTAAAACGCTAGTCAATGAAGCACATAAAAAGGGAAAACTAAGTTGTGAGAAACTGGCAAATCGAAAGTTCAGTAGATTCAATAATAATGTTACTCCCATATATTACCTTCTTCTCTCTAATGCTATCATCATGCAGTTCATTAGACACCATAACTGTTTTTCAAAACATCACAGATGGTGAAACCATTGTTTCAGGAAACGAAAGATATGAGTTGGGCTTCTTTAGCCCAGGAAGTTCGAAGAATCGATACCTGGGGATATGGTAAAAGAACATATCACTTCATACAGTTTTATGGGTTGCTAACCGTGAAACTCCACTTATCGATACCTCAGGAGTTGTTTTATTTGACAGCAATGGAAACTTGTCTCTTGTCAATGGCAGTGGTTCCATCACTTGGTCATCCAACTCCTCGGCATCTGGCACAGATGTGAACCCCATAGCAAAACTCTTAGATACGGGAAATTTTGTTATCACGAGTGAAAATCTTCTCGACAAGGAGAATTACATTTGGCAAAGCTTTGATCACCCTGGAAATATCTTATTACCAGGAATGAAGTTTGGCAAGAACTTTGTAACAGGAACAGAAACATATCTGACATTTAGGTATTTAATGGTTAAGGGTAAATACATTCAACTATACATTAGGAAAAGCTCTGTTATTACAACAAGATATGGGCCGTATAATGGTATGTCATTTGCTGGCGGCCCAAACAATAAGCCTGACCCTACTGTTCGGTACAAAAGTGACATGATTGTGAATCAGAACGAGATGTATTACATGTATACTATTGATAGCCCCATATTCTTGTTAAGAACAATAGTAAATCTTGATGGCAAGGTTGAGAATTCTAGGCAGAATTTGCAAAGCCAAAACTGGATGATTAATATGAACTTTCCCACGGATTATTGTGACAACTATGGAGTATGTGGCCCATATGGAATATGTAGTTCTTCTACAGATCCTAATTGTGCCTGCTTGAAAGGTTTTGAGCTTAAAAACCCACAAGAACCGAATCCTTATAATGGGACTAGCGGATGTCAAACAGGAATTTTCAAGAAGAAGGACCGAGCCAAAACCCTAAAAGTTTCTCTCTAGTTTGGCGATTTTTTAACCCTCCTAATCCTAATCGTTTCTCCACTAATCTGCCCTATCACCACTAATTCTTGTACCTATTTGATTAACCTAGTGTTTAATCCTTGTGATTATCATTGGTTTATCCCAAATCGCTGCTTGTGTTATTGGTTTAAGGCCGATTCTGGTTCTACAATTTTTTAGGGTTTCTAATCGCAAACTTCTGGTTTTTGATCGATTACCTTATTCTTTGCTATCCTTTGTCGGTTTGTTATTCATTCCTATTTATATAAGGTCGATCGTGGTTGTACTTCATTGAATTTACTGATTTGGATTGCGTAACCATGGGTGCTGGTTAGTTTTTTGTTCGTGGTGTGTTTAAACCCTAACTTTTAGTTAGGGTTTGATTGGTTAGTTGATTGTTTGTGGGTTGTAGAGAGATGGAAAAGGGGTTTCTTGATAAAGATGGGTCTTCGGTGAAGGCTTCTAAAACAGCCACCAACTTGGCCGATCAAGTTGGTGGAAACACGGACAAGAACTCGTATCAAAGGGTTGATATTCAGGAGTTGGAAGCTAGGTTAAAACGTCTCCAAGGTGAACGTGGTTTAGAGGGTGACTCTGCTGAAGCTGCTAGGGTTGGTCCTAACCCTAGCACGCATGATGTTCATTCGGATTCTATTTGGGGTAAAATTAATCTGGAACATACATGTTATAGGAATACGTCTGTGGGTGGTTTGGATTCGAGCACTAATGTTTCTTCGCCTTTTGCTGCTGATGTGTTGAATTCTGGTCCTAGCATGGTGAATGCTTCTACTTCAGGTCATAACGTTGAAACTAATGAAGTCAGGTCATTTGCTAATGTATTAAATTCGGAACGTGTCTCTAGGAAAGTGAATTTCCGTGCCTTGGTGAATGAGACGCGAATTGAAAATCATGATACGGTGCTTCCAAAGGCTGCTATGGAAGGTGTATTCAACCGTTATGAAAATACACTTGTTGGCTTCTTTGTTGGCAAGAATGTTGCTTTTCATTTGGTTTTGAACTACGTCACCAATACATGGGGTAAGTTTGGTTTTAAGAAACTAATGAAGAATGATGATGGTGTTTTTCTCTTTAAATTCGATTCTAAAGAGGGTGTTGAGAGTGTTCTTCAACGGGGCCCATGGATTATTCGCAATTCTCCTCTCATTCTCACTAAATGGACTCCTGATGTGCTATTGTCTAAAAGTGAGGTTACTAGAGTTCCCGTTTGGATTAAATTGCATAATGTGCCATTACTTGCATACTCGGAAGATGGGTTGAGCTTAATTGCTACTCAGGTGGGTAAGCCGATTATGCTAGATGCTTTTACTAGCTCCATGTGTGTTGATTCATGGGGTCGCATTAGTTTTGCTCGTGCTCTTGTGGAATTATCATCTGAAGTTGAGCTTAAACATGTGGTGACTATGGCGATCCCTAATAAGGATGATACTGGTTTTACTACGGCAAGTATAAAGGTGGAATATGAATGGAAGCCGCCACATTGTGTGGAATGTAAAGTGTTTGGGCATGATACTGCTTGTTGTCCTAAGAGTATTAAGGAGCATAATGATGCTCCTCCCAGCTCAAAGGTGGACGAAACTGATGATGGTTTTAAGGTGGTGCAGAATCGGAAAGCCAAACCTAAAGGTACGAAGATGACTGGTGGTATTAATATGGGTAAGGGTCCTAGATTTGCACCTAGGAAGCAGGTATATGTTGCAAAGACGAAGACACCGGCAGCTGCTAGTGGTAATGCTAAAGATACACCGATTACTACGTCTAACGCTTTTGGGACTCTTGAGGTGGAAGATGAATGTAATGTGGATGATTCTTCTAATAACAAGGACATGACTCGGACGTCTTCTGCTACTATTAAGGAAGCAGGTATTGATGGATCTCGGGGGGCGGACTCTCGTATTGATATTGGTGAGGCGTCTAAGTCTCCGGAGACTGGGACTTCTTCTGCGGCAAAGCTTGTGAGTGATTCAATGGGAACCATGTATGGTGGTTCTACTCCCATAGCTGAGAAGATTGGTAAGCTTGAGAAGCTAATTATTGATGGGAAAGCTACTCTCGTGGATGATGATGGTCTTCCTATTCCGTCTACCTCTTCTACTAAGAGAGTTAACCCTTTTTCTAAAGTGGGCGAGATTGTGGTGTCTGATTCTGAAGATGAGGTTGTTGCTAACCCATTTGATGAGTCTGCTAATATTTTTGGTGGGGGCCAAGAATTTGAAGATGAGTATGATGATTATGACTTTGAAGACTATGCGAAACAGGTTCGTGATCTTCCGGGGAATTTGGATTCCTTTAATGCCATGTATGGCACAACGTTTCAAGGTCCTAGGAAGTAATGTTAGTGTTGTGTCATATAATATCATTTGAGTAGTGGTTTGTTTTCTTGTTTAGAGAATTGGAAGTTTCTTGTTATATAAGCTTTTTGCCTATGTAACGGGCTGAGATATGGGATTTCACTCATATCCATTGTACTTAAACGTTTATTTGGTTAATATATTTACCAGGGTGCAGGATTACTCCCCTTTACCCAAAAAAAGTCAAGTTC